>MU001672.1:1353555-1557561 GCA_010093515.1 Lineolata rhizophorae | reverse complement strand
GTGGTGGTGATGATGGAAGCTGACCGACCAGGGGGTCTGACCGACCAGGGGGTGCTACACGTTACTTTAAAAATTATCTTGCTTTATTTTCGTACGAAAATTTAGTTTTGCAATTAAATAATATGTACTTGTAGCAGCTGGTCTAGATTTTATTAGCTAATTGCTTATTGGCCGTACTTGGTAGGCTGCATCGTAAAAATTTTTCTTTGGTGAAGCGGGGTATTGATAAGTATTGATTAGCTAATCAATAGTATTGGTATCTATTGGTCCAACTATCGGTCGGCTATCTATCGGTTTATGTAATACTATTGGTATCGTTGCTAACCCTGCACGCACGTGCTACTCTTACCCCCTAAAACGTAACTAGCTCTTCATAAGGCGTAGACTAAAAATATAATACAATAATCAGAGTTGATTAAAAAAAAATATGTTGACAAGGGTGGGATTCTGCGCAATGTGTTAGTTACGGGCATATTCAGACCAGAAAGGCGTTATATTGACGAACCGAACCCACGCTCTTTCGAATTGCGGAAAGATAAGCTCAAACGTTTAGCTAGACCTAAACGCAACGCCATAACCACTCGGCCACCTTGCCTTGATTTTAACTCCATAATTTGATCTAAATAATATATATAAACAAATTAATGAGTGTCAAATTCTCTGAGGTCTAACTCAGGTCCAAAGTTACCATATATAACACGTCTACTAAGCATGCACATCCACCCCTTTTATATCAACCTATAGTTACGTATTCTGCACTAGATGCTACAAATCTTGAAATTACTAAACATCTCATGTCCTAAGTTTCAAAGCCGAAGTCTATCTATTGTACGGCGAGGCTGCTACTAATTGTGCTATTGTACTATCGACATTATTCGGCCGCACCCTGGGCATTGGGCAAAATTCGCGCGTTGAAGATGTATAATGATTTATGAGGGCTATACTCGACTTCCTTTCATTCTTGACAAGACCTGCAGGCTGGCAGCAGCCTTGAAATCTGTGAAGTGCTTGCCGACCTCGGATGTAATTGATTCCAGCCGGAACCAGCATAAGTTCAGACATAAGGGTAACATGCCTCCGCTATTTTGCTGTGCGTGGGTTGAACATCCGTGCTAGCCTCGAGTTTGCCACGTTTCGATGAAAACAAAGAGCATCCGCGCAAAACAGTGTTGTACGAGAGCTGGTCGGCTCTCATTTCTGCCTTTTTTTTTTAAGGGGGGGGGGGGGGGGGGGCTTTGCTTAGCGCCCATTCAGCGTATTTAAGCGCGAAGCTCCGCTTGCGAAGGACCTTTTTGAGACTATCGAGATCATCCGATCTTGTTTTCAAGAAAGCTTCTGAGGCTGACCGCTCGCGGCTAACAGACAGCAGCACGCTGAGAGTCTTCTGTAGTCTTGTATATACGCGCTACCACTTCTGTCATTCCATTCTTCTGCAGAGTCGGGAAACAGAGCCATCAGCTCGTTCGCTGGGAGCTAAATTACCTGTTAGATCAGCACTGAAGCACCTGCCCATCGCAGAGTAGTAGTCGACCTGATGACTTTTCTTGGTCTTTTGTCCTCCGGGCAACACTGCTATTTTCTTGCCCTTTCTAGATCCAGCCGTGGCCTCGGGGGCACAAGGATTAGGTGTTAGTCTCGATGGTATTACAAATAGTAACGCCAAAGGGAGGCTCGGGATTTCAACTGTACGTTCACTGACTGTAGCAACACAGCATCTTGGGATTCGTCCGCTTTTATTATCTAGGTGCGTGTGTGAGTAAGGTTAGCAAGGCAAAATGACAACTTCAGGGTGGTTCGTGATGTTGTGTGTGTTGTGAAAGGAAAGTGAGGGGAGAGCAGGTTAAATACACAATGCCAGGGGTTGAGAGTCACGTATGTGATTATCAAAAGGAAAGCAAAGGAAAACAAGGCTCAGGATTTCCTACTCTACTACAGACTTCGTATCCATTGGATTAGAATATCTCTATCGGCTAGGTTAGTACTGGCTACCAGAGCAGACGCCCGGACATAAGATTATATCCGTTACGGTCAAGTTATGTACAGCATGAAGTCGAAGGATCTAAAGGGTTAGAGTTAGGAAAAAATAATAACAAGGCGGTATATGAACTAGGTGATGAGAGATAGGTTATATTGTGTAAAAGCAAATGCTAGATATCGCTCATACTTCAGTCCATAAAGAGAATATCCAAACGGTGCCGAACAGTAATATGAAGTATATCGAAGAGACGCCGTAGATCTTTCATCTGACACTCTCTTATGGAGTTGCCCATCACCTTACCTCTAGCTCAGGATTCATCCGACGCACTATTCAAACCGCAATTCCACGCCTCTTCCACCCGCCTGGGCCCCTCCAAGCCCATGTCCACAGCCCGCAAGCCACCCACACACTAACAGCCATAGCCCAGAAGGTAGGCGCGTAGCAATCCTTGCCATAACATAGCGTGTCTTCCTCCTGCTTCACCACTAACATGCCTACTTTCTCACCGCCAGCATCGTCGCCCTTCCCAGACGCTGCCTGGTACACCCCAGAGTAAACCACACCCCAGACGGCAGCGCCGATGGCCGGCATCATAGCCACGATGCCCCAATTGGTGCCAAAGTTCTCGACACCCCACACGACAGACACGACGATGGGCACGAGGCTGAAAACAGCGCCGTAGCCGGCACCGACGCATGCACTCACGACCCAGAAGCGCTCGCCGTGCTGCTGCGCGAGGCCCGTAGCCAGGCACACTTGTCCAAACGACAGCAGGAGCGAGAATGCGAGCAAAAAGGCAAGGCGTGAGATGCGGGGCAGCTGGAAGCGGAAACGGCGCTTGGTGGGGGGTGGGGAAACGGATGATGCCGCGTGGGTAAAAGGTTGTGGGCGCTCAAACGCGGGTGTCGTGGGCTGCGATGTGGGCTGCGTGTAGGGTCGCTCGGAGGTGGCTGGCGGAGCGAGCAGGTCCGATAATGTGCCTGTTACGAGACGCGCGACCGTGGACGTGATGGCTACGATGGAAACATGTGTCGCGGCAGAAGTCTGGTTCCCCGAAACTTCGCCGTCGCCCACTTTTGTCCGTTCCGATGCGTATAGAGTCCCAATGATGGTACCCAGGTTGTTTATAAACGCCTCGCCAGGCCCGGTCACTAGGAAGAAACCTGCCGCCAGCCACCACATGGTATGATCGGCTAAGAAGCGCCGCGTTTCGCCGTTTAGCAACCAATTCTTCTTGCGGCGTTCCTCTTCGGCGTGCGCCTTCATCTCCTCAGCCTCGGACCGCAGAAACTCGCGCGTCGAGTCCGACAGGTCGCCTGCCGCCACCGAGCCATCCTCGCTCACGATAGACCCGTAGCCGTGCCTATGCGCCGCGGCGCGCAGAAAGAATTGCGTTTCCCCGTCTTCTTCGCCGCCGCGGGCCTCCTCGGCCAGCAGCCCACTGCGCGCAAGGTCCTCGACTGCCGCGTCGATGAGCTCTTCTTCGTCGACGATGCGAAGCGCGACCCCGCCAATCAACCCCACCGCCAACAGCAGTATGCCTAGGAACAGGAAGTACCTGTGTACATCAACGTCGCCTTTGGACCCATCAGGCCGCCGCTCGTACAGCAGTCGGCTGCCGAGCTGGCTCTGCCACATCCCGCTCAGGCCGAACGCCGCAATGGGCATGGCCAGCGCTAAGCCTTTGTGCTTGCCGCGGCCAAAATTCTTGGCGCACGTCGTCACGCCAGACAGATACATGCAGCTAGTACCCATCCCGACCCCAACGAAACCGACTATCATCACGGCAAACGGCCAGCCGTTGCCGTCGGCGCTGGGCGGCGGCCCACTCTTGTACGAAAAGGCGGCGAGCAGGTAGCCGACGCCGAAAAAGGCGCCGGACAGCATCGATGGTATAGCCGGCCCGAGCCGGTCGCAGAGGTACCCGAAGGCAGGCACCGGGAGATACATGGCGAGCTCGGCGGCGATGGAAACCATATTGACTTGGAATTGGCTGTAGTGGAGTCGAGACTGGAAGAGGTGGCCGTAAAGCGAGTAGGCAGTGATAGAACCGGCGCAAAGGCTAAAGGTGAGGAGACTGTCAGCTCCATCTCGTCCCTCGAGGCTTTGCGACCAAGGTTACAGTTGACGCTCAAAGTGAACCCGGTAATACGGTCCAACTGCGGCCGAACACACTCACCAGTTCACAATTGCCCAGGCGAAACTTCCATAGCGCACGATCTTCCTAGTCAACTTCTTCCTCTCCCGCTCCTGTATCCCCACGGCCACATGCTCGAAAAAGCTCCCCGCGTAGCTCGTGTCGTTGCTCGGCCTCCCGCCTGACTCTTCGCCCGCGCTGGAACTCCCCCCTTCGCCCGCGTGACGGTCCGGCGACAGCAGCGGCCGCCGCGCATCGGGACCGGGGAAGTCAAGCTTGTCGATGCGCGCGTTGCCGGACCAGCTGGGCTCGGGCATGGCTCCCGACAGGTTCGAGGAGGATGTTAACTGAGAGAAATGAAGTGGCGATCGAGGTAGCTTAGGTGAGGTTAGGTGGCTCGTCCGATCTCGGATGCTGGCAGACTAGCGCATGAAGCAGCGCACGGCAGCTGCCCGCGCCGAAGGAAAGGAGAGGACGCGCAAACCCGAGGCGGCGAATATATGCACGGACAACACATGCCCCGACAAAAGAAAACAAGAAGGAAAACTGCGGGCAACGGCGTGCGGTGTGCGGCTCGGTGAAGCAGCCGCGCAACGGAGGAACCGGAGCCGTTGGCTGAGCTGTCACGGACTCGCGGCGCGGGAGCTCCTCCGGCCGGAGTTTGGCGCGTTTGCCCGATGACGCTGCGGCGGGCGGAGCGAGTGGCTGGCGGCCGCGGCTCGCCTTCACACAGCCGCCTGGCTCGGCGCCACCATTCGCTGTCCGCACCCGGGCATGACTCGCGCGAGCTCTCGGGCGCGTTCCGAAAATGCCGGTAGCGCTTTGGGAGAAGGTAAGCAATCCAAACTTTCAAATTGCTTTGGACGCTCCGTGTTCCCAAGTCGTATCACTCCTCTCAAGCTTGAGGCGCGTGACAAATCGAACTCTAAATTTTATCGCCATTTTGGTTCGGCTTTACTATGTTTTCATAACGATCGTGGCCTATTTACAAAACCCGTTCCTCCTAACCCTGGACATTAAAAGGTTTCATTTCTCGTCAATCCGACCTTTTGCTTTGCGCTCCATGCGCCAGCTCAGTACTCCGTCTCCGTATTGGTTCCCAGCGCGTCCGCCGGCTCCTCCAGTATCACCGGGCACTGCGGCAGTTCGATTCCGTACGTCTCAACCATAAGCTCGCCGGTGTCCTCGTCAGGCACCAGCCAGCGCCTGTTCTTGAGGTCGCCGTCCTGAGCCCGGTCGAAGAAATTCTGCGGCGCGAGCAAGATGCTCGAGTGAGCTTCAGTGAACAGCGTAACGGGCACGTCCTCGGAGCGCGTGAAGTGATGCATGCCCAGGTTGAACCAGAGGACGATATCCTCCTGCTCGACTGACTCGCCGTCGAAGAACATGGAGAAGTCCTGCTGCGGTTTCCAAGGCAGATTGGCGTTCTGGACGCTATTGGCGAAGACCTCCGTGTCGTGATGCTGCGAGATGGCCAGGTGCGACTTGGAAAATTCGTTCTGTTTCAGGCTGAAGGGGCTATTGAGCACTGAAAGATGAATGTCCGACATGCCGGGGACAAGGCGGTAGCCACGGTATTCGCCCCACTGATTGAGCGCATCCTTGTTCACCACGACGTACATGCCCTGCTGGTTGGGAAACCAGTTGAACTGTTTCTCTTCCTCCATGTACGAAATGTCGAGCTGGAGCTGTTCGAACTCGCCGAGCTCGGGGAACCACGGCTGTGACTGGTTGACTGCCTTGAGCTCGCTGACTTGAAGCGAGTTCGCGGTGTCAACGATGTCAAAGTCGGCCTTCCACGTCAGCACGTGGTCGTGCAGCGAACCCATGGTTGCCTGGTAGATGCGCGGGCCCCAGGCCTGCTGATCCGGATAGTAGTAGCTCGACTGCAAGTAACCGCTGGCGCGGACCTCAACTTGCAGGGTACCGTCCAGGTGGAACTGGTAGGTGAAGGCATCTGTCGCAGAGCGGTTAATGGCTACGATCACAAGCTCTAAGAATTCAGCGCCACTTACAGTCGTAGTTTCCTACAGTGGCGATGGCACGGACGCCCAGGAAAGATCCCTTAACGACGCCCATATTCTGGAAGTCGTAGTCCGTGGACCCACCACCAGCACGGTGGCGTGACAGGGGGTGGGTCATGTCGGTCTCGAATATGCACACAGCATCGGGGTTGCTAACCTTCAGGTTCTCCTCGTAGTAGGAAACGTCCCAGAACGTGGCGCCGAACGGGCAATCGAAGCCCTCGACCATTGAAGTCATATAAGTCCCGAGATCGTAGTACGTGTCGTGGTAGACGGTGTTGGCAGCCTTGGGCTGGTTTCCGGCGTACTGTGCAACGGCCTCCTGCAGCGAGAGCTCGTACAGGATACGCTCACCCTTAAACTTGATGTCATAGAACATGATGCCCAAACTGCGAGTGAAGTGAACGTAGAAGCTCCAACCCATGTACTCGACATAGCGAGCCTCCGGATCGATTTTGTAGCGCTTGCCGTCGAGTTCCAAGCTACTAGGCGAGAAGCGCTCCTCGAGCTCACGCTCGCCTAGCTCTGGCTTGTAGTCCACCATTGCCCAATTGTCATCCCGGGTCTGCTGGAAGGCGAACGCCACCTCGCCCGAGTCATAGGCGGCACGAAACTCGTCTACCGACGGATAGAACATTTCGCCGGTGACGATGCCTTTGAGGAAGTACTTGGAAGCATCCGTACCCGTGCAGTCGATGAGGATGTAGAAGTCAAGCGGGATCATGTACGAGGCCGTTCCATGCGGCTCGCCGGGGTAGCGGAACATGATGTTGCGGAACGCCTGGGTGCCGTCGAACGACAACGGAGTACCAGACGTTGTAGTTAGATTGGTTCTGTCGTCGTCCGAGCCGTAGTAGGCGCCATTGAACATGGCCACCGTAATATCCGCAATGGAAGACATGACCTCGGTAATAAGAGGCTCCGTCGCAGCAGATCGCTTGGAGTCAAAATGGCGGCCGTTGAACGGGACCGCACCCCCCATTCCGCCGTTATAGATATAATCAAGCGGGGCGACGGTGGTTTCTTCGCAGACGGGCAGGGGGCCAACCATGTACTCCTGAGAGATCGGAGGCTCCTTTCCACCCTCAAAGATGATAGCTCTAGCGTACTTTGGAGGCATTGGCCCGTCCCCGTCAATGTACGGTAGGGCATCAGACTTGTTCACAGGGACCGTGTCGATCCAGTACACGTAGTTGTCCGTGAGGACCGCGTCTCCTGGGGCCGTCAGGTTGAGCCCAGTGGCGGGATCGTGAAGGAGGTCCCAAACAGCGGCATTGTCCTCGGGAGTGATGGCACTCCAGATGTTGGCTTTCGGCGCGGTGGTCGCGGGTGCAGATTCTTCGGAGACGCAGGTGTCATTGGGTGACCATCCACGCTTGTCGATTTCTTCATGAAGAAGGCGGCGTTCGAGGCCAATTGCGGGCTTGACCACTGCAGCGAGAGTCGCTGTAGGTGCAAGGCCGCAGAGGCCGAAAACGCCCAAGAACCGCGTCTGATGCATATCGACAAGAATTAACGGATGCCGCAGGATCCAAGAACCAGGACAACGGCCATGAAAGCGTCCCAAGGTGAGCTGCGCCTCGATTTATAGGGTTCCCGGAGCTCAGCCAAAGATGAGTCGAGCTCTCACAGCAGCCCCACACGCCATCACCATCATCCTGCAGTGTAGTTCAAGCCATTGAGCTTGGCGAACGACTTTGATAAGATCCTGGACAAAGCCCTGGTACTAACAGGGTGCTTGAGGTTTCTGGGATCCACGGAGTCGGCTTTGTTTGCCAAGAAGGCGAGCTCTGGCCGAGCTCGCTTTCATGGCTAGGGTTGTATCCGCTAACCCTGCAGCCATTCAAAAGGAACAGGACGTGTCAGCAAGCTCCAGGGGCGACCATTGAAGAGCTGTTGATAAGGACAGCTCTTAGTAAATGCGGGAATAACATTTCATAACATAGCCTTCATATCCAAATCTTGCTTGCGTTGGCCTCAAGAACTTGCACGGGCACACGAGTCCCGGACAACCACTGAGACGAGACCAGGAACGTCATTTTCGGCACGCGCACCAACCTGGAAATTGCGGGGAAGCTCTGCCTGTTGGGTCCGTATCAGGCAGCTCCTACCAGGCTCACCGGCAAGCCTTGGCTGGAATTCCCCGGCCCTCGGGAGTCGTGGAGCCTAGGCAATGCAAGTAGTAGGGGCTCGAGGTAGCCATGCCCACTCGCTCGGGCTGGGAATGATGTGCGAGTAGCAGCGCCAAGGCGGACGGAATGCAATTGGAATTGAAAATCGGTGCTTATCAGTGCTCCCATGGTAGTATCTCGTCTCCTCGAAAGCAAAAGAGTGGGATGCAAGGAACTTCCGCAGCTACCAGCACGTGTGGAAAGCTTGGAAGGCCACGGTCGTTGGAGAGCTCTGCGGAAACCCCGCCGCTATCGCTGCAGCCAAGACGATGATCGCAGCGACCCTTGGCGTTGCCAAGGCGTTCTCCCGTGGCTACGTAGTACGTGTGTGTCTTGGCGGGCATCCTGCCGACCAAACACCGCCGACACCGCGCCACGCCGAGCGGCGGGCCCGAATCGCTGGTCCGCGGCGGGATGGAGTTGCTGAATCGGACACATTGTGGACTTGAAGTGCAGCGAGCGTTCGATCGACGCGCGCCAACGACTCGAGCGAGGCCGCCGTTCCACCCAGCTGTCGGGCGCACCGCCACACCCGCTTTATCTCGGATGCTTGGCCCCACACCCGCCTCAGGCTCGACCTCACTTCGGTTCCGGCTGGGGGCCGGGCGCCGGGCGGCGCCAAGCCTTGTACATTCCGAAGAACGCTCTGCACAACAAGAAGCATTTCAGCACTGGGGTCTGAGTGCCATCCCTCTTTCGGACAGTTGTTGCGAACGCCCCCACGATCGCGCGGAGGCTATTCCCGCCGAAGTGTTCGTATTGACCGTCCAACTTGGGTGTCTAGCGCGCCCTTTCGGATAGGTATCGTCGGGGCTCCGACTGTCCTTGATCTTCTGTTCTTGGTCCAATAGCGATGGTTTGTGCGCATTCCCCGCATTTCACACTACGGCTGCGGCGGCCAGTCTGCACTTCACCCACATGATGCTATCAACGTGGGGAGCTCCAAAGGACTCGGGTACACTTTTGCCCATAAACTCCTGGTTCTCGCATCGCCGCCTTGCAGAATGATCGAAAAATTTCCTTTTCATTACTCATATCATTTTTGCGTCATGCTTCTGGTTTAGAGCTGCAGTCCGGTCAAGTTTTGGGGACCACAGGCCGTTTCCCTTGGACATGAAGGTCTTTCGGATAACTTTTGAGTGCCTCAGGTTCTTGAATAATTGCATTGCGACGGTCGCCAAATTATTTTGTTCAAAGGTAGCTAGCTTCAAATTTCCCGCTGCGACGCCGCCTTTTGCGTCCGCTTGGCGCCCTCACGGGACAAGCACACATGGAGTGAGACAACACGAGTAGGCTTTAACGAATTCATCATGCAGGTGAATACAGGGTCTGTTTTCCCGCACACTTTTCCGCACACTTTCCCGCATTTGCCTTTCCCCATCGGGCACCATATCAGCAGAATTTATAAGCATTCAAGAATTGAGTATCGATCTGGAAGCATACGGAATATTCAAGCCTCATGTACAAATCACCTCGTCCTCGCCGGCGACGTTGGCTATTGTCCAATTCTCTTGGGCCCTTCATGCACTCCAACATTGATATCATCTAGCCTAGCACTCCAAGCAAATTTGCCCCACATTAGATTTGATAGCCCATACAGGTCTGATAAGAATAAAGATTTCTGGACAGGAGTGTAATTGGAATAACCTGTATGACTGACGGAAATCGCCTGTGCTACGCATCCTAAGGGAGTAGGACGTGAAAGATCGTGTTTTTAATTTGCACATAGCTCCCAAACTACTAGCTGACCCTACAATGGGAAATCACTTAGCAGTAGCTACCAAAGCAGTCTAACTAAAATATTTTTTTTCCAGCCATAGGAGCTGACCTTATAGAAACCAAGCTGCTAGTGCGTCACAGGCTCATAGGACTGACACTCGGCAAAAACTGACTTCAATTAAGTTGATTTATGAAGTCTAGTACTTGAAAAGCGCCATTGAACAGTGTTGCGCTACATTAGCGGGTCTGCTTCACTCCCGGCGGTAATTAAAGCCCATGGCATCAAGGTTTGTGCATTTTCAGTGGAGACCTGATCTAGACAAATCTCCTCCAGTTTTAACAGAAAAACTAATGAGGCCGTTATTTTTAGACGGGATTGTGGCCAGTCAGCTAGTTCTAAATGGCCATCTCCCGATATCGCAGGACTACCGTCCCTGTGGGCCCTGATCGGCACGACCGGCGCTGTGGACTCGGGCACACTTACATAGCAATGGAAATGCCCACGTGGGAGTGCAGGGCCCTAACCGGGATAGAGGGGTCGTGCGTACGTAGGACGCGTGCTTGACCTTGGCTGCTGGATGCCGCTCGACTAATTCGGCAACAGCCTAACGAACCAAGTACTGCAGTATTTGGCTCCTTGTTAGTCGCGCTTAGCGCGAATTCTTCACCAGTAGATGAACAAGGTACTACTATAAGTACGAGTAGCTCGAGATATTAGCTAATAGCTACAGTAACTTTCAATATATATAGAGAAGAGGCGGCGAAAGGCCCTTCCTGGATCCATCAATAGATTGAAAGCATAGAGAGCTTTCTTGTAACGTTGACTCATACTAGCTTTGTCACTCGTACTTGATTTACGAAAGCGATACTGAGCATATTTAGAGACTCAATCTGATCTAGTACGCTCATTATGGGAAAATCACACGTGAAACGGCGCTAATATTCGCTAGCTTGGCTGATATAGAGTCGTGCTTGCATCATTTGAATTGAAACCGCTCCCTGCGCAAAGATTTATCGTCCATGAGCTCATCTGGCCAGGCTCCATGAACGTAGCACTCCCCTAACAATAAATGTCCGTCCGATAACAACCTCACCACGGACGGAAATTTTGCACCAGAGAGGAGAACTATAACGTCTCCATCCTTGGATCCTGCTGGAAAGAGGCCCAAGAAACCCTTGTTTGTCAAAGCTAACCTCCTGCCAACCGTGGCGTCGAAAACGCAGCCGCCGTAAATCAACACTCCCTCTTCGTTGGTCACTTCCGAATCAATTCTAGGCACCCCCGAAGTATCAAGCAAGCCAGCGCCGAACTTGGCATACCAATTAATGAAGTGTCTTCCGTAGTCTGCATCCACCTCTTCGTTATTTTCTGTAGCACCGGCAATCAAAGTCTTCCAGTACGCATTGATCACGTCATCGCCGTCAGGATTCGCCGGATAGCAGTCTAGCGACAATGCTAAGCTTTCCCAGTCTTTGTATACGGAAAGTGAAGCTTCGCTATTATCATGGCCGATCGGTGAAGTGCCCATTTCTTTACCAGTTATCATCACAGCATCAATACGCTTGCCTTCCAGAACCAGGCTATTATATCCGATCTCATCAATAACTGGCGGATGTTTATGCTGGTCTAGCCAATAGGCGCCGTGTGAGACGTCTGCAAGAGCCATATATTCTTCAGGCACAACGGCACTCCAGTCGGGAATCCAGGACGGCAGTCCATGCAACGTACCCCTGAATCCAACGTATCCGAGTACGTCTAGGCTTTTTCGATCTTCGATGAGATACAGTGCCACTCGTTTGTACAGCTCCTTCGGGTCAATGCTGTAATCTGGTCGCATTGCCGCCGCATCCTCCGGATGGACGACGCCGAGCAGTGCGTATACCCTATCCCGCGGATCTGTCGCTCTATAGTGTCGCGTAGAGCGCAAGTATTCCAGTAGGCCATGCTCCTCGTTGTCTCGAGACTGGACACGCATCTCCTCAATTGCGGAAACGCCGCCGGTCCCAGCTAATTCGAACCCTTCAAACATTTTGATCCTTTGAATGATAATTGCCGCGACCGCTAGCTCGTCCCAAGCCATCTCTGCGCGCCCACATAGTACAATCGCATCACGTGACAATGCGACCTCTTGTATGACCCAGACGCGCGTGGTCCATGGACGGCGGAGAAGCGCAAAAAAGGCGGACCAAATAGGATCTTCCTTGGACGGGATAGAGTGCTGTTCCATTTCCGCTTTCGTTATGGCGGTTGAGTCGTTCTCCTCCTCTCGCTCGCCCCAAAGCGACACCAGACACTTGACAAGTGGCGGAACTGCCTCGCTGCCGTTGGCGGCCGGGCCCAACCAGACGAGCACCCGCGCCGCCATGCGATATATGTCGCCCATCATGCGAACTTGGGCATCGCGCTCGGCGATGTTGCCTTGGTTAATGCAGACGGCATCGACCCACAAAATGCGAGTGACATCCGGCTGTCGGAGGTGCTGCAATGCGGATAGCAAGTTCGCCGTGACACGGATGGTTTTGCCTTCGCAGGCGATTGAGTGCCGGTCCAGGGCGTCGCCCCAGGTATAGGAGAGAGCTTCATATTTAGGACTGGACCGGAGGTACCGATTGAATAAAGGTAGAGACGCCTCCGAAAAGCGCACTAAGACCGGACTTGAAGGCTGGGAGGAGGGCTGTAAACTTATAAGCCGGATGGAGCGCGGATTCTGTAAAGCTGTGTACTGAAATTCTCGTGACGACATCGCAATGGTGAAGTAGCGATGCTTTACAGAAAATCTGTGAACCCTTCGACAGTGGAACGAACAGTAAAATTCCTGTGCTGCTATCACGGGCATTAAGAAAAAAATCAATTTGAGAGTGCGGAGAAGAAAGCTGAAACCTATTCTTGGTGTCACGAGCATCGCAAGGCTACGAGGCTAGTAGTATGTGGTTGTCGCCAAGCGGAAAAAGGAAAACCTACAGATTTGGGTCAAAGTGACCGAGCGCCATATGACCTACAATGTCGCTGCGTGGACGGACGCTCCCCTAAGAACACGACAAACTTCTAATGTATTTGGGGAAGTGGGTATAAAATCGCTATCACAGAGAACAAAACCGTTAAAACATAGTTTGCATCCTCTCAAGCTTAACTATCCATTCTTAAATACCTTAAAGCGACAGAAGAAAACACCATTAGTCCAAAACAATCCAGTTACCGCTAGATATCACAGCCACAGCCGAAACGGCCCACGGCTTATTCGCCCATAGATAAAAAATATTCACACACCAGCTCCAAAGGAATTTACAACAAATAGACACATCCGTATTGCAGAAAAATTGCTTTGTGCCGCCCAAATTAAAAAGAAAAGACACTAAGAGTTGCAGGGGGTATAGCACGCGAAAACGCAAATAGCACAATACCAAACCTCCAAGGATCCGTGCACCGAGAGACCCAACCCCGTTCCGGCGCAAATCCTGGGAGATTAAGAGACTAGATAAAAATTAAAGAGGAATCTCGCATGACGGGCATTAGAATTATATACTTGGAAGCGAGCTAGGGCCCGAACCGGATTAGAATTCTGTTCGATTCTCAAAGCCTTAGCTTTCCAGGAATTGTCCCAGCCCTCACCGCCTAATTGATGAGCCCTGTCCCGTATAGCCCCACGAGTTCTGCTGCGGGAACTGCATCTGTTGCGATGAATACGCATAGCTCGTTGGCGACCAGGGCATTTGCTGGTTGAATAAGTTGCTCTGCTGAGTCGACGTTGACGAACCTTCATAAACCGGTCAGTATACTATTAGACTTGCAATAGCAAAACAAACAAGGCCAGACTTACGCCGACTATGGCCCCCGTCTCTCTCCATGCCTCTTCCGTACCCGCTCAGACCCCCCGTTTGATCACCTCCGCTCCCGAGGCCGGCCGCCGTGCCGTGAGCCTGAGCTTGCTGCTGCGCCTGCTGCACCTTGGCCTTGGCCTCCTCGAGCTGCGCCTGGACCTGCTGCAATTGCTCGGCTAGCGTTGTCTTCTCCGTGTCGAGCTGGAGCAGCTGCGCCTCGAGCGCCGTCTTCTCTGAGCACAGCTTCGAGTTATGTTTCTCGAGGTGCGCATTGTTGGTCGCGAGGGTTGCCTTCTCGCCGTCGAGTGCTTCGACACGACTCTCCGCCTCGGCAAGTCGTGCTTTGAGGCCTTCGATCTCCCCCCGCGCCTCATCAAGCTCGGACTTTGTGAGAACGAGCTCGGAAGACCCGGTAGGCGCATTAGATGAGTTTATGGCGACGAACCCGCTTTCGATTAGTTCCGGGGCATCGACACGCGAGGCGCGGTTGTAAGTACAGGGCCGGCCACGGTCGACGCACTGTTTGCATCGAGGTCGCGTCGCATCACACTATATGGGCAACGATTAGACACATTAGCACATATAAATTGGAAGCTCGAACTCATAATGTCAACCCACCCTAATACGCTTCTCGCGGCACACATCGCAAGTTCTGCCGTGGTTCTTGGCGTTGCTATTATTATTATTCGACTTGTTGGTAGAAATGGCGGTGAGGGGGGCTTGGGCATTGGGCGACTCAAAGCTACCGAGGGTTGGCGACTGCTGATGCTCTTCGACCGAGCCATCGTCTCGTTGAATTAGAGTGAGAAGCGACTGGAGGCTCGACATTCGCAGCTCGTGCTCGGCGGAGCCCATTGATTCGTCCTTGGTCTTGAATGAGTTCGGCTTCATCAGGCCCTTCTGCTTCTCCAAGTCATCTGGTGGGAGTGATTTGCGCTTCTTCGAAAGTCTTGATCAAGTTCATGTTGTCAGATCGTCAAGGTCAAAGCCAAGTGAAGTTTTAGCAACCTACTTGTCGGGCTCATGTTGTTCCAGCCACTGTCGTCGCTTTGAATCCTTCCGTGGAATAGGTGCCCGCTCCTCGTACGTCTGGTGAAGTGGAATGTGCTTATATATAACTTCGAGCGCCTGCTTTGTCTCGGAGAACTTCACCGCAATGAGCCCGCGGCAGTCATACACCGGCTTCTTGCTACGTTTTGTCGGGTCCCCGCCTGGGCAAGCCAATCCGGTGGTTAGAAATTCTGACGCATTTCGTGAAGTGCGAAGAAACGTACCCGATATTTGGTTCTTATGGTTGTTCTTCCTCCCCTTGTTCAGCAAAGAATCGTTGCAAAAATACGAGAAGCGAAAAGCGTTATCCTCGCGGCTGAGCCAGTTGTTATGGAAACTGTACCGGAATCCGTCAACGCGCTCCACGGCATCAACGATCACCTTACCAATAGCGCGCTGCCGACGCTGCCGCACCGATGGCTCCGGAGTCTCTGCAAATGCCTCCAACACCGTGAGCTGCTGGGACATGCCACCTCCGCCCGACTGGTCACCTGCTGTATTTCTGGCTTCTTCCGCATGCTCTGCCGAGTCATTCTGACCCTCTCGTTCGCCCTGTGCCTGTCCATTCCCACTACCTCCAGACTGCGGTCTCTGCTGTACCGTCCCTCCTCCTCCCCCAGCTCCGTACCCCGAGATGTCTACCACGAATGTAGCCCCGCACCAGAAGTTAATGTGGCACGCCGCATGTTCCGGATCTTCGGGTGGGCAAGACAAGTATGCACGCAGGTGGTCTTCGAACTCGTCGAGACTATATACGTAGTAATAAACATCGCTGGTGTTGCTGGAATCCTTGGAAGAGCGCGACCGCGAGCCTGAAGCGGGGACCGCAAGAGCCGGAGGATTAGGCGTGGAGGTGACGGTCCAATGCGGCGGCCCGGCGGCCGATGCCGTCGGCAGCGCGTGCTGCCGTTGCTGGAGTTGTGAGGTCGGCGTTGCGGACGACGATGTTACCGGCGCGGCTCCAGCGGGTGGAACGACGCCCGACGCGTTGCTACCGTCGTGCCGGTAATGCTGCGGATGCTGCCGGAGCGGCGTCTGCGACTGTGGACGGTGGTGTTGCCCCAGCGCCCCGACGGCGGTGGTCCCGTACTCCATGGCCGCGGACGGACGGCCTGGGCTCCCCGTCCGCTGGGACCGTGGAACCCGGGGCGCACAGCCCTTGGCTGCGAGCGGGCGAGCTGGGAAAGCAGCCGGTGAAGATGCGTGACGCGCCCGAGGACGAGAGCAACGAAGCCAAGGGGAGTTCGAGTACAGTACTACGTAGCTAGGGAGGCCGGTCGCCGGGGGCTGCAGTCTGACCAGGTAGGAATGGCGATCAGTGCGCGGTACTACGTATATAGTAGAGTGGTTTTGATGTTGGGGGGGTTTCAAGCGGGAGGTGAACAGGCGGAGCCTGGACGAGCGCTTGGCGGCCGTGTCTGCGGTTGGCGCGCTCGCCTAGCGGTTCGTAATCATGGCTGTGTATGTATGTTGTACTCCGTACCGGGCTGCGATAAGGAGCCGAGGTGGTGGGCGATCGACCGGGTAGCGAGCGGGAGTTGCAGGCGATGCGCGGCCGCGCGTTGCTAGCGTCGAGACGGGCTACCGCCGTAATAAATTTTATCCCGTCCCAGCCAGACAGAAGCCCAGCACGTGACCTGGCGCGACGTGATGTGACGCGCGCGGGCAAAAGACGTCGAGAAGTCGCGTGCGAGGTGGGAGGTGGATTTGACGGAGCTCCGTCCTCTTTAAAGATCTTGCCAGCGGGACGGAAGTGGGAATGTCACCGTCGCGGCGTCTAGTCCGAAGCTGTCCTCGTCGCATGTATCTTTGAGGTCCGCGTTCAGCCAGCCCGCGTCCTACCTACACAGCAAGCCCCATAGCCCAGCCAACGGCGCCATGCCCAGCTTGACAGGTCAGCTGCCGATATTGCGCGTTTCGGCCGTTTTCGGCCAACTTGCGCGATCTTCCCAAAACGCACCTATTCTTTCAAAAAGTTGTCCGCTGTGCTGATTTGGCTGACGGGGCATCCGCAGGCGCCGACACGATCCGCATCCTTGTTGCGACGGACAACCATGTCGGCTACAACGAGCGCGACCCCATCCGGGGCGACGACAGCTGGAAGAGCTTCCACGAGGTCATGTGTCTGGCGCGTGAGCGTGACGTCGACATGGTGCTGCTAGCCGGCGATCTCTTCCACGAGAATAAGCCGTCGCGAAAGTCCATGTACCAGGTGATGCGCAGCTTGCGCATGAACTGCTATGGCGAGAAGCCCTGCGAGCTCGAGATGCTGAGCGACGCGAGCGAAAATTTCCAGGGGTAGGTTCAGGCTTGATCACTTTCAACTCCCTGTTCTCTAGTCTGTCTAACACGAGATTGATTTAGGGCTTTCGATCACGTGAATTATGAAGACCCGGACATTAACGTCGCCATTCCGGTGTTTTCCATACATGGAAACCATGACGATCCTTCTGGAGAAGGTCATTTGGCTGCCCTTGACTTACTTCAGATCTCCGGGTTACTGAACTACTATGGCCGCATCCCTGAGTCCGACAACATCTCCATCAAACCGGTGCTCCTGCAAAAGGGCCGCACGAAGCTCGCCCTCTACGGCATGAGTAATGTCCGGGACGAGCGGCTCTTCAGAACCTTTCGCGACGGCAAAGTGCGGTTTTTCCAGCCCAACGTGCAGAAAGACGATTGGTTCAACCTCATGAGCGTCCACCAGAACCACCATGCCTATACGGAGACGGGCTATCTGCCAGAGAACTTCCTCCCCGAGTTCCTTGACCTTGTTATTTGGGGCCATGAGCACGAATGCCTCATCGACCCACGCTACAACCCAGAGACTGGATTCCACGTCATGCAACCGGGCTCCTCCGTCGCAACGTCACTAATGCCCGGTGAAGCTGTGGCGAAACAGGTCTCCATCCTCAACATCACAGGCAAATCGTTTACATCAGAGCCCATACGCTTGCGGTCAGTGCGGCCGTTCGTGATGCGCGAGCTCGTTCTGCAAGAGGAGCGCGCTCTCAAGGGCGTCTGGCGCCATGACAACAATCGTGCCACGATAACTCGGCACCTAATGGAGATTGTGGAGGAGCTAATCGAACAAGCGAAAGCGGAATGGTGCTCATCGCAAGAGGCGAGCGAGCACGATGATGAAGAGGAGGAAGGGCCGCCGCTACCCCTGATACGGCTACGCGTCGAGTATTCGGCGCCAGAAGGAGGCCGATTCGACTGCGAAAACCCGCAACGCTTCTCGAATCGCTTCGTAGGCAAGGTTGCTAACGTAAACGACGTAATTCAATTCTACCGCAAAAAGACTAATGCTGGCCGCCGGGCCCGGGAGAACACCAACTTGCCAGAGGAATCGATCCTAGCGCAGATGTCCATCGACACCGTCAAAGTAGAGAAGCTCGTGCGCGAGTTCCTAACCGCGCAGTCCCTAACGATATTGCCGCAAAACTCTTTCGGCGACGCCGTCACCCAGTTCGTGGACAAGGACGACAAGCACGCCATGGAAATCTTCGTCAACGAGAGCTTAGCCAGCCAGATGAAGCACCTGCTATCATCCGAGGATGTTGATGAGGACGAGATTGCGGAGGCTATGGAGACATACCGCACCAAACTAGAGGAGATGTTTTCGTCGGGCCACCTAAAGAATAAACGGAAACACCTGCGCCTCAAACCCAAGCCTGACAACTGGGACACGGACCTTGATGGTGACTGGGCCGACCAGCCTGGCGCACTCATTCACAGTGACAATGAAGATGACGATGTAGAGGAGGAGGAAGCCCCTGCCCCCTCCCGTACCACTACCACGACGCGAGGTCGTGGCCGTGGCCGGGGCCGTGGTCGTGGCGGTGCCGCGGCAAGCCGCACTACAACAGCAGCATCCAAAAAAGCGTCTGCTTCAAGCACGACCGTAGGCAGAGGCAGGGGTCGGCGCGCCGCACCAGTCGAAGAAGATGATGATGACGACGTCATTATGCTCGATCAGGAATACGACCAGATGGATGAGGATGACGAGGAGCCCGCGCCAGTTGCCCCGGCGCCGCAGCGCGCGTCGCGCCTCGCTACAGCTGGCAAGGCGGCCGCGGCCTCGACGGCGGCATCCAAGGCGGTGCCCAAGAAGCGTGCAACGCCCGCGAGGACGGTGCCCGCGGCATCCTCGAGGCAAACGAGGCTCGACTTCGTCTCGCAGCAACCGTCGCAGAGCCAGGCGCAACCGCGGGCGGAGGGGAGAGGGAGAGCCGTGGTCGAACCGGTATGTCCGGCTTGGTTGATACTAACGCTTGTAGTTGCGCTAGAAATGCTAATCATGGTTGACAGAGTGATGATGAGATCTCGGACGATGATGCCTTTGAGCCTGCGCCGCCACCGTCGAGAACAGGGAGGAAAAGGTAGGTTGGGTGGCAAGGGGTTACTAGCGGCGATGAAGGTATGGGATAGGGTGCGAAGGGTTTCAATGAGGCCTAGCTGCATGAATGCAAGCGCGCTGTATCACTGTGTGATGTGCCTTTCGACGGGCGACCTGTTGTGCTGGGAACTTGACGTCGAGGAAGCAAGCTCCCATGAAGGTTGTGCCTTGATATCCATGAGGTAGGTAGAAAGGTTGTCAAACGGAAGTAGCGACGTGAGTTCGCCCATGGTACCACACCTCCTCGTGAGTTGCGTCAGCGTTTCACAATAGCGCGCCTTGCCACCTTCCCACCCATGCACGCCAGCCGCTCAGCGCACATCAAAGTAATCGAATCTCTTCACCTCCGTGTCTGCCACGCAAGATCCAAGTACATCTCTTCTTAGTTGCTCGCCATAGCCACAGACCTAGTACCTATGTAGAGTTTCCAAATTCCATAGTTCATTCGATTTTCAGCTTGAGTCTCAAGCTGCTTCCCGGGATATAATGTGTCTCCTGCTTTCCTTCGCTAGTGCTGTCAGGCACCTGCGCAGTCGTTGAGCCATTGCCTGGACATCATCCGGCCGCAGCAAGGCCAATTTCATTTTCGCTAGTTGACCGGCTGGTCCGAGACCCCTCTTCCATTTCGCTCTATTCGCCCTTCTTCATCTGTCCTCTACCTTCAAGAAGGCCAGCCTAGCCCCCGAACCACAATGAAAGGCCCTTTCCAGGCCCCAGAAGCTTGTTCTTGTCTCCTAGATCGATCTGGTTCCGTTCCTGAGCGTGGCTGTGTCAGGCACATAGCGGTTTCGTGGAAGTCGCTATCAGGCTTGGTTATTTGAGCCCCTTCCACCCAGTATGGTTTCACAAAATGGATATCCTTTTCCAAACATGTCATGCTCCTTATAGGTGGAACACTTGGAAGGTAGCTTCCCCGTTTTAAAACTCAGAGCTGCCGTGCTCATGGCTTCCCCTGGTGTAGGCGATGCACGGCCGGAGCCGAGAATCGAATCGCGAGCCCCGAGATCTGAAGGGCACTTGCATATCCGGTCCTAATGATAGTCGGAAACCACTCTCAAATCCTGCTTGTGGCTTCCTAGCGATGGAAGGCGAGCAACCTTCGTTCTTGTTGAGTTATCCCTCGCAGGCATCTTCTGTTGTCTTTTGTCTCTGCATTCACGCCACATTCAACTCTTCGTCGCTCATTGGAATTGTGCTGTCCCAGTCACCAGTTTTCTCGTTTTCACTCGTTTATACGGCTCGTCGTTTGGATAGGACGCCAAATAACTTCGTTCGCTCAGCTGCACTATCATCGCTGGTAAGATATAACCGTTTCTTGCTGTTTACGCGATTAGGTGGCTTCTCTAGGCACCCGGTTCTTGTATCTCAGAGCACCAATTATTCGAGCTGAGAAATAAGCGCAACTTATATTGATTGCTCCGGCAACCAGATATCCCGTTCGCTGTCTCCCCAGTCGTCTGTTTCATTCTGACACCCCTTTTGCGGTCCTATCCGGTGTGTTAGGTTTGCTGGCTTTACGCACCGGCCGGCGGGCTTGGCGGCAACCACCGGCAGGTTCGCAGCATCAGGCTAGACCAGCGACAAAGCTCCCAATGGCACCGGCGTACAAAGTAGAAGAACTCCTCGCGTTGCGCGACTCTGTTTCGGAGTCTGCTGTATCATTTGACAAGTTCGGGGATGAGGACGCTATCAAGGGTGAGTGCCGACGCCCTTCAAGCTCCGCTGTCATGCCTCCAGCCACTTGATACCAATCCGGGAAGGCACGATGGACCTTCCGTACCTTCATCCCTCCAAAGTGCCCACGAGTTGCTAGTGGCTAACCGTAGGCCACCGTGCCGCATCAAACCATTTCCACATTTTTCTTCCACGCGTTTCTTCCTCTACACTTCTCCTTCAACCCTCTTCATCCACGCAACTTCAAGCTCTTGCCCCCACTCTACTGCTCCAAAGCTTCTTTCATACCACTCCTCCATCGTCTCGACACGTTGTTGAATATCTCTCTCTCTCCAGAGCACGTTCTACGCCCGTCGGTCTCCGCCAACGGCATAGACCTTAAGCGCGATCGCCGAAAGCAAAGCTCAGAGGCGCTTCGCAAAGCGAGTCCTCGGCCTCCAGGGTTGCAATCATCAGCAAACCCAGCGCGCTCCGACAAGAAGCCAAGTCCATCGCCTTCTGTCAAGCGCGGCAAGGCGGAGAAGCTCCTCAAAGAGCACGGTTCTCCTCCAGGAATGAGAGTCACAGCTGGTGGACGCGTTGTACCGACCGATATTCCACCTATCAGTTCGCCACGCTACCAAAGCGGCAATATGGCTGGCCCGAACAAGAATCGTGGCGGCTATAACGTCCCGCCGACCGGTGCAAACTTTGCCTTTGGTCTCAACGGCTCCAGGACCAGCAATGCCTACGCTAATGGCACTGTCATTACCGACGGCAATAATCGCTACTTTCAGATTTACGATGGCAAGCCAATTGCTCTCAACGTGCCGTCGCTCATCGTCCCACCTTGGGGACCTGTTGGCATGAACTTTGATGGCCAGTCTAGCTTTCCGTCCGCCATTTCCGGTAATGCTCCTGCACCCGTTCAACCTGTTGGCGGTCCGGCGCCACAGACTCCGGCCATGGACAACCCTGCGGCTATAAGGCTCGAGCGCGCTCGTAGGGAGTACAAGCAGAAGGAAATGGAACTTCGCGATCTTGAGCGCCGTGAGGTCATCATGGACCTCCCCGTTGAGGACCCTCGCCGTGCGAATGTCATCGCCGAGAAGAAGTGTCGCACAGTCGAGCTCGACAACGTTCGCAAGCAGGTCAAAGAGCTGGAAAAGGCTGCTTATGGTCCCGGCGAAACAATGAGGCCTGGAAATATGGCGACTACGGTGAACAACCAGGCCAACATCGGCCCTCAATTGCTTCCGAGCGTCCACTTCCCCTCTGAGCAGGCGCGCGCAGCTTTCCCCTCGCATCTGGCGCCATACGGCACAAGTACCATGCCGGCTATGCCTGCTTTTCAGCAGGCTGGAGGCAATTTCGAGCCGTTCTACTATCCGGGAATGTTCGCCAATGAATACGCCTCGGCGTATCCAAAGCAGTACGGAATGAACGGCTTCGGAGCTGTCGCAACTCCTGTTGTTCAACCTTCCGCGAACGAGAATAAATCTCCGGGCTCCAACCATAGTAGCGTCGATCGCCGTCGCTCGCATGCGATTGAAATTCGGGATCCGCGTTCCAAGCAGCCTGTCAACCATGTCAAAAAATCGTCGCTCAACCCTACGTCTCCCGAGTATCACCCCTCTGACGCTCCCGAAAAGCGTCCCTCAGAAGTAAGGAATTTGTCGTTTCCTACAGACTCGCACCAAGAGCTTACCGTGTCCCAGCGGAACACCATTGCTGTTATGACTCAAAAGTGGGTTTCTGAACAGTACGATGTTGACTTTAAGAAAAAGGAGAGCGACACGACGTTGAACACTTCCGACTTTTTCCCGAACAACCCGGACGAGCATTCCGCTACCAAGTTCACCGGTCCAAAGCCGCAGGCTGCTGGTCGCCACGTTTATCCTACCGTTCATGCAAATGGCAATGGAGGCCCTATCACTCCTCCGGTGCAGCAGGCTCAGAGTGGCTATCCCGCGCACAGGCGCACTCCATCTGACGAGCATGCACAGAAAGGTTGTGCGGCCAGCCCCCCTACCGACGCTCGCGTTCCATCGTGGAATAGAGACTGTGATCCTACGGCAGGCGTTACGACTCCTCCCAATCATAAGAAGGGCGATCAGGATAGGTCAGATGAGAAGCCTCGTACCCACCACCGTCGCAGCAGCGATCCCGACTTCTTGGAAGGTGTTCGCCATGGTTTGAATATGGAAGCCATCGCCAAGGACGGCGAGGACCTCTACATCGAGGGATACATTATTGGCCTGAAGATTCGCAAGAATGGTGCCAAATTGTCGCCTGATTCGAGCCCTCCGAGCCTAAAGAACGTCTACGGGCTTGATGGCGGTGCGACCCTCAAGCGCATCATGGCGAACCCTTTTTATACAGGCAGCTCCTGCGCCGAACTCCAGCGCGGTTCGGTTATCGACGAAGGCAGTGACGATCGCCCCGTGGAAAATCCATTCGGTGCTGTTGGCAGCCTACCAAAAACTCCGGAGCAGCACACCCCACCGTCGGTCAAGAAGCTTGCTGGCAACCAGGTTCCTGGAACCAATGTTAGTCCGATCCATTTGCACCAACGTTCCAAGTCCAGTGGAAACAAGGCCTGCTTCCGCTCTTCGCCTTTAAAAGATATGAACATTACCGGATCGTCGCCGGCCGAAATCGCCCAGAGGTTCGAGGCTACTCACGCCAACCATCGCTCGGGCTTCGACGGTGCTGCTGAGGATTTGACTGCGCGCGCTAACGCCGCCGGCAATAGTCCTCCCATGGCCACTACCATGAATGAAAAGAAGACTCTCGTGGTCATCCCTGGCGGCGGCTCTCCAGTCAAACAATTGGCCAACATCCAGACCGTTCCTACCTCCCCCAACAAGAAGCCTCCTTCGCCGGCCAAGGTGAAGCTCGAGCAGATTGCAGAGCGCGTCCGCTATGGGAGCCACCACATGTACAAGCCCGCCACCCCGCCGGACGAGAAGCAAAAGAGATGGCGTGCCACCAATTGGCGCAAGCGCTTCGGCGATGTGAAGGAAAAGGAGGGCGCTCCTGGCCCTGCTTGAAATTTCAACAGATGATGGGTGCAGTGGCTGGCAGCCGTGGTTGAATGTCCCTTGAAAGCCTTGGAAATCGGACACGTTGGATCCACTCATCCGGGGCGCGTAAGTCAACTGGCATAATTCTGTGTTGGCTACTTTAAACGGGTCTCCATCTTGACACAACCTCGACTTTTATCATCCAACGTTGGTCCAGGTGGCCTTGCCTTTTCAAGTTTTTGGTGATAGTGGGGTTGTGAAATCGGAGCGAGGTATTGTAATATTTGGGGGGGGGGGGGAACGAAAACACAACTGGTGGACTTAAAAAGGAAAAAAGGACAAAAAAAAGATGCGGCTCAAGTGGTATAGGTGAACTCTGTTATCGACGAGCTTCATGGAACCAGGCGGATGGCTGGAACTTCAATACCCAAAGCATGTGTTTCGTTAACATGTCTTCCTTGTTCCCATTCCCTTTCCTAGGTATCGCTCGTCCTCGACATCATGATCGGTCGGCACCAGATGTCAGGTCTGCGGCAAGCAAGCATGTTTTCCTCTTTTCAGTTTCTTTTCCTTTTGTCTCTCTGAGCAAGTCACACTCTGTTACCCTTTTCAGCAGCTGGTTATTTTCGGTCTTGTCTTATCAGAGGATTGGTGGTGGCTGGGGCAGCGGTTGTATGGAGGAGGCGAGTCAATGGGAGGATAGGTGTACGGAAACAGACTTTGACAGGCAGACTTGATGGCCAGCAGCAGCATGGCGGTAGCTACTAAAATGGTGATTTGCTTTTAAACTTGTCGTGCGCTTCATGTGATGAGCTGATGGGAGACGTTGGACCTCCGCAGCTAAGTGAGGTCGGTCGGTACCTGCGCGTAATAGCCGCTCACGAGACCCATGGGTGGTGGTTCTTTGCCCCCCATAGGTGCCTGGACGCGCCATAGGGCTGACCACCTCTCCCCGCAGTTTGGGGACGATGCTTACCCATTCACCTGGACAACTTGCCCGCCCAGCAGTCGCACCTTGACACCAAATTGCATATCCCAGTCGCATGGAACGGTAGCATTTACATACACTCCGGCGATCTCGTGCCCATCGCGTGCTTCTCTCCATCGTATCCCCGACGCCTAACTTTTAATCCCGTTCGCGCAGTCGCTTTCTCCTTTCGCCTTCTAAAAGCTAGACAGACTAGGCCGGACCAAGGCAAAACCGCGCCCTCGTAGCTCAGGGAAAGACACCTGCCGCTTCGGGTAGGCGGCAGACATGGGGCCCGAACTGGCCGCCCGTGCTAGTACCTGGGTATGTACGGAGTATGTGCATACCTCTTTAACCCGCGCGGCCGGATCGCGGTCTAGGCCGGCGAGGACGGCGCGCGGGGCGGTGCGATCGGAAGACTTTGGTCCCTCTCTCTCTCTCTCTTTTTTCCCTGGGGCCTGGGCGAATATGGAGATGGAAGGTAGGATGCATTCAGGACCGGCAGGGGTCCGCAGGCCTTTTCCGCGGGTGTGTTCCCCGGCCAGCGCCAACGCCGGGGCGGGCACGTGGGCTGCCAGATGCGGCTCGATTCGCACCGGGCGGCCGCGCTTCGCTCCAGCCGCGGGAACGGGAACCCCTATCTATGGGTGGCTCGTGGCTGCCGGAAGTAAGTTCTGCGCATCCATGGATTCCGTAAAGGGGGCGGCGCTTGTCTTAGCATGTACATAAAGGAGAGCGGAAAGGGCCGCGTAACGCGCTTGCGCGCTTTTCTTGTCCTCTTGGGTTTTCTTCCGGGGGTTTTCGGGGGTGCTTCTATGCTCAGGCACCCCGTTGCGTGGAAACCCCCGGCGGCCGGGGGGAGTTGGGTGGGCGCCGAGTCAACCCCCAATTGGCTGTATCGCGGCGCGTTGGACATCGGAGATTCGAAACCGATGACGCCACTGAAACACGGGCGCGGCTGCCATAATCATCACGGCCGCAAAATCCTCATTTCTTAAGATGGTGCGTACGTGTTGCTGCGACGAGAGTCCGAGTACTTCTGAGGAGAGCCTTGCGTGCGCAATTGTGGAGGGAGGCTGCGCAGTGAGGGCCGGGGGGAATTTCCGTCATGGTTGGCACTTCTTGGTGTTTTGGCTACAGTGGGCCGCACAGTGCGTGCCTCTCGGTCCACTGCTACGTACATATATATAGCCACCAAAGGGCGCTTTTCGCCCCCGGACTCCAGCTTTCCGGGCATATTTAGATTTTGTAGATAGCGCGGGCGCTTTCTATGTAGGCTGGGCCGCGTGGAAACTTTGCGTCAAATCTCGAGAGGGGTGGCCCGCGCCGGCTGTTTGCAGGCGCGCCTGGGCTACTATCGGGCCCGGACTCGATAGCATCAAGATAGGCAGTACGGAGCACGTACGAAGGTACTTTCTGCCGGAGCAGAGCGAAGAGATTCACGGAGAAGACTGCCATCTTCGTCGGCACCTAATCCAGTCGGAGGTACTCCGTAGTGAGGGGGTTGCTGTTGTTCCTAAAGCCGGGCGGGGCGGGCGAAAGAGGCGTGGGGAATCAGGCCGTGGCGGGCGCGATTTCGGTAGCGGCGCAGCAGCCCAGGGCAGGCGCAGCAGCGGAGAGCGCAAGAGCGAGGCTGCCCGGCCGACCCTTCCCCACCGGATGATCAATCATCATTCCTCTCCTGCAGCCCCATTGCCAGTCCACCACCTACCTTTCCCATTCTTCTTCCTCTGCCCTGCCTCGCGAGCCGCTTCATCATCCATCACCCACACTTGTCCGCTTCGTGCCTTTCTTTCCGCTCGCTCGGCGGCACTGCTGGGGTAAGCTGCACGGCGCCCGTGTTTCGAAGTCTTACTAGTAGTCTCCCCACCGCCTTCGACCGCCACCAACTCGAACGCTACCGGGGCTTCGTGTCTTGTTCCCCTTCCTCGCGCTTCACCCACACCTAGCCCACAACCCGCACCCCTTCGGCGGGCCGAGACATGGTGCAGTGATCTGGCTTCACTTTTGCCTGCCTGCCTTTGCTGCGGCACTTGCTTTCCTCCAGTTGCTTCTCCATCCGCCCGCCCTTGGCCTGATACCTTTGTGCGCCACTTTTCTTTCCTTCAAACTGAGCTGAGGTCCTCGCATCTTTGCACCGCATCTTGCTTCACCTAGCCTGCAGCTACTGTCGTCGGCATTTCAGCAGCTTTCTCGCTTTTAATTCCGCCGTTCGTTCTGCATAGAGGAGGGCAGTCGCACCCGCCCTCACGCAGTCAAGTGGGAGAGGGTGAATCGGGCCCCTCGTCCGCCGCTGTAGCGATTCGTACCCACCATGACGCAATTCTTCAACTCGTCGACGCCGTCGTCGACGTCGCTGGCCGAGAAGCGCACCTTTACCGGGATCCCGCTTGCGAACCGCCAGGTCAACGCCGGCTCCAACAGCCAGGTCTCGCAGAAGATCAAGAACTTCTTCCGCATCAACAGCAGTGACGGGCACAAACACGACGACAAGAAGCATGGCCACCACGCGCAACCATCGCCTTCGTCAACGAAATCTCAACACCTGCAGCAACATAACGGCAATGAAAAGGCGGAGGCGGCGAATCAGCCGCCCCCGACGATACGCACCGACACGGGAGGTGGCTCCATCGGCAAGTCGACCTTCCGCCAGTCTCGCTTCTTGCACATCGGCCGCAACCGCTCCACGACGGTAGCCTCCGAAGGCAACCCACTCGCCGACGACATCGGCATGTCGCCCACGGCGAACGCGAACCCCTACTTCATCCACCAAGGCCCGCCTGCCTTGCGCCACCACAACGAGGGCTCTGTCCCGCCCTCGCCCCCGGACACTCCACCCATGCTGCAGAACGTGCCGACGACGAAAGTCACGGCCGTGCCCGGCGACGCGGACCCGACGACTACGACGGCCGGCAAGGAAGAGCTCGCGCGCAAGCTTCGCCGCGTCGCGTCGGCGCCAAATGCCCAAGGCCTCTTTAGCTCGAGCAAGGGCCGCACAGCCGCCGCCGGTGGGGCCGCCGTTGGCGCCGCCGAAGACGCGTCGACGGATCCGTCGAGGCCGCAGACGGCGGAGCTCGGCAAGCAGCCGCTGCTCGTGCAGCACGCCAACCACTCGACGCTTAGCATGGTGGAAACGACGACGACAATGTCGGGCATGGCGGCAGACGGTAAGCTTGAAGGGCCGGTCGCCTCAGCATCGCAGCATCTGCTGCCGCTACCGAAGTCGGGAGCGGCGGCGGTGGCGGTGGCGACGGGCAGCGTGCCAAGCCCAGGACAGATCAGGAATTCGGTGGCGTTTAGGAGGACGTACAGCTCGAATTCGATCAAGGTGAGGAATGTGGAGGTGGGGCCGGGGAGCTTCGATAAGATCAAGTTGATCGGGAAGGGAGATGTGGGGAAGGTGTATCTGGTGAGGGAGAAGAAGAGCAGTCGGTTATATGCCATGAAGGGTAGGTTATAGCTTCCCGTTAGAAGCGACGGATGAAGAATTGGGTGTTCTGTAAGGGTCTGAGCTAACATGTTCACAGTCCTAAGTAAGAAGGAGATGATCAAGCGCAACAAGATCAAACGCGCCCTGGCAGAGCAAGAAATCCTAGCCACGAGCAATCACCCTTTTATTGTTACGCTATATCACTCGTTCCAGTCGGAAGATTATCTTTATCTTTGCATGGAATATTGCAGTGGAGGGGAATTCTTTAGAGGTAAGCTAGCAGTGTTTGATGTGTCAGTGGGGGTTTTTTTTTTTTTTTTGCTAATATTCGGCTTCTTGTAGCTCTTCAAACTCGCCCGAACAAATGCGTCGATGAGGATGCGGCTCGCTTCTACGCAGCTGAGGTGACGGCAGCCCTCGAGTACCTCCACCTCATGGGCTTCATTTACCGCGACTTGAAACCTGAAAGTGAGTCTGGCGCGGTATGTCTCCGTGAAATCGGAAGAACGGGACTGATATAATATGCCAGACATTCTTCTCCATCAATCCGGCCACATCATGCTTTCCGACTTCGACCTGAGCAAGCAGTCTGACCCAGGCGGGAGGCCGACCATGATTCTCGGCACTGGCCGCGCGGGCTCGTCCTCGGGAGGCGCGCTTCCAGCCATAGACACGAAGTCCTGCATTGCCAACTTCCGCACCAACTCGTTTGTCGGCACAGAGGAGTACATCGCGCCTGAGGTGATCAAAGGCTGCGGACACACGAGTGCCGTTGACTGGTGGACTCTCGGCATCCTCATCTACGAGATGCTGTACGGCACGACACCTTTCAAGGGCAAGAACCGGAACGCGACCTTCGCCAACATCCTAAAGGACGACGTACCATTCCCAGACAGCAGCGGCTCGCCGCAGGTGTCCGGGCTTTGCAAGAGCCTGATCCGCAAGCTGCTGACCAAGGACGAACTGAAGCGGCTCGGCAGCCGGGCCGGCGCCTCGGACGTGAAGCAGCACCCCTTCTTCAAGTCGACGCAGTGGGCGCTCCTCAGACACATGAAGCCGCCCATCATACCGCATGTCGGCCGGTCCGGCGTCGACACGGTCAACTTCCGCAACGTCAAGGAGAGTCAGAGCGTCGATATCGGGGCGCCTAACTCGACGGGCAACGCGAAGCCTAAGAAGGGCGCCAAGGGGGGGCACCACAAGGGCGGCGGCGGGGGCGGCGGTACCATCAACGGGCTGGGGTTGGGCGCTCCGCCGCCCCAGGTCGATCCGAGCCAGTTGGAGGGCGTACCGCTGGATTCGGGTTTGGCGACGCCCGGAGGAGAGATCACGGACCCCTTTTTGGAGTTTAATTCGGTTACACTACATCATGAGGGGGATGAGGCGTTTGGGGGTCAGCAGAAGAGGTAAAAAGAGTGGGATGTCGTGTTTTAGAGGGGGTGAATATTAAGGAGGGATGGGGATGAAGGGTTTGAAGGTGGTTGGGAAGCGTGGGGATGTTGTGGGTAAGGAGGTGTCATCGTGCGTCTGGTTTGTTTTCTGCGGTAGAGAGGGGAACGGGTCTTGGTTTCGGATATGGGGGAGGAAAGGGCAATAGGTGGAGGCGGCTGTAGGCGAGAAGCAGGCCTCGGCGGGGGGGGGGGGGGGGGGGGGGGGGGGGGGGGGGGGGGGGGGGGGGGGGGGGGGTGGAAGCTATCAGAGTAGCTGGTGGGGATGTGGAGTGCTGGAGTCGCAGTGGTTTTCGGGTGTTGTGGACTTGATCCGTGGTGTTGAGAAACACATTACAACTTTTGCAAGCCGAATGCGACTTATGGTGCAGCACAACGTACGTACGTGGCAGAACCTACAACCTACGTCTGTTAGACATTACGCATGAGACGACCGTCTTTGTTTCATTTGGCTCATCATTTTTTGTTTGCTCTAGCATGGCTGATGAGGACTTGATAGAAGAAAAGAAGTGGATGGGGAAATGAGGAGGGCCACGAAGTGAAGCGATAAGGGTGTCCGGTACTCTCCTCTGTGTTTCTTAGATGCTTATTTACTAGTGTTTTCCGTGCCTATGGTCCTTGGTTTGTTTTCTTACGTTTCAATTTTCTTCCTCGATGCCTCCTCCTGTCGATCCTTCTCCTTTTCCTTCTATCTGTGATCTCTCTAATCCCTCTTCCCTTGTTGCTTTCCTTATGAATCGCTTGGCATCTAACACGCTCACTAACCCGCCGGTTACATGGACCTGGCTCACCACCAATGGCATATCATATGGTTGGAAGCAAAAGCTTGCACTTCTTGGAGTGGGAGGCGTGTTCGGGTGAATGTATTCTTTCTTCTTTGCTTTTCTTACTTGTTATGGGGTGTTTTATGTACAGTTGGTTATATGCTAGGTCTTACGGCCCGTCGAGGCTTCTTTGGAAAACGATCGTTCGGCTTGTTGCTTGCGTCAGTGCTTTGCTGCTTGGTATAATTATCTGCGGTATTGTAGGACTCTCTGGATTCTGATCGTGTCTTTTTCCTTTTACTTGAACGATTATCGAGAGTATGTGTACCATGTACGCCGATAGCTAGTAGTCCTTATGTAGAATCGAAGTACAATGGATCTGTTATTCTTTGGTCATTAGACGGTGGAACGCGTGTACTGCTGTGCAAACGACTTGATTCCAGCAGATTGATAGGAGACCGTTAGAATCTAGCAGAAACAATTTATTTGGGTGGAGTTTTCAGGCAGTAATCACCTAAAAGTTTATATTGTACCGCGGCTTACTCGAAGAGCTCAAAGGAAAACAGTTGGGCCCTTCGCCAATTTCCCGATTAGGCTCTAGCGCCATCCAATCCACGAGCCCACCGCGCGCGTCTTGGCGCGTCGTCCCCACCGTCGCGCTCCCGCGTCGTTCACCGAACAAGCACAAATCACAACTATCTATGACTACTGCCCCTACTCACTAAAATCGAGCCTCCTGCATTTATCGTGCCATACTCGACCTCGCGGACCTACGGCCCCACCCTGCCAAGTGCCTCAAGCGACGACCGCTACGTGCTGCGCCCAGTCTACCTCCCCTTCATTGCCGTCACGCACGCACTCGATCACGCGTAACCGTTAGCCACCAAGGTGACCATGACGTCCACGCCCACGGACCCGCCGCCGCTCAACAGCAGCACTGGCGCCGGACCCGCCGGCGGAGCCGAGCTGTCGCCGTTGGAGCAAGAGGTGCTGGACGAGTACGCGAGGCTAGTCGGGAATCTGAACAATGTACGTCGTCCTCTTTACGCGTATTTTCCCTCGCGCCGAGCGATTCCGAGGGACCGAGAAGCTAACTGAGATTTTCCTTTTCCCTTTTTGCGTGGTTGGTAGATGTCGTCGCTCTTGTCGACGCTGGCGGACGCGCCGGCGGCGGAGATCCTGGATGCGCTAAGGGGCCTCGAGCGCAAGACCAGCACGGTGTTTACGCTCCTGAAGGCGAGTGTGTACAGCATTATTTTGCAGCAGCAGTTAGAAGGGGAAGAGAGGGAAGGAGGGGGAGGGGGGGTTGGTGGTGGTGGGGGAGGGTTCTCGGGTGGGTTATGAGTGGGTGGATGGATGGACGGTGATGATAATGTTTTTTGGTGCAGTTATGACGGTGGTCTGAGAGATGATATTTTTGGCCTGCATTGGGATGGAGTTGGGTATCCGATATGCGTTAGGCGAGGTCCTGTTGGAGTACAATCTATGAAAGCAGAGGGCTATATATGAAATGAAGTCATGTGGCCGATTGCCAACTCTTATGGTGGCCTGTTTAAGTATACAGGCTTTGCCGCTACACTCACATGTAGACCTTTCCAATCCATATCAAAACTCTTCAAATCCAAATCCATTTAGCATTTCCACAAGCTACCTCTTTCAGTCATGAACGGATGGACAGCACGAGCCACCAAGAGCCCAACATCACGTGCAGATAAGAATGGTGCAAGTGAAACCTTACCGCAAATAGACTAGCGAACATCAAGTTCCGGACTGCACGAAAGTTCGCTAGGAACAATTTTATTCACGGCCTTTTTAGACAGTGCAAAAATCCTGCCCAGCCTCACCGGTCCCCGACCACAAATCCAATCCCTTCTACGTTGATGGACATGGCCACGCCGAATCATACGGGTCAAAAACGCAAGGTCGTCTCGCCGGAGGCGCCAGAGTTAACTACACAGCAAGAGTGGGAAGGCCACGAAGAGCTCGATGCTGATCTCGAGGGTATCCTATCACAAGGCGAGGACGAGGTCAGCGAAGAGGATGTGAGCAGCTCCGAGGAAGAGAGTGAAATTTTTGGAGAGGAAGAAGAGGAGGGACTAGGTTCGGAGGAAGTGCCCTCTTCGGAAGACGAGGAGGAAGTGCTGGTTAGAAAAGATCTCGGAAAACTATCGTCGCCCATTCAAGCGTCAAAGTCCGATGACAAGACATCAATACACGCAAATCAACGCAATGGTACATGGCAGGATGCTAAGACGAACGGCGTACATGGCGGTAACCTCGAGGAAGAGAACGACAAGCCCAATTACACCGTTACTACCGACGCCAATGGCAACCCGCGCTACGTCTACAAGGACATTGAACCGGTCTACGACTCAGACGACTCGGATGCACCTACTATGACAAACACCATCGGTAACATCCCGCTTTCCTTTTACGACGGTTACCCGCACATAGGCTACGACATCAACGGCAAGAAGATTATGCGACCGGCAAAGGGCGAGGCCTTGGACGCACTACTCAATAGCATAGAGCTGCCGAAGGGGTGGACAGGTCTGACCGACCCGGAGACAGGGAAGCCGCTCGAACTCAGCCGGGAAGAGCTGGAAGTTTTGAAAAAGTTGACTCGAAATGAGGTCCCCGAGGAAGGCTACGACCCTTATCCTGACATGGTGGAGTACTTTACGAGCAAGACCGAAATAATGCCACTGAGCGCGGCGCCGGAGCCCAAGCGACGATTCGTGCCGTCGAAATATGAGCATAAGCGAATCATGAAGATGGTCAAGGCCATTCGAGAAGGCAGGATAAAGCCCTACAGGCCGCCGGAAGAGCAGGAAGACAAAGAGGAGGATGTGTTTAACTATGATGTCTGGGAGAACGAAGCACCACGGGCAGACCACCCAATGCACATCCCGGCGCCCAAACTTCCACGACCAGGATTCGACCTTTCCTACCGACCGCCGCGTGAATATCTGCCCAATAAGGCGGAGCGCGAAGTGTGGGAGACGGCCGACGAGGAAGACCGCGACAAGGAGTATCTTCCGACAGAGTACGACGCGCTGCGCAAGGTACCTGGCTACTCTCGCTTCATCAAGGAGATTTTCGAGCGCTCTCTCGACCTGTATCTGGCACCTCGTGTCCGCCGCAACAAGCTCAACATCGATCCAGAGTCTCTCCTGCCCAACCTCCCAAAGCCGGACGAACTACGCCCCTTCCCGACCACTTGCGCGGCTGTGTTCCGGGGCCACGAAGGTCGCGTACGTAGCTGCTCCGTTGATCCAAACGGCATTTATCTTGCCAGCGGTGGTGACGACGGCACGGTCCGTGTCTGGGAACTGCTGACTGGAAGGCAGCTGTGGATGGTCAGGTTGACTCCTGGCCGGGAAAAGGACGGTGAGGCCGTAGATTCGGTGCGATGGCGACCTACCAAAGACACGCTTATCCTGGCCGCCGCGGCGGGCGAGATCGTATACTTTGCCATCCCTCTGCAACTCGCCCCTCCAGATGTTGCGCAACGCAGTCACCAGGTTTTGGACGCGGGGTGGGGCCATGGAGCAACGAATGACTCCAATATCGCCACCGGCGAGACGAAGGAACAACCTGGCAAATGGGAACGGCCATCGGCCAAACTCGTTGACGCGGGCGTCCTCATCACCGTCACCGTCCGGTCCACTGTCAAGGTGCTCACCTGGCACAGGCGCGGTGATCACATCGCCACCGTCTCGCCCCGAGGCCAGTCTCATGCCGTCGCCATCCACACGCTGTCCTCGCACAAGACGCAGCTGCCGTTCCGGCGGCTGCGGGGCCTCCCGCAAACAGCGCGCTTCCACCCGTCCAAGCCCATCTTCTTCGTCGCGACGCAGCAGGCGGTGCGAGCGTACGACCTAGCCGCACAGACGCTCACCAACACACTGCAGCCGGGCGCACGCTGGATCTCGAGCCTCGACGTGCACCCGGGCGGCTCCAACGTGCTGGTGGGCGCCTACGACCGGCGCCTGCTCTGGCATGACCTCGACCTATCGCCGCGGCCCTACAAGACGATGCGGTACCACTCCAAGGGTGTGCGCGCGGCGCGGTTCCACCAAGGAGGGACCTTGCCGCTCTTCGCCGACGCCAGCGACGACGGCACCGTCCAGGTGTTCCACGGCAGCGTTGTCGGCGACCTCTTGGAGAACGCGACCATTGTCCCGCTCAAGGTGCTGAGGGGCCACAAAGTGGTTAAAGAGCTAGGCGTGATGGATCTGGATTGGGCGCCGCGGGAGCCGTGGTGCGTGAGCGCGGGCGCGGACGGAACGTGTAGGCTTTGGACGTAGATGAGTAGATAGAAGTAGATAGCTAAATGTTTCTTTTGATGGTGTCTATGGAAGTCCTATATGAACTTAGCATCATGGCTGAATGGTGTTCATGGCTCCGGAGTGAACTACTTTTGTTAATCTCGCCGGAGTCCTAGCTTGTGTGAGTGTAGATAAACAGCGCCATGTTCTTAGTAAGAAACAAAGATCAACTTCACAAATGAATCTTTCCCATGCATGCGTGTGATGGCAACACCTTTCTTTTTTCTTTTTTTTTTTTTCAACAAGCTGCCTGACATAGGCGACGGGAACCCCACCGAAGCCCATTCCTCTCCTTCCATGACTTGGTTATCGAAGAATGGTTCATGGCACCCACGCGCTTCTCACCTGTCGAACCCTGTTCTACCTACTTGCGCCCGTTCTAGAGCCCGCCCCATGCACTCCCGACCGCTCGATCACAACTGATTCAAGTTCAAGCCGAGCCGAGATGAGGCTGTGGATGCACCAAATCACAAACGCTCCATCTAGTTGGGAAACAAACGCCAGGCATGAATGGATACGTGCCCACTTTAATAACTCCTCTAGATGAATTACTCCCGGGGGCGGGGGGGAAGGGAAGAAAAAACAGAATAGAGAGAAAGATGCTAAATCTATGCCATCCATTGTTGATTTGAAAAGCATGCAGGAGAGAAGCTCACGCCGTCTTCTTCACTTGTAGCTCGCCTTCTGAGCAGCCTTACGGCGCATCTTGTCCTGCGTGCGCAGCAGTGCTGTCTTAATCTCACCTTTCTTAAACTCATCGAGGTTGTAGTACGTTTCAGCGATGTCCTGCATGTAGCCTGTTAGCAACTAATCCTTGTTTCATTGCCGAACAATTCCCAAGGAGACAACGAGACTCAAGAAAAGGAAATAAAACTTACCAGAAGCCACTCGGGCTTCACCGCCGTGACTGTGCGGATGTAGTTCTTGCTCGTGAGCACGTACTCATTGTACACGACCCACTCAGCCTCAGTTGCCAGCACCGTGCTCGGATGCAGCAGCACGCTCTGGTTCTCCTTGACTGTTGTGTACAACTTGCCACTAGCGTCCTTCTTAGCGACCTGCATGAAGAAACCCGCGACGAGCGCACGCCGGATGTTCTCGTAGTACTTCTTGTCGTTGAAGTCGGTAGACACGAGGTCAATCTCGGAGCGCTCCATGATGCGGCGCAGCTGGGTGCGCACGTTGTCGGCCTGCTGGAGGGCCCGGAATGAGAGGAAGTGGTCGTGGCACCACTGTTTGGGGTTCGCCTGCGCTTCGGCGCCCTTGAACGCGTGATACACGTTCAGCATCGTCAGGTGGTCGCCGTCCGAATGCGCGAACAGGTCCTTCATCTCATCGGCGCGCTTACGCTGCGCGGCCGGTCGCACGAAGATCTGCGGGACCGAAAGCAAAGCCGTGATGGACAGGATCTCGTTAGAGCAGTAAAATTCGGGTGACGAGATGAGCATGACGGCCAGGGCCGGATCGAGCGGAAACTCCGAGGCCAGGCGACCGAGAGGGGTTAGCTCGCCTTCGTCATCCAGGCACGCAAGGTAATTGAGCTCCTCGAGGGCGCGCATCAGTGTCTCGGGGGCTGGCGGATCCATCAGGTCGAAGTGCACCAGGTCGTCGACGCCAAGTTTCTTCAACTCGAGCACCGTGGCCGACAGGTTCGATCGCAGGATCTCCGGGTAGGTTTGCTCGATCAGCTCCTTCTTGAAGGCGTCCTCCGTGTACAGCCGGAAGCACTTGCCGGGCCGAGTACGACCGGCACGACCGGCACGTTGCTGTGCCGAAGCCTTGGAGATCGGCGACACGAGCAGCGATTCGACACGCACACGCGGGTTGTACACCTTCTGCTTGCTAAAGCCAGGATCCACCACATACACAATGCCGTCGATGGTGAGAGAGGTTTCGGCGATATTGGTCGAAACAACGCACTTGCGACCCGGCGGGCCGTCTGGCACGTCCGGCGGTGGCGCAGGTTCGAAGATCTTCTGCTGTTGCTGCGGTGGCAAAGTGCCGTACAAAGGATACACTTTCAACGGCCCGGCACCAGCTTCGCGCACCAGCTCGTCCGCCTCCAGCCTGATCTTGCGACACGCATCTTCGATCTCCTCCTCGCCAGTCAAAAACAGCAAGATGTCTCCCTCGCGCTCCGTCGCGTGGATCTGGAGCACAGTCCTCAGCGCCGCCTCGACATAGTCACGCTCGGGCTCCGGGGTATAGAATATCTCAACGGGGTGAGTACGGCCGGGGACGGCGAGCAGTGGGGCATCGTGAAAGTAGCGCTGGAACTTCTGGGCGTCGAGCGTGGCCGACATTATGATGACCTTGAGGTCTGGGCGTCGGGTGGACAGGTCTTTGAGCAAGGCCATGAGAATGTCGGTGGCGAGAGTGCGCTCGTGGGCTTCGTCGAGGATGATAGTGCTGTAGCGCGTCATGTCCCAGTCGTGCATAGCCTCACGCAACAGCATGCCGTCCGTCATGTACTTGAGCATCGTTCTAGGTGACGTCTTGTCCTCAAAGCGGATGCTGTAGCCCACCTCCTCGCCCAACTCCACGTCCATCTCGGCGGCGACGCGCTGTGCCACCGACATGGCGGCCACTCGACGAGGCTGTGTGCAGGCTACCATCTTGCCGTAGTAATGTGGGAGGTCGTCGAAGAGAACAAACTGGGGGATCTGCGTCGTCTTGCCTGAGCCCGTCTCACCAACGAAGACGAGGATCTGCGTCTTGTGGTACATCTCGAGGAACTCATCCCTAAAGCTGCGCGTGAGAGATCTGATTCCCATGGCAGGAGCACATGCTGGTAAGTGGGTAAGCGCAGAGCACTGACCTTTGCGCGTGCACCGGCAGATCGCGCCGTGTCTTCAAGATACGGAAATACTGCTGCGACAGCGGGGCGGCCGTGAAGGGATTATTTGGGCCATCCTCGGCCTTCCTGGCGTCTGCGGCGATGGTTTCATGGCGCTTGAACGCGTCCAGCGAGCGGCCTGAGGCTGCGCCGTTGCTTTTGCCCTTGCGGCTGTTGAACTGCGGTCCGGCGGCAGAGGCGGCCGCGTCGTCGTAGTGGTGGGCGAGATAGGGGTTGTTGCGCGGATCCCTGTCGTCGGTCCTCTGCCTCTTTGCGCGGCCGCTCTCCTCTAACTCGGGGCGTCGATCGGCCATGGCGGTGGACGAGGGGGGAGGAAGGCGACGGAAGAACCGCAGGCGTGAACGAGGAAAAAGTTGAGCCCCCGGCGCGCCAAGCCCCGGCGCGCCAAGCCCCGGCGCGCCAAGCCCCGGCGCGCCAAGCCCCGGCGCGCCAAGCCCGGCGCCCGAGGCGGTGGAAGGTTGCCCGCACGCGAGACGCCAAGCCAGATCGGGGCTAGCGCGGGGCCCGAGGCATGTCCACCTCCAAGCGCTGCACATCACGATGGCCGCGAGCCCAGTCGGCGGTCTGCAGCGCTCTGCAAGGATTAGGTAGTCCGTGTATTTTGGCTGTTCGAGAAGCCAAGTTGGTTGTCTCTCCTACCGGATTGACCAAAGGGCGCGCCCCCGTTGGTTTACTATATCCTTTGGATACAGCTCTCGCAACTCCATCGAAGCCCCGATGATCGCATCGCGACACTTGGATTCTCGCATGCGCGTGGCGTCCCCATCTCAAAAGGCCTCGGGAGCAAGCGCGGCTAGCCGCAAAGAGCCTTGCCGCTTGGTCCGTTCTGATTTGCCGGCGATCAGCACCTGGACACCACTTTTCGACGTGCGTCCCTCGCGTCGTGCCCGGCACCTCTCCTTCGCCTTCGCTCCACCACCTTCGTTTGCTGCTGCCACCGCAAAAATGTCACTCCCGTAGCCCCGTCGCGACCGCTCGACCCATTCAGCCTCTCCCTTCTTCCGCAAGCAACGCCCATTATCTTTTACTCATCGCCCACGTCCGCGTTGCCATGGCCAGCCTCCGCACACTGCGCTCATAGTCTCGCAAACCACAAGTCCCAGCTCCGAATTTCCTCCGCTCCAGGCAAGCATCATCTCCGGATGGACTCGCCCATGAGCGCTACGGGCGACGTGATGCCCACCTTTTATATCGGGCAGCACGAGACGAGCCGGCAGCTCCCCGTGAGCGAGCACATCCTGCGCCAGGCCCAGGAATGCAACGTATGCGCCCTGTGCCGAGCGGCATCCACAAACACCCGCGCTTACCGTAGCCACAGTATGACATGCTCACGACGCCCATCACGACGGCGGCCTTCCACTCCAAAGTGCTGTCGCTGCTTGCGCGCCATAAGGCGCAATTGGAGGCCGGCGCCGCGCCGGTCAACTTGCCCGCGCCGCTGGTCCCGCCGCTCCAGCCTGACGACTCGCTGCTCGCCCCCGAGCCCCACGTCACCCAGCTTCTGGCCTGCACTAGCCCCTGGATTGACCTCACGTCCCCGGATCCCGTCATCGCGAGCCTATCCCGCCAGGTCTTCAGCCTCGAGGTCGCCTACGCGGGCTTCTGCGGCATCAGCAACGTCATCGTCCGCGGGCCCAGGCTCCACGGCCGCGGTGGCGGAAGCGGCCAGGATGGCGTCGCCCAGTATGCGCGCATCATTCAAGAGGCGCTCAATGTGAGCTTGTGCCTGAACCTGCAGATTCTGATGCCCTTTGCCGATCCCGCTCTTCTCGACGAAGAGATTGGTGACCTCTCCAGCTTTGCAACGGTCCCAGAAGAGGAGCAGACGACGGAGCCAAGGCCTGATCCTCTAGCTCAATGGGATGCTTGGAACGTCATCCGTACTGTTTCTAGATACAATGCGCGCATCTCGGTTGGTGAGTTGATTTATTTCCGTTCCTGGACCCATAGCGTGATTCTCCTGGGCTCCCTGCCCGTTAAGAACAACTGGCATCTACGCGAACTCAAGGTTCTCTAACATTTTGCATCTACAGCGCTTCTATTGCCGCGCCAGCTCCCGCCAACTCCCGTCCAAACGAGATGGTTTTCGGAGCCACTCCGGTTGCTCATCTTCCCGGGCACCACGTTCCTCAAGAACGCTAAGGGCTACCCTGTGCTCTCCAAGCCCCACCAAGCCCTTATTTCCAAATACATGCGCCTCAAACAATCCCCCTGGATTCTCCTCAGCGACGTGGGCCCCATCCCTGGTCTCGAAGACCCCGAGATGCGGGTCGACTTCGCCAGCGGGATCCTCTCCCCCGGCGCCGGGGACTCGCCCAAAGTCTCCGGCCCGGCGACACCCACATCCCCCACGCCCGCCGAGGCCGCGCGGCTGCACCAGAGCGGCAGCAGCACGAAGAAAGCCAAAGACCACACACCGCACTTGAGCTACCTGCGGCACCTGCAACGCAACCAGCCGGCGCGGTCCGCCATGGAGCGCTTCGGCGGCGGCTACCAGGACTACCTGCAGAGCCCGCTGCAGCCGCTCACGGACAATCTTGAGAGCATCACGTACGAGGTGTTCGAAAAGGATCCGGTCAAGTACGCGTGGTACGAGGACGCGATGGCGCGCGCGCTGCGTGACTGGCGCGCGCGCGGCACGTCCACGTCGTCACCGGCGGACGACGCCGTCGTGATCGCCGTCGTAGGCGCCGGGAGGGGCCCCTTGGTCACGCGCGCGTTGCGCGCGGGCGAGAGCGCCGGCGTTCCCGTCCGGGTCTTCGCCGTCGAGAAGAATCCGAACGCCTTCGTGCTACTTCAGCGGCACAACGCGACCGTCTGGGGCGGCCGCGTCGAGCTCGTCAAGTCGGACATGCGGTCGTGGCGTGGGCCCGTCCTGCCTTCCTCGTCCTTCCGTCCTTCCATCTCCGACGACCCGTTTTCTGACGATGATCCCGGCAAACAAACCCACACCGAAACCCACGGCACTGTTGACATCCTCGTCTCGGAGCTCCTCGGCTCCTTCGCCGACAACGAGCTCTCCCCGGAGTGCCTCGACGGCGTCCAGCACGTCCTGGCGCCCACGCACGGCATATCGATCCCGAGCCGGTACTCGGCGCACCTGACGCCCGTAGCGGCGCCGCGACTGCACGCGGACCTGAATGGCCGGCCGGCTGGCGCCCCCGCCTCGGAGCCCGACCCCTTCGAGACGCCCTATGTCGTCATGTTGCACGCGGCCGACTACCTGGCCACGGAGCTCATTACCGATCCGGCGGATCCGGCGCCCGGCACCGGCGTGAGCAACAACCTCGCCGTCGACGCGGCCGCCGCGTTGCCCGTCGTGCACGAGGCTTGGGCGTTTACGCACCCGCTGCCGGCGGCGGTGCTGGAGCAGGCGGCGACGCGCAAGGGCGGCGGGGTCGGGGGCGGTGGGGCGGGCGGCGCTATGGGCGGCGACGGCTGGAACGAGCATAATGCAAGAGTGGCAAGGATGAGGTTTAGGGTCGGGCAGAGGGGTGTGTGTCATGGGTTGGCGGGGTACTTTGAAGCGGTGTTGTATGACGGAGGCGATGGTGATGGTAATGACAGTGAAGCTGGCGAGGGTGACGGGGGGAAGGTGGAACTGAGTACGAATCCTCGGACCATGGAGAGGAAGAGTCGGGATATGACGAGTTGGTTTCCGATTTTCTTCCCTCTAAAGGTACGTACGGCCTAGGGAGCTTCTCTTCTCCCGCCCACTCTCTTTTCTTTTTTTTTTCTGTCATGTTCGCATGAGCTTGTTAGCCTTGCAGTGTGGGGTCGCTGTTGACGCAAATTTGCAGGAGCCGATTTACCTCCCGGACAACGCCGAGCTGGACGTTTGCATGTGGCGTATGACTGACGACCGCAAGGTGTGGTACGAGTGGCTGGTCGAGTCGTTTGTCGTACTGGACGCGCGAAGGGTTAGGTTGGGTGTATCGGACCTGCATTCTAGCAAGAAGAGCGGGTGTCTAATGTGATGGGGTTTTCGTGGAGTGGGAAGAGAGTTGGTTATGAAGAGCGAAGTGGATGGTAGTCGAGTTTAAGGATAGTGGTTGATTTGAGGGTGGAATGGGGTCGATGGTTTCAGTTAGCTAATGGCTGTAAGTCAGTAAGGAGTGGAAGTCCTTGACAACTTAGCGGGTTGCGACTGTAATGACCAGATCATTACGATTATTCTTAATTTCGTGTCAAAAAGTTTTGCTCTAGACCGAAGGCTTTTGCAAAGATTCCACTCAAAACCAAGGTTTTACTACGGAGTATCTTTATTGTAGAATTCTGCCCGATTTTCAAAAGCGGAATGGACTACAGATTAAAGCAAGTTCATTATTCAGATATGGAAATGAAGGCCTGATGAGTGAGATGAACTCGTGAACAATTCGTATCTTCAAAAAAAAAGTAATCTTTAGAGACGGCAGTGATCTTATGTATTGTGGGGATCCAGGGCCCATTGTTGGCATGTATATAGTTCCTAGCCAGCAACATCGCACCAAGATGCGATACTATGCCAGTCTTTTGGTCAAGTTGGCTTGTTGCAGGCTGGGGCATGCTAGTTCTAACACCCACCGGAACCCACACAACCAGAAGAGCACACTGGCATCGTATCGATCGGATGCAAGTGCATGAAAAAACGCCAAGCGAATGAATTTCCATAAGGGTAAAATAGACTGCTCACCATAAGTAAATGCCAAAGACCATAGACATAATTAGAAGGAACAGACTCATATATTTGTTAGGACATCAATAGAAAGAATCAGGCACCCCGCATGGACTGATTTATATAACACGAGCGGCATATTCCTTTTCTAGAAGTTTACTGATCCCTTTGTCCAGTCTCTCACGCCTCTCTTTCGATGTTATCGTTAATAATTTAAACGCATTTCATGATCATTCGGCTTTCCGATTCATTCTGGGCAGGCACAGCCAAAGCCCAAGTATGACGCCTAAAAGCGCAAGAATAATTGGCTGCAGCACCTGGACGCCCTTGGCTTGCGCTATCGCTCTGTTATCGGTCTAGGTTAGTATCTGCGATGACTTCTCTCTCACCTCCAAAGCTCGGGTGATAAGGCATACCCTACGGCGAAGGGAAATATTGCGGCCCCCCCACCTCCAAACGCTGCCGCGAATCCCACGGCGCTCACATGCATATGACGCGGCAGGAGTTTCGTTGCCGCGATGACAGCGGCAGGAAACAGGGGCCCGAGGAAGAAGCCCTGGAAGCTGACCGCGACGGCCGAGACGTAGAACTGGGGCACGAGCCAGAACAGCAGTTCGAGGCCCATTGTAATGGGTAGGTAAATCTGCGCCAACCCGGCCGTCAGCTTCCTTAGTCACGACCCAGCACTCCACTATCTGCCCAAAAAAAGTCCACTCCGCACTTACCGAAATAGCCAACTTCTCGCCAACGCGCGGCGTGACGAAGCCGAGCACGACCCTGCCGACCGTGATGCCGAGCCAGAAGCCCGTGGCCGTCATGCCGGAGGCGAAGGCGTCGGCGTCGCGCACGCGGATCATGAAGAGCACGATCCAGCCGCCGAGGGCGACTTCGACGCCGACGTAACCGAGCAGGAAGAGCGCGCACAGCCATGTGACGCGCGCGGCGGGCGCTGTCGTCAGTGCCTCTTTCATCCGGCTGCCCTTCTTGTCCGAGGTGCGGGCATTGGCCTCGCGGAAGGAGGTCGCGGTCGCGGTCCAGAAGGCGGCGACGGAGATGCCGAGTTCAATTACGGCGGCACCGAGCTTAGAGACCGAAAGAAATGGGGAGGAGAGTCAGTATTACCGTTTTCACAGTCACTGACGATGTTGTCGATGTTGTTGCTGCTATGAGCGGGGTGTCAAGCCGTCCGAAACACGCACCATGAAGTAGTAAAACGTGTACCAGGGCCACCTCGCCTTGGTGACGAGCGTCGTGGCCGTCAGCGGCGCCAGCACGGCGCCGAGCCCGTAGAAGGCGTGCAGGAAGCCCAGCACCTCGTTGGCTTGGGCCATGTTGCCGATCCACGCGTTCCAGGCAGCGTCGAGCAAGCCGTTACCAAAGCCCGCTAGCATGAAGACCACGACGAGCACCGGCCATGGCGGGTGGATCGCCACAAGCACGTAGGCCACCGCGTGCAGTCCCGGGCCGATGATGGCTACGCCTCGTTGGCCGAAGGTCAGGTGGATCCAGTTGTTGAGGAGGGCGGAAAGTGTGTAGCCGACGAGAGGTGACAGGAATGCCAGCGCAATGACGGTATAGGACAAGTCATAGTATTCCTCAAGCTGTGATTTGGTTGACTGTTAATTTTATCTCTAATCTGAGAGTGATTTTGCTGTGGTCTTACGTAGGGAATCAATGCCTAGTATGGAAAGTCAACACTCAGTCTTTTCAACTCAGATCTTGTTTCCCTTAGAGAACTCACACCATATGCAGCATCATTTGCGCCGAGCACGAATAGGCTAAAAAAGGCCGCAAATGTCCTAAAAACGTTTATCCGCGGTTGATTCCATCTCACTGGCTGCTCCGCGGAGGTGATGGGAGAGGGAAGAGTCTCGTTACGGTCGTCATTCGCACTTTCGGGCTGGCAATTCTGATTTGACAGGCTCATGCGCAGTGACTGAGACGATCCCCTGGCTGGACCACCAGCACTATCGGAGGGCTTCCGCTCTTGCAGTTCAATCACATTTGTCGAAGAACCGCCGCCATGATGATGTGAGCGGAGAGACATGGCAGTAGCTGGTGGTCCCACTTAACGAGAAACAAACACAATGAGGTGACTCTTCATTGGAAAACGACGGTGTTGTTGGATGTTCCTCCTTTTAAGAGGCCGGGCTCCTGCAGATTGTTGAGTCACTTCTCAGGGGCGGAAGTGGGGTTGGTCTGGCTTGGTTCTAGAGCAAAGGGCTCCGTGCTCAATAGGCGAGTCGTGGGCCGTAGTTGAATAGCAGGGACAAGGCTAAACAACAGAGAATCTGCAATTGTCACTCAGATCGCAGTAGATCGTGCTAGTGGTCAGAACTTTACGGGCTACTCCGGGTGGCCAGTGCTCAAGGTCCAATTGGACTCTCGTCCCGTCTCTTCTTTATTAGTAACCTGATCCTTGTCTACCAGGGGATTTCATGCAACAGCAAAGACGATTGATCCTAGCAGCCCACAGATCCAAAGCTTTGAACATTAGCACCCTACAGACGCCGTCCCCACCGCTTCGGGAAACTTCAGTTGGAGAGCTGCGCCCTGCGGACGACGATCTGCCTCCGTTAGCCTCTCGTCTCGGGCCGATACGCCGGCGGTGGGCCTCCGCAATGGCCATGCATCGAAGAGCGCGGCCATTGGCTGACGGTAGTGTCAGATGGGGGTAGATTATCCCGCGAGCAGCGCGGGCGCGGTAACTTTCGGCGGGACCAGCCCTACGACGCACGCGGCGCATGTGAGAGACGGTTCCCCGGGGATCCCTGTGGACACCGCAAACGCGGGGCGCGCAGGGGGGAGGCCGCCGCCGTTTTTCGACCGGTTGCATACTGACCTGGATCGTTTCTCGAAAGCGCAAATGCTTCTTTGGGTTGCATCCTATCGTTGAGTCGCCTCCCCCTTCCAATCGAAAGTTTCTGCCCGGCCCCGGCCATAAAGAAAAGGCTTGCGGCGGCATTGCTGTTCGGCCGCGAAGACAGACCGAGCACTCGTGTGAAGCAGTAGAGCCGCGAGCTCTTCTCGTGCCCCCCCACGACCGCGCGACGGACCCCGTCGCAACTCGCAACGGGAGCCTATTCGGGAAAGCGGGACTCGCGACCACCACCGCAAGCGGCAACCTCGAGCGCAATCCCCGCGATCCGCACGCGTCGCCGAGCCTCCCCCATTCACCACCACCACCACCGTCACCATTGCCAGCTCCGCCAGCACCACCATGGCCGCGCGCCACCGGTCCCACCAGCACTCTCCGCCCGCACCAGCCTCCTCCTCCGCCTCCTCCGGCCCAACCGGCGGCGTCGGCGGCGCCGGCGGCCGCGTCCGCGCCATCACCTCCTGCCTGACCTGCCGCCGCCGCAAGGTGCGCTGCACCCACGAGCAACCCGTGTGCAGCGCCTGCGCGCGCGGCAACCACGCCTGCGTGTACGCCAACGCGCGCGCCGCCGCCTCCGCGCTGGGCGTCGGTGCCCTCGGCCATGCGCACGGCTACGCGCATCACGCGTACGGCTACACGCACGGCTACGCGCACCACGGCCACGGCCGCGGGTCGCGCGTCGCCAAGACGGCGGCGGCGGCGGCGGCGGCGGGCACGCAGGGTGCGGCGGCGGGGACGGCAGGGGGCCAGCCGCATCCGGCGCAGCATGCGGAGCTGAGCGAGCGGTTGAGGAGACTCGAGGACATGCTCGAGCGCGCGGTTGCGGGTGGTGCCAGTGCTGGTGCCGGCGGCGGCGCGTCTGGTAGGGAGGTGGCAGAGCGGCAGGAAGGAGAACCGGCGATGGCCGAGCAGCAGCAGGGTCGGCCGAGGGCTTCGCCGGCCAAGTCGGCGTGGAGCGAAGAGGGGGGTTCGTCGGACTCGAACATTAGCGATGGGACGTTGTACATGCATGATGGGAAGGCCCATTTCGTGTCTTCGACGCATTGGAGCTCGGTGGCAGATGAGGTGCGTTTGACTTTATTTTTGCGCGAAACCGACGCTCCCGGGGGACTATTTAGGGGCGTGAGATGGCTGCACGGGAGTGTGGGCTGAGTATGTTATTTACTAAGCTTGTGCTTTCGTGCCAGATCCAAGAGCTAAGAGCTCTTCTGAGTGAGACGTCCATCTCCGATGACGCCGAGAGAAAGTGGTATAACGCTAATACTCACGTTCACTCGCAACCTCACTTTCATTCAATACTGTTCGGGGAGTATCTTGACGATGTCTCCTTTTTCCTTCCCAATACTTCCGATGATTGTTACAAGCTCTTCAGCGTATTCAAGAACAACATCAACCCGATGATTCATATTGTCCATCTCCCCACGGTCCAGAAACGGTTTGATGCCTATGTCAAGTCCAAGACGCCGCGAGCAATCCCCACAAATCAAGATTCTCGACTAGCAGAGGCAAATATCAAATCCTTCGAGCCGTTGGCTTTTGCAATTATGTGGTCAGCAGTCGCCAGTTTGACGCCCGAGGCGGTCAGGGCCGAGTTCGTGGTTGAAAAGGACCAAATTTGGGCCGGACTGCGGCGAGGCTTGGAGGCTTCACTTGCCCGTGAAGACTTCGTGGTCACAGCAAAACTCGAGGTCTTACAGGCGCTCGTGTTATTCCTCGTAGGTCACCTGTCGTTTGATGCGTTGCCATTGTTCGGGTTCTAAGGGGTGTTTAGTCAATTCTTTACTGCGAAGGCGACATTTCCCGAGTCTGGTCGTTGATGGGCTTGGCAATCAAATTAGCCTTCTCTCAGGGGCTTCACAGAGATCCATCATCTTTCCCGCCAGGCACAATGGACGCCATTGACGCCGAGGTTCGACGGCGAGTATGGCATCAGCTGTACCACTTGGACTTTCGCACGTCCGAGGGCAAAGGCCTCGACTTTTCCATATCGGAAGAGCAGTTCACTACCGAGCTCCCGCGCAATATAGACGACGAAGACCTTACTGAGGGTATGAGCGTAATTACGGAGGAAATCGTCGAAACGGATCGCTTCACCTTAATGACGACGCAGCTAGCCCGGTTTAGGGGATTCCTATGCTTTCGCTCGCTGTTGAAGCGAACTCAGCAGGTGTACCGATACATCGCGAACGCTAATCCGCCGATGAGTTCGGCGGAGCGGACACGCGAGTTCCGCGCGCTATTCAGCGAGATGCAAGATATTATCGAAAAGGAGCTGCACACGTTCGACGCGCTCCTCAGACACTGCGACGGGGCAGTCATGCACCAGAGCTTTGCCATATTGCTACATAGCCTGCTCGAGGTGCGGTTCTGGATCCTATTCTGGACACAAATTCCGCGGAATTTCCGCGAGGCCATCCTGGGCCCGGACATTCGGACAATGTGAGTTGTTGTCGACACCTTCCGATCACAATTGCCCCTTGTATGACCGACAGAGAGCAAATGGTTAACCATATCTTCCGAAACGCCCTCTCTGCCCTCCAGGGTCTTTCTCAAATCCGTCCTCTTCATCGAGAACATCTACGTCGCCCGCAACCCCGACGAGCGCGCCCACTTCTTCTACCACGCCGGCCCCCACAATACCTTCACCGCCATCATGCACATCCTCTCGGAGCTGCACCTGCCCACCCGGTTCCGCCGCGGCGTTGCCGCCGCCGCCTGTGTCCCGCCTCCCGACCAGCGCCAGCCCGAGGAGATGCTCCTGCTGCGACCCCGCGCCCTGGTCGCGCTGCGCGCCGCCCGCGCCGCCCACGCCGACAGCCCCGACCGCAACTGGCGCGCCGTCACGGCGCTTGCCGAGCGCGTCGAGCGCGACCTGCAGGCGGCCGACGCCGACGCCGCGGGCCACGCCGCCGCAGGCGCGGCCAACGTGGCGGAAATGGTCGAGGGCCACGGCGCGCTGCAGGTCCCGTCGCTGGACGCGCCGGAGGCGCAGTTGCTGCATGGGAGCGAGGTCGGGTTCGGTCATGGTGATGGCGCGGGCGTGGGCGCGGGCTCGGTGCCGGAGCTTGGGGGGATCCCGGTGGATCCGAGGTTGAGCGCGGGCGTCGGTGCAGACATGGGGGCAGGGACCGGTCACGTTGGGTTCGAGGGGGAGCCGATGGGTTTGGGCGGGATGGGCATGGGGTTCGGGTTGGGGCCCCATAGCATGGAATTGGAGTGGGTGAGTAGAGAATGGTGGTTTCAAGCGATTTTATGGGATCTGCGCGGATCAGGTACTGACACGTACTTTTTTTTGCTTCTCATTTTAGGGCGCGTGGAATTTTGCGATGGCGATGCCGGAGTCGGATCCGAGGTACTGGGCGTCGTAGGCGCAATAAAGGACGGCTGCCATTTGTGTGTGGGAAGTTCTGCTAAGCCCGTTTGAAAAATTTCGTATCTCAAAGTGTTGCAGTGATTTGTTAGGGGAGGCTTGAGTATCGACTAGCGTATAGGTGCTAGCTACGGGTGCGCAAATCATAAGGTAGATTGAGTCAGCCTTTTGGCCGAGCGAGCCAAGGCTATAGAGAATTACTTGGAGTGTCTAGCTACGGATGTGAGTAAGTCTGGTTGATAGCGAGCAGTGCGTAAAAGCACGATTTGTCAAATGCTGATAGGATGCAAACTACCAAAACTATGCATAGTGGCTAAGTAACTAGGCGGAATATGGTTAGTCTAGTAGTACGGGGTACTGATGTTGCGTTGAAATCAGTAGGACATAGGTTCTCTCGTTCCACAAGCGTTTCGTCATCTGTTTGCTTCTGAAAAATCTTTTGGGTCTTGATTTAGCGCCCCTTGTTCTCTGCTGGGATACTAATGCAGCAAAACTCTGCAAGCGTTGTCTCCGTATTCGACATCGTACCTTGACGCGAACGATCGACGCCAGTGTGCCGAAGCTCTCAGGCAGATCGATGCAACCAACCCCGCAAAAGCTTGGAGCATAGGCCGTTCCTCCGCCGCGCACACCAATCACCGCCAGCCAAAGCCGGGCTTCCTGCCCAGTTTATTCCCACGCCGTAGGTTCGAGCGCCCTGGACGGAGAAATGTTTAATGACTCGAATTCACCGCCGGCACCAGCAATGCGGAGAAGCAAGGATGTAAGCCTCGGCCAATGTACCGACAGGTGCCACTTAAACGGTGTGAAAGCTCAGAATGCGTCGGCTACTCGCTTCGGCGTTCTTCGCACCACGATGATGTTCGTTGCGGTGTTTCAACTTTTCGTGTGCCTGTTGCTGGCGCTGCACGCGCTCGGTCTGGCAATCGGTGGTCAGCCGCGACAATGGATCAGAACATACGATGAAGATCCGCTTCAGGATATTGTTTGTTTCCGGCCCTCCGTCTCGTCCAGAAAATTTCTAACACTTTTAGGTCACATGGGACGAACATTCACTGTTCATTCGCGGAGAGCGCGTCATGCTTTTTAGCGGCGAATTTCATCCTTTTAGGTTGGTAGCGCCTCTGATTCTTTCAGCTTCCACAGCTAATAAAGTTCCTAACAGACTACCAGTGCCAGACCTGTGGCTTGATGTCTTTCAAAAGATCCGTGCCATGGGCTACAATTGCATGTCGTTTTATGTAGATTGGGCACTGCACGAAGGTAAACCAGGAAACTTCACTGCGGAAGGGGTTTTTGCCTGGGAGCCGTTCTTCGATGCCGCGTCTCAAGCTGGGATTTATTTGATTGCGCGGCCGGGTCCTTATATTAATGCAGAGGTCTCTGGGGGCGGCTTTCCCGGCTGGCTGCAGCGAATTCATGGCATGCTAAGAACAGCCGATCAAAGTTATCTGGACGCCACTGAAAAGTGAGTAGCTTTCGAGCTTATTTCCCATTTGGCCTCCAAAATTTCAAAAGACCCGTAAGCCAACTAAACGCCCACAGCTATGTCCGCGAAATAAGTTCCATCATTGCAGATGCCCAAATAACAAATGGGGGCCCTGTCATTCTCTTCCAACCCGAAAACGAGTATACAAGCGCTATCGACAACCTCGAGGACTTTCCCGACCCAGACTATTTTGGCTATGTTGAGCAGCAATTCCGTGACGCCGGCATTATCATCCCATTCATCAATAACGATGCTTCTCCTCAAGGCTACTTTGCTCCTGGAACGGGCCCTGCCGCTGTTGATATCTACGGCCACGACGGATATCCATTAGGATTTGACTGTGCGAACCCTTCTGTTTGGCCGGATGGCGCGCTGCCGACGAATTGGGCAGAACTGCATCAAGAACAGAGCCCATCGACACCTTACTCTATCTTAGAGGTGAGAACCCTGAGGGCGAGGCCACCGGGGCCGTCACATTCTAACCGCTGACTACGTACAGTTTCAAGGAGGATCTTTTGACCCTTGGGGTGGTCCTGGCTTTAGCAAGTGCCTTTCGCTAGTGAACTCAGAGTTCGAACGCGTGTTCTACAAGAACCTGTACAGTTTCGACGTTACGATCTTCAACATTTACATGGTGTGTATCTGCGATCAAAACTTAGTTTTCATGAGATGTTAATCGGCACGTAGACATATGGCGGAACTAACTGGGGAAATTTGGGTCATCCTGGAGGTATCATTCCCTTGCATGGAATGAATGTCCCATATCTAACTGTTGTGCTTCCAGGCTATACGTCCTACGACTACGGCGCCGTCATAACCGAAGAGCGATATGTGTCTCGTGAGAAGTACAGTGAAGCTAAGCTGCAAGCAAACTTCATCATGTCTTCTCCGGCGTATCTTACCGCGGAGACGGGTGATAATAGCACAAGCTTCACTGATACAGATGCCTTACTGGTTACTCCTTTATATTCTGCTGAGACGAAGTTTTTCGTGATAAGGTAAGACTTCAAAACTTTCAAGAACCAAACACACTGCTAACAATCTTTGTTGTAGGCATACTGTATACAATTCAGTTGAGTCTACTGATTACCAGCTTTCTCTTCCTACTTCCTCCGGTACGATTACTATTCCGCAATTGAGCGGATCATTGACACTAAACGGCCGCGACTCCAAAATCCATCTGGCGGACTACAACGTCGGCGATTATAGCTTGCTTTATTCTTCCGCCGAAGTTTTCACATGGTGCGTACAGAAAGTGAGCAGTCGCGACTACCAGATACTGACTTCCAACAGGGGACAGTATGCTGACAAAGCCGTCCTGGTCGTTTATGGCGGGCCTGGAGAGCGCCACGAACTTGCATTTACAAGCACTCCCGATGTTGTACTGACAGAGGGGGAAGACCTTGCGATGATGCAGCAAAATGGCTCAACCATTCTGAACTGGGTTACGAGTAGCTTGCGTCGCGTTGTAAATGTGGGCGGGTCGCTCTTCGTCTACATTTTGGGTGCGCATTCAGTAGATTTAAAATTATTGTCTTCACGCTAACTTTGAATCATAGATCGCAATTCCGCATACGACTACTGGGTCGTAAACTCGCCGTCCACGGGAGATACAAAATTGATTATGAGAGCCGGTTACCTCATCCGCACGGCTGAAATTGATGGGACAACATTATCTCTCACAGGCGACCTTAACACTACAGCTCCACTCGAAATCATTAGCGGTGCCCCCGCCGACCTAGGTAGTCTTAAGTTCAATGGTGAAAGTCTACCATTCACCCAAGACTCGTTTGGAGTCGTATCCGCTACTCTAACATACCATGAACCCACATTGAGCATCACCGAGCAGGACCTGAGCGAATTTTCCTGGCACGCAATCGACACTCTCCCAGAACTCCAACCAAGCTACGACGACAGCATGTGGACTGCCGCGGACCTTCCATCCACGAACAACACGGTGCGCGCGCTTACAACGCCGATGAGCCTCTATGCTGACGATTACGGCTACCACTCTGGTTCTCTCATTTACCGGGGTCACTTCACGGCAAACGGCGACGAGTCATCACTCTACCTATCCACGTCTGGCGGACTAGCCTTCGGCATGGCGGTCTGGCTCGGGCCCTCGTTCCTCGGTGCCGCACCAGGTAAAGGAACAGACGACACGGCAAATACGACGTTGACGCTGCCCGACCTCGAGGCGGAGACCAACTACGTGCTCACAGTCATCATTGACCACATGGGCCTCGATGAGGACTGGACCGTCGGCACCGATACGATGAAGAACCCGCGCGGTATCCTCGACTATGACCTCGCCGGCCACGACAAGGCCGACGTGACGTGGAAGCTCACGGGGAACCTTGGCGGTGAGGACTACTACGACAGCAGTCGCGGACCCCTCAACGAGGGCGCCTTCTGGGTCGAACGTCAGGGTCTCATTCTCCCCGGCTCTCCCGCAGACACGGGCGACTTTACCGCATTCGAAGGTGGAGAATGGACCGAAAGCGTCGGGCCGGCGTCTGATATCGTTGGCCCAGGAGCACAGTTCCACGCGACGTCCTTCGAACTGGACGTCCCGGAGGGTTACGATGTGACGTATTCGTTCGTTTTCAGCAACGTCACGGTACAAGAAGGGGAATCGCGCGCCGCAGCCCTTCGGTGCCAGATCTTCGTCAATGGCTTTCAGTTTGGCAAGTACCTGAACAACATCGGACCGCAAACAAGATTCCCAGTCCCGCCGGGAACCCTTAATCTTCACGGAACAAATTATGTGGGCATGACTGTTTGGAGTCTAGAGCCCGGTCCGGTCATGATTGATCCAATTAAAATGGTCGCTGGTCCTCCGATCCAAACGGGTTTTGGGCCTGTTGGAATGGCACCCATGAGTTCATGGGAGAAACGTACCGGCGCATATTAGGGACGTAGTCTGCGTGTAATATTGTCAAACTGAACGTCCATTAACGTTCTATTTGTGCTACCAAATGCTCCTTTAAAGTCCTAAAAGCCTAGCGCTCGAGCATGTAGACCTTGTGTACATACCAATAACCTGAACCCTGAACTCCGTAAATCTACTGTAGAAACCCTTACACCGACACCAAATTCAACCTCTCAACTCGGCTAAGAGAAGAAAAATGCGTTGCCGGAAGGATCCTTGCGGATGCCTTTGCTGTAGTCCTTGCCCGGGTCAAATTCTTCCCAAAGGCTCGCAGGGAAGATGTGCTTATTCCTCTCGTACCAACGGCGATCAACAACCTTAGTCAGAGTCGGCTCGTCGTGATAGCCCTCGAGTTCTTCGACTTTTACGCTCGATTTCTCCTTGGACTTATCCGCTCGTGCAAGAGGGTCGGCGATAGCAGCATCCTCATCTTCTTCAGCAATGACAGGTGATGCTGCCGTTGGCTGCGCGGAGTATTTGAACAATTGGCCGTCGAAACCAATAGTTTTGTTGACAATGAAGTAATAAAAATCGTAGTGCTACAGCCAATTCAGTTGCGAGAACCCTATAAGTGCAGTCTCAGCCACTTACGTGAGGTATGATGATCTCGCCTCGGACCAGCACGAGATCATCTACGCCCACCCTTGCCCACTCGCGCTGGCTCCGTTCACCTCCCACCTTCCTCCGCGCACCGGTCTTGCGCGCCTTGTCAAGAAACAGCCAGACCTGCTCCCCTTTCTTCATCCTGCAGACGCCGCCCGGAGTGTTAGTACCGTCATAGAACACGAAAGGGATTGCAATCTCCGTCGCTTTGACCGCGGCTTGCATCACTAAAAACTCCTTTCGCAACTGCTCACGCGTCTGCGCCTCGCGCAGCAATATTGACTTCGTCATGGCCTTTGGAGTGACCGTTACGCCGGAATTCGGACCGAGCCGTTTCTTTAGCGGAGCAGCGGTTGCCGTGTCATCTTCGCTCACGTCCTTCTTTCGCTCGTCCGGGGTGTTGGAGCGACGCGGCGACGGCGCTGCTGATGTTTCTGCCAACTCGCCGTCTTCTTCGTCATCGAAAGCGAATGACAGCTTGCCTTTGGGGACCTTCTTGCGCTTCTTTTTCACCGGTTGTGGCGTCGCGCCTCTGTACTTTGACAGTTAGCGTGTACGCTGGCACACAAAGTGTTTTCGCAGCGAGCTTACCCTTCACCTGGTGTACCCGGAGCAGGCGGTCCTGGCGATCGGCCCAACGAACGTTCCTGCTCCTCGCGTGCCTTCAGCTCGAGCGCCTCGGCGCGCCGCTTGCGGAAGTCGGACAGGTGAACGAGGCCGACCGTCTGCGACTTGAGGAGATCTTCGGCGGTGGTATTCTGCGACGTGAAGCGGGAAGCGGCGGCATTTGGATTCGGAGTGGAAGTGCGAGACTGATCGGCGGAAGAAGGATTCGACATTCTGGGCGGTGAGAATTCGGTGAGTTGGAGGTGGAAGAGGCCTAGAGTCCTAGACATGGCTGGAGGAAGTTGTGGAAGGCGAGGTAGCGAGACGAAGCGATGTGATTGGCCGGCAGTTTCGAGGCCCAGCCACAACACCATGCACCGCCACGTTACAATTCCGTCCCCGCATGCTAAGGGCAGCTGATATAATGCTAATGTTCGTTGGGCCCTAATTACATTTAGTACGAGTCTGAGTGTGACATGTCTGAGCGTCCAACACGGGAATCAATGATTCTCCGCTGCGGCCTACGCGAAGAGATGCCGCTTCCCAAAAGGGCAGCCATATACAGTGGAACCTTGGGTCTAGTCAAGTGATCAGAACCTTACAGGGGAGTCATAATTACGCCGACAACATTTTCAGATTCTGTCGCTAGCCACCTGCCTCGCCCCAATTGCCTCAATCTTTCGACTATGGACTTCACTTTCCGTTGTAATTTCCTCAAATGCCGCGCGGTTCTCGACGACTGCGCCATTGTAACAACATGCAGGTTAGTGGTCCAGAAGTCTCTTGATGTCACACACTTTGCATACCCACCATCAAACTCTAGTCATATTTTTTGTCTCCAATGCGCGGAGAACCAAGGTCTCGCGAATGCCACGCTCGATCGACGAATATGCCCTGCTTGCGATACCAGACTCAACAATCCCGACGATGTCGTTAAGTCGGTGCTCAATCCTTCGGAAGATTACAAGACCAGTATCCTCAGCGGCCTCAGTCCCACTGTCATCATGGAATGCGCCGGACGAGCGCTTCAATTCTATACGTATCAGACAACCCAGGAAATGTACGCTACACGATCCTCATCAAAATACAACAGGCTCGCCACTAACAATCTCTAGCATCTATCAGGAGCACATTTCAAAAGCGCTGTCGGATAAGTACCATGGACTTAACCAACAGCTAGACCAACTCGTGTTTGAAGCAAACTCTGAGATCAAGAAGCTCCAGTCCAAACTAGAAGGCATTCAACCCCATCCACCAAGCCCACTGGTCCATTCACTAACAAACGAAACAGCAGTGACGGCTGACCAGCAAGCCCTCACGAAGCGAAATCAAGAGCTCGTCGACGCATTCCGCGAGAAAAGCAAAAGCCACTCATTCATCCAACAGATGTACAACAAGCTTAAGAGCGAAGTCCTTGAGTCGAACGTAGCGACGGCGGCGTCTGAGAACGTGGACAAAGTGCTAGAAGCCGGTGGGCATGAGAATCCGTTTGCGAACGCACTCGGATCGCGTTCATTGGCGTCTCGAACCGGCCACTCCACAACAAAATTGCGGGACGAGCGCATTGCAGAAGGCAGCAAGCCCCGGAGGCGAGTCAGCGGACTATTTGCAAATGAAGGCCAACGCGTACCATTAGCTAACCCTAGCGGACCGTCTTGTAATTCGACAAGGGGATTGGGATTAGGGTCCTGTGAGTGTGCCCGTCATATATCCTGACTCGATCCGCACTGATGACACATAGTGGTGAGCGGATCCATCGCAGCAACTCCATCGCACAGGACACGTCTTCCCGTACCAACGACAAATAGTCGAAGAGAAGACAACTTCGCCCGCAGATCTCGACCAAACCCGTCTCTCCGCCAGCCATTGGGTGGCCTGACCACACACGCACGATCTGGATCGGGATCAGGATCTTCTGGTGGGGCGAACTATGGAATCAGCGCTGGAATGCGAGCCGGGTCAAAGATTTCAAGATCTCCTCACCGAAGCTCTACTCGTAGAGGACTTAGCGGAGGAAGCAATATGTTTCTGTAGTATTTCGAGCCCACGCCTCACATATTCTATTGGCGTAAGTTACAATACCTTATTTTGGAGGAACAATAGACCAGGAAAGCCCTTATTGTTCCAATTGGCAGCTACTATTTTTGAACGTCAGCATGTCTCTTGGGTTCTTCATTTCGACCACTAAGACTTACCGATTGAAGCTTCAACTATCTTTACTAATCACTTCTTGCAATCTATTTTTTACCCCCTTTGGCGCTCAATATCGAGATAGAATACTTTTCTGTGCAATTCAGTTGTCTTTATTCTCATGCTAGTTTGCCGGGTACAAACGGGTGTCCTGCGCTCAACCCTCCACACACGGCCCAAGCCTGGCCATTCACGTAACTAGCCTCGTCGCTCCCCAAGAATAATGCAACCCTCGCGACTTCATCCGCTACGCCTGGCCTCCTGGTCGGATTCAACTGGCCGAGCTTCCCCGTCGTTCCACGCGACCGCGCGTAGTCAAACGTCTGCTTTGTCATCCCCGACTCGATCAGGCCAGGGCAAATGGCGTTGACCCGAACGCCCGTCCCTCCCAGTTGGAAGGCGCACGTTTGGGCGATGGACACGACGGCAGCCTTGGAGGCGCTGTAATCGGTGGAGCCGGCGTTGGAACGGAGCCCGGCGACAGAGGCGGTACCAATGATGGAACCACCTGGTTGGAGTTTGCTGGCGCTGGTACGCTGCATGGCTTTGGAGGCATACTTGACGGCGAGAAAAACGCTGGCGGGAAGGATGTATTGTCAGATGTTTCATATCCAGCCTACCAACGTGACTAAAGAGTCGACCGGCTTCACATCCACTCACCAACAAAACAACGAACCTCAAACTCACCTCAAAGCATTGACTCTCAACGTCTTCATAAAATCCTCCGCGGACACATCCCCAAACACCCTTCCTGTCGCCACGCCCGCGTTCGCAAAGAACACGTCCAAGCGGCCGTACATCTCGACGGCCTCGTCGACGACGCTCCGGACGGCGTCCTCGTCGGCCGCGTCGAAGCGCCGCGCATGCACGTCGACGCCCGCGTACAAGGAGCGTATCTCGCACGCGTGCGCATCGAGGTGCGTGGACGCGAAGTCGCAGACGAAGACGGCGCGGGCGCCGTTGCGGGAGAATTGGTGGGCGGCGGCGCGGCCGATGCCGAGGAGGGAGTTGGCGCCGGTGATGATGACGACTTTGTCTTTGGCACGGCTGCGGGGCGGGATGCGGAAGTCGGTTAGTGTTGTTACGCGGTTGGGGATTCGATTGCGGGATTCGTGTGGAGTGGTCGCTGTTGAATTGGACCTGATGGATGCGTAGTGGAAACGTTGGGGAGAGGGGGCTCACGGTCCGGCGGATTCGCCGGCGACTTGCTGGATTTTGGGCATGTCTTCAAGGGTGCCCGCGCCACCGTCGGGCATTTCGTCCAGCTTGTAGGCTTCGCCCATGGTTGGTGGGTGTTGCTGCTGTTTTCGTGTGGAGCTCACGACGACGGTTATGAGATGGGTACTGGGACCCGAAGTGAAGAAGCGGGCGCAGCGACGACTTCGGAACTTCAGCACGCTTTGGTTGAGCTTAGATCCTAAAAGTACAGCAGGCTCTTGAGAAAGCGCCTAGTGCATATGTACGATTTCAATAACAGGTTCGCGGAATATCTGTCTCACTACGCCTCTAAACGCCCTAATTGCTCGAGATGACACCCGCTTCTTTAACCCCCCCTTGTCGCTTGAGCTCCCGAGGTTGACGTCCAGTCCAGCCCCGCGGGACTGCCGAGGTAAAGCTAGTGGGTATTTGGCTTAGTGCGTCCGCTCGCGACGCCACAGAGCAGTGGACCCTGAGTTTCTTCAGCCACATCTCCGTCACCTCTTCCAACAAGCCACGTCGAGGGAACCGGAGCGTACTTACGAAGCATTGCTGCTTAATATATACGCAGAATCTGTACATTTTAGGGCTGAACGAGATTCTGTTAGTTGATAACCATCTATTTTGATAAATGAACCCTGTCTGATTTCTTTTCGAGCCCAGTATCTCCCTCAAAGGAGGAGAGCCAGTTCCGCTTCCTCCCAAAACAAAATGATGGACAACGAGCTCCTCATCTCGGTACGCAGGTCACTTTTCTTCACATCCCATTGCCATTGGGCTTGCCATTTTTTAAAAAAAGAGAATTCCCAACAGCTCGCCACCAACCTGCGCAACGCTCGCAACACCTTCGGCGAGGCCAGCCCGCAGTACGCCTCCTTGAAGCGCATGATCGACGAGTACGTCGCCGGAGCCAGGGCACATGCCATGCAGCAGCAGGCTGCCCATAGCAACAATGAGGCCGGGGCTGGGAGCGAGAGTGAACGGCTCTCCGAGCACGTCGGCGAGACGTTGCACCACGCCTTTGGTGACCTGGCGATCCGGCCAAAGCCGCAGTAGGGAGGAGGCGGGGCTTTGCTCGAAGAGGGTGGGTTGGTGGTAGATAAGAAGACCGTGGTTGCTTGTGCTGGTTGGTGTTAGCGAAGTCCGTAATGTCTACTACGTAGCGCACTCTGTCACCAGACGTCCATAGATGGGCAGAGGCGCCGGCACATCATGTTTCTTAAGGTAGTGTGCCGCCTGCATGTCTTACCGAAGATAGGTACTTACGGTGCCCATGTACGACTAGCATCACAAACAAAGTCAGAGAGAACAAAGCCACAAGTCCATACCAAACAGGAGAGGTTTTCACATTTCTTCTCCGCCCTAGAAGGCGTTGGTATCCCCATGCCCACACACCTCAACCTCGACCATCACAACACCTAAGCCCACCAACCCACAACCCCCCGGTATAAGCGTACAAACCTAACGCAACACAAGCGGCGCAATAAGAAAAAGTAAAGGCAAACGCATCTTCCGGACGGGAGTTTTCGACTTTCAGCAGTTGCGCGCGTTCTGGGCAAGCAACCAAAACAACTCCGCCGCAATGCATGAACGCCCGAAGCGCGCAAGAGAGGCGGACCGGACCACCTAGCTACCTGGCGTGCTCCCACGAGCCGCATGGGACAATGGTCAACGACTTCGCTCGGCGACTCGTGTCCTACCCGTTCCCCCCTCCCAGTGAATAGAAGAGAAGCAACAACAACAACCCTCGAAGAATAGAATATACCGATGCCCCAATCCCCGTTGCCAAGTTTCCAGGTTCCATTGCCGACAAAGTTGCAGCATTTGTACTCCGACCTTGTCTGACTAAGCACAAATTTGCAAATTACTCGCCCAGCCCAACCCGTCCACCCAAAAAATGACGCCGTGAAATCGGAAAGACGCCAAGACCCTGTTGCCATAAAAACCGAGACAAGATGAGACGGGAACTTCTCCCGACTGCCAACAACGCCGCGAACTCCTAACTGAAGGAAACTCGTTACGCAAATAGGTTAAAAGTAGACACTACGGATACGTACTCTACCTGATATTCCACGCAGGTAGAAAGGCTGTGACCTCATATGCCCGTGCCAAGCACGCCGGCGCCTAGCAGTCCGAAAACCAAGTTGTGATTTCGTCTTCCGTTCCGATGCCCGCGCGATGTTCGTGGCTTCAGAAGTATGTTCTACGCCCCAGCGGATGCAGTAACCACCAGCAGCTTTCCGGCGAACATGAGTCCCGCCGCAGCCACTTGCCGCGCTCCTCACTCGATCAGCGGCTTGCGCACCCCGCCGACGAACGTCATTCCGAGCGCGCGATAGCCATTCGAGTCGTCCGCTCTGATTATATGCGGCGCTGGCAGCATGGGGTTGTCTGGGCTGACGTGCGCCGCGTCCTTTGCCGCTTGCTCTATGGCCTCCATTTCCTCCTTGCAGCCGGCGTGGTCGAAGGGGCAGACGACAATGGGCTGACGCAAGAGGATGTCTTTTGCGTTGCTCATCCGAGCCTGTGAGCGCAAAAAGTGTCAACGAAGCAATCCGTTTAGAAGGGAGTGGGCTTCTATAGCCTACCTTAACGGTCAAGTAGTACTCGATCTTGTACAGCGTGGCCGTCGTGGTGAAGCCGGCGACCGCGTACATGGGAAACTCCTTCCTACCCCGCGGCAATATGCCTTCGGTATCCCTGTGGTCCTTGGCTGGGAACACAAAGCCAAGGTTGGTGTAGTAGCCGGCCTCCGGCATCTTGACGCCGACATTCTGCGACGTCCTGGTCAGCACCTTGACTTTGCGGTGCGGCTCGTCCCCTTCGTGGTTGAAGATGATCTCTTCGTCGATGCCCACCGTGATCTTCTGGATCGTCACTCGGCGCGCCTTGTTCATCCAGTCCGGGTTCGGGCTGAGCTTGATGTAGACGCTGACCGGGTCGAGCGGGCCGTAGGACCACCGCGGTAGCGAGATGCCTAGTGTGACCAGGTGGTCGGTGACGCGCTCCGCGGACTCGGGCCGGTTGTACATGCCGAAAGTGGAAAGGGTGTCGTATCGGCATATCGGTACCGGGAAGGCGTACTTGCGCTGCTCTTGCGGGCCTTGCTGCACCGTCACCACCAACTCGTAGAACGTCTCGGCCGTCCTGCTGGGCAGCTGGAGACTCGCGGGAGGGACTCGCCGCGCGACTTCTTCCCCGCCTCGGCCGTACGGTATGAAGATAACGAAGGGAAGGTCCATTGACAAGACACTGTCGCACTCCTTCCCGGCCGGACAACGAAACAAGAGCATCTCTTTTCCAACGATATCAATGATCTCTTTTCGCGGGGCGGCGAGAGAACGCTTGGCGACGGACTCGGCGTGGGGGTGGATGGTTTCGCGGCGGTGGAGGGCGATGGTGACGAGCGACACGAGAACGGGAGCGCTGATGCCGACGGCAGGTCGGATTTCAACTTTGCCTTCTACGCGTGGCTACATACGCATCGCCGGGAGGCGCACAGATTAGTTACTTCTTGACAACGGCTATCACTGATGGACAAATCGTCCTCTAGACGCAACCCATAAGTGATAGCGAACACATTTTGAAACCAGAACAACCAGAACTGGTTGAAACGGGACGGCAAGACACGTACCAAGGTCGCCGATATGCCCGGATAGCCGACGAGAAAGTTGCTGTTCGGGGGTCCGGAGACCCGCACGAACGCGGCCATGGTGGCAGCGAGGCGGAGCGCGAGGCGGCAGAATCGCGGGTGAGCCTAGACAACCGCGCCGGATACTGCAGTCGCTGGCGGCGCAAGAGCTGCTGCTGACGCGGTTCCTGCCGGCGACGGTGCGATTCGTACTGAGGCGCTTGCTGGTGATGGCGCGCTGATGTGGCTCCGGTTGCGCGGGACTGCGTCGTCGCGTCTGGCGCTGGCCTGGCTCGCGGGAAAGCGGCCGCATGGAGGTCGACCGGAGGCGCTTGCAGCTCGCGTCCAGCTGCAGCTCGCTTCGTGCGTTTGGAGCCGGCGAAGGGTCCCGTCAACGTGCTGGAGCCCCGGCGCGAGCACCGGGCGACGGCAATAAAAGTCCGGAGAGGGGCGAGATGCGGGATGAGGCGAGGCGCGAGAGTCTGGCGAGAGTGATGGACGAGCGGCGATGGCAGCCGGAAGTCGCGGCCGAGAGGCGGAGAGGCGTGCGGTCGGCAGCGGTCGAGGTGGTGTGTGTGGGTGCGAGATGCAGGGCTGAGGCGGACGGGCGTGTGCTAAGGGCCCGGCAAAGGAGCGAGGGCTTTTCGGTGGCCTGGGCGCGCAAGGGCAGCCGCCAGCAGGTGGCAGCGAGCGGCGCCGCGGGCGGCGGGGTCGAAAAACGGTTGGCGCGGCTGATGATGCGAGGAGCTCAGCTACACCAAAGCGCCCATACGCAGACGGCTTGGGGTGTCCAGGTCCCCGCAGGCCGGGTCAATCACAAGGCGGGCGCGGCGCACGGCCGCGGGCGGGCTTGGTTGCTAGGTTCCCCGCTGGACGCGTGCGGCTAGGGCGTGCGGGTGAGGCGCGCGCGGCGAGGTGGGAGGAAGGGCGGGGAGGAGCAGAGTGGAGGAGTGGGCGAGGGCCACGGCAGCGCGCGGGCGGAGGAGGCAGGACGAGGCCGGCGGGCGCGGCGGCGAGCGAGCAGTGCCTGGTGTTGCCTGGGGAGGGATTCGCGGGGCTTGGCGAGGGCGGTCTGCGCTGCACTTGTGCGTGGCCCCCGCGGTCCGCCCTGAGTGGCCCGTTTTGCGCCGGCGCTCCGCCTCCAGGCGGACACCAGCGCTAGCTGGCGGCGCACAATCACCACCTCTTATTGCCGTGTGCGCCCTCGCCCGTACCGACGAGCGTTTCCACAAGAGAGAGTCTGGGCCCCCGCGCCGCCGGGAGGCTCTTGTGTGCTCTTCGGGCGCCAGCCCTGCCCGCCGCTACCGGTCGCCGTCCCCGCAGCGTTCTGGGCCACGACCGCCTGGGGAAACTCGCCTATCTACCCGCCTCTGGCGCGACTGGCAAGCTCTCGCCGTTTCGCCCTCCGCGCTAAGCAGAAGCCTGGCCTCCTTCGACTGTTTCGGCAGAGGAGCGGAGACCAGCACTCGTCACCTAGCATGTCCGTCACCGTACGTACCCACCGTCCTGCTCCCCGCTACGCGCCCTCGCCAATAACCACCAACGGCCACTGGCCCCGAGTGTTTCAGCACTTGGTAATCGCTCCGCTGACCACGTGTCTCCCAGCTCCATACCGATCTTGGCGACCTCAAGATCGAGGTCTTTTGCGAAAGCGTTCCCAAGACTGCCGAGGTAACTAGCGTCCAGTGCCCGACGTGAAGAAGCGCCGGATGCGCCTTTTGGCAGCAATCCACGTAGCGAGCAAGGAGCTGAACAGCACCGTCAATCCTCCAGAACTTCTTGGCCCTGTGCGCTTCATCCTTCTACGACGGCAGTCCCTTCCACCGCAACATCCCGACCTTCATGGTCCAGACCGGCTCCCCGGCATCCGACGCCAAATCCAAGACGAGCGCGTCCATCTACCCGACCCCGGACGCCCTGTTCGAGGACGAGCTCCGGCCGGCGCTGCGCCACAACGCGCGAGGCATCGTCAGCATGGCCAACAAGGGGCCCGACACCAACGGCTCGCAGTTCTTCGTCACCTACGCCGCCGCGCCGCACCTCGACGGCAAGAACGCCGTCTTCGGCCGCGTCATCGACGGCTTCGACACACTGGACGCCCTCGAGGCCCTCGAGGTCGACAAGAAGTCGCGGCCGAAGGAAAAAGTCACCATCAAGAACGTCACCATACACGCTAACCCGCTGGCCTAAGAAAGAGAGGGAGAAGAGGGCGCCGTGTACCCACATAGCTCCCTTGCAGAATGCGCGCAGGGTCGGGAGCCATACGTATAAGGGCTGACGTCATGATACTCTCCGCATCGGTCCTCGGAGATCGAACCGTTTCGCTTTGACCTTGTCCGCAGCGGTCCAGCAGAAGTGCGGATTTTATCGCGAGGGCCTTTCCTTTCCCCAACCGAGGCCGAGTTGTTGGGTGGGGGCCGGCGGGGGTGTTGTGGTTTTGCGTGGTTAAGCTTCTTCCTCTATTGCCCGATGCGGCAGCGATATGCGCGGCCAATCGGCTGGCACCGCCACACGTCGCGCTAAGCCTCTGCGCCATGTTGGGTGATCGCACTTTGTCGCCATAGTACATATCCCGGCTAACAATTGGTGACAGTACGTTTGGTCTGTCGAGTTCTCTCAAGACTGGACCACGAGTGCTCCGTATGTTGATAAGCCATTAGAAGTTACCTAGAAATCTTCAATGTAACGGGTCGTAGTCGTTTTATCTGCGAACCAGACTTCACTCTCGTTATGGAATCACGCGGCTAGACTTCTCTCTGTGACCATTGTAGGATGCAAGTCCTTTGTGGCTTATCTTCTCGGGTATTCCGGCCTATTAGAAAGATAGTCGGAGTCTAATAATGCAGGTTTACAGAATTCTTGCTCCTTGCACTGACTCTGGTTTCTCAGGCGATCAATAATGTTTATCCCTACAAGGCAGACTTAAAGATCTGGGCTTTTCGATCCTTCCTATTCACTTGTCGTCTTAGCTTTCTGGGTTTCTCTCGAGAAGAGAAGCAAGCTTTCTTCTCTTTTAGATTAAAAAAGAGGATGTCATGAGATCCAAACTGAACCCTTGCCTTCTTGTCTCGTGCTCGAAGCTACCGTGGGACAAGAATTAAATTAACGTGACGTCTGAGACCTAGCGCGGCCCCCATACCTTCTACAAGCGCGGAGCTATGTTGGTGATCCATGAAGCGAAACAACTACTCGGTCACATATAGGTCCCGAGTCACTGGTACGTTTATAAAATATCGGCAAACTTGGAATATCTTTTCCAATGGCGGTTAAGTTCCCGATCGAATTTTCATTTTAGTGGATCGTCGGGGAATAGACATACCTCGTCTAAATCCACTAGAGTGATAAAGTGGTCGTCTCGAGCACGCGTCAACCGTTATGAATTGGATGGCTGGTGCCCAGTTTAACATCCGCCAATACACAGGGGAGTCAAAGGACTGGAACTTACTCCTTTTCCAGGACACTCAGCTTGTACAAAGATTCAAGGCGGTAGCGTGACTTTCATCTTTTCCAACTCCTTTTATCTAGGTCCGTCCCGACGAACAGCTGACTTTGTGGCTATACATTCCGACTGTACGGATGGGAAAGGAAATACTGCTAGATTCAGTAACCGATGCGCGCCACTCCTTTCCAAGAGCACTGCTACCCAATCACGATGCCCTCCTAAGTCCGCTTTTATGCATACAAGCTCCGCCAAGCTCTCTCCCTAATTTCCCCACAAAACAAAGCAGCAATATTTAGATCTCGCGAAATATATGTATCTAGCTGTGTTTTCTCTAACCTCTATCGGTTTGGAGAACTAAGGCGAACGAGTAAAACGAACCGGGATAAAAAGGGGTTTGCACCCAGCCAATCACGCCAACGGCTTTCATGGCATTTACAATGCAAATCCTTTCTCTATGTACGTTTCCAATAGTTTCGTTTCCAGAGTCCCGGATTAGCTTTGCTATATCTAGCATGCGGTTTCCGAAGGCCTGGGATGAAGCTTGCAGTCGTTGAGCGCGATGCCTCGGGATTTGTAAATACGTGCTTGCGATGTCGGCGCCACGAGCACTGCGTACAACAGCTTAGCATGTACATACCGGGTTCCCAGGCAGTGCAGTTTGGCAGTGCAAGCTTAACAGGCTGTCCATCGCATTCCCCATGAGGGTCAGCTCCTCTCGTTGGAAACACCATTCTAGGCGAGCTCGCGCCCACGAGACGCAAGCGCAGCAGTAGTGCAGCACGGCCTCTTCGGCTCGTCCTACGCCTCGCCGGCCCCCCAAATCGGCAACTCGATGTTTGCATATGTACATCCGTAAGTCTGCCAGATTAAATTGCAACGAAGAGAAACGGCTCGGCATCTAAAAACCCGGAACGTGGTGGGACAAAGAGGCCGCGAGCATGGACCACTTGTTCATTTCTCCGTCGCGTGCTCGGCCCCGTGCCGAGAGAGGCTCAGAGGCCGGGGGCTAATTCAAGGCTCGCAAAGGGCAGCAGTCATTGGAGACGCGAATCGGAAACGGAGGACTGACCGATCACCTTTTCTCCGCAAACTTGGCTCCACGGGAGTCCCAACTTGCAACCTACAGTACTACGAGGCTCGCCGCTCCTGCTCGGCGCCCTCGCCTGCGTGCGTGGGGCCAAAGAGCGCCGATGACCGGCCGGGCCCTGCCAGCCCTCACGTAATCGTTGCGCCTACGTAGTATGTAGGTCAGGTGCCGCATGATGGCCCCGTCCTGCCCGTTGCCGTCGCAATCTTGCAAACAGCTGAGGGGCCACTTTGGGGGGCCCGGGAGGGGCAGGGGAAGAGCAGACGCGCCGCGCTCCATGTACATTGTACAGGCGAGCCCTAGGTATCTGGCACAGAGTGCAACAAATACGTACATTATGCGGCTTTTATGGTCGGCGCAATTACCCCCGAACCCCCGGAGGACCCGCTCGGCGCGCCGGGCGAGCGCCCATCCGACTGACTTGTCGGCCGCCATCAGCAGATGGAAAAGCGAAAAAGGGACATTGTCGATCTTTGCGAGTCCGGCTATTCCGTGTCTTTTTTGGGGCTTCGCGTGCGGCTGGCTGGCGAGCGAACCGCCGCCGCCGCCGCCGCCGCCGCCGCCGCCGCGGGCGCCAGAATTGGAAACCGAGCGGCCTCCGGCGGCTCGTCTGTCAGCAGGCCAATCGCGGGCCGCGAATAGCGCCCCTCGGGGACAAGGGTAGGGCCCGCGAGGACGGGAGAGCCAGCAGAGCCGGGGGGAGGGGGGGAGGTTAGGTCCGGGTAGAGGACTGGGGTCCCGGCCGGGGGGCGGAGACCTGCCGCGAGGCTACGGAGTAGACACATCCATACTACGGCTGTGTACCTACGTAGGTGTATGTACAGTAGTATGTAAAGTACAGCACGCGAGGGATCGCGCTCAGGCGCCAGCGCGGGTCGGCTTGTATGGCGTTGTATAAAATAGATCGCGCCGGGGCTTGATATTTGTGCGCGCGTGCGAGCGGCTGGGGCCTCCCGTGCCTGGTCCCGGTGCCCGCAAGCATCGTCAGTGCGCGCTCCATGGCTTCGGCTGTTGCGCGCCCACTGCCGAGCTAGGCAAATCAGGTTTGGACAGGGCTGGGGGGCCCGAGTTCCTGGGGACGGCGACAGGGGACGGAGGCTGGGAGGGACGCAGTGGGGCCTTCTTCTCGGACCAAATTAATTGGGGGACGTAGGAAACGGACTCGAGTGCTTTTCGTGGCGCAGGACACATGGCGGTGGATAGCTAGGTAGGTAGGTGGGTAGGTGCTCCAGGTAGGTATTGTACCTGCAGCAGGTCAGTCCATGCGCATGGGAATCAGTACAAATACTGATCGGCGCCCGGCCCGCCACGGACTGGTTGGGACTCGCCATCGTTCGTAGTCACTCATTCTGCTTTCCTTTTGTTTCTTTCTCTCCAGTCGACCTCTTGCTTGTTGGGTTGCTACCATGAGAGCGGGGATTTTGGGATTCGCAGCAATTGCGCTGTTTTCTGTTCTTGAATCGTGCGGCGCCGTGCCATTGAGACGGGGCAACTTCACCACCAATGAGCCGATATACTCGCTCGACGACGTCGACAACAAGTACGACTACATCATCGTCGGCGGAGGCACCGCCGGCCTCACGGTGGCCGATCGGCTCACTGAAGATGAATCAAGTAAGTCCAACCAATTGTCAGAGCAAGAGCATGGGTGGGATGGGTGGGGCCTTCAACTATTAGTCCCAATCTTAAACTGTCGATTAGCGAATTGCAAAACTTAATCTCGCCGCGTGAAACAGAATCGGTGCTAGTGGTCGAGTTCGGGGACATCGTCGACGACGACCCGGAGCTCAAGATGCCGCAGAAGGGCAATCCGTTCCCGACGCAGTACATGTTCAACATCTCCTCCGTCCCGCAAACGGCGTTGAATAGTCGGGTTGGCACTGTGCAGATATCGGCAATTGCGGGCGGCGGCTCTGCCATCAATGCCATGTTCCACGACCGAGGATCGGTCGCCGACTACGATGCTTGGGTCGAACTCGGCAATGACGGTTGGGGCTGGAACGACTTGCTGCCGTACTTTAAAAAGGTATTCAATTGAATTGCGCAGTTGCTTTTACGCATTTACATTGGAGGCTAATCTAATCCCTCCAAGGCCGTCGAATTCACCCCTCCGGACGCGTTCATGCAGGAAGAGTTCGGCATCACTTATAATGAGGAATCCGCATATGGTGGCCACGGCCCTGTGGACGTCAGCTATCCGCCGTTCCAGTGGGAAGGCCTGAGTATGTAGACTCCTTATTTTCACTTCACTCCTCTCGGTAGGCATTGGAATGTGGGCTGACGGCCGGCGACAGAAACCCAGTGGGATGCGTGGGGAGATCTTGGCATTGAAGCGCAGGTCGAGGGTGCTGACGGGACTGCGTACGGCCGCATCTGGGTGCCGTCCTCTCAGGACCCGGTCAATGAGACGAGGGTCGACGCTGTTCTCGCGCACTACAAACGCGTCGCGGAAGTTCGGCCCAACTACAACTTGCTCCTGCTGCACAAAGTTACCAAGGTCGAGCTGAACGGAGGAGGAAACAAGGCCAGGGGCGTCACCGTCGAGTCCCGGGAGAGTGGCGAGACTAAGATGATCGAGGCTCAGAAGGAAGTCATTATGGCTGCGGGTGCGATTCACACGCCACAAATCCTCCAATTGAGTGGCATTGGCCCCAGCAGCGTGCTGGAAGCTGCTGGTATCGACGTCGTCGTGGACCACCCTGGCGTCGGGCAAAACTTTCACAATCACCCATGGTTCGTGACAGTATTCAATTGTGAGTGCACGGAAAGAGAAATGCAAGTCTAAATAAGCGTTAGCTAACAGGCGAACTAGATACCACCAACTTCTACCCTAACCCTGACACCCTGACCTCCAACGAAACCTTCGCGGCCGAGGCCTACGAAGAATACTGGGCCAACAAGACTGGACCCTACTCGCTCGGCCTCGGCAACGCCGGTGTCTTCCTCCCCCTGAGCGACGTCACGGGCGACTACCAGCTGATCGCCGCCGACTACGCCGACCAAGCGCCCTCGGACTACCTAGCCACGGACACGCCGCCCGAAGTCGTCGCCGGCTACGCCGCCCAGCAAGCCATCCTCGCCACCCTCTTCGCCTCGGACGAGGCGGCCGTGCTCGAGATGCCGCTCGCGGGCGGCTCCACGTCCGTGACGCCGAACCTCAAGCCGACAAGCCGGGGCAGCGTGGCGATCAACCCGGCGGACCCATCCGCCGAACCGCTCGTCGACTACCGCGCGTGGACGAACCCGACGGACGCGCGCGTCATGGTCGAGATGCTGAAGCGCGTGCGCGAGTACCACGCCGTGCCGGCCATGGTCGAGGCGTTCCATCCGGTCGAGCTGGTGCCGGGCCCGGACGTCGCGACCGATGACGAGATCGAGCAGGTGATGCGCACGCAGTTGCTGGACCCGGACTTCTTCCACCCGGTCGGCACGGCGGCCATGATGCCGCTGGAGAACGGGGGCGTCGTTGGCACGGATCTGTTGGTGTATGGCGTGCGGGGATTGAGCGTCGTGGATGCGTCGGTTATTCCGATGATCCCGGGGACGCATATGGCGGAGACGGTGTATGCGATTGCTGAGAAGGTGAGCTCGGTCTGCCCGTTGCGTGCTTGCATAAGGAGATTCCGCTGACATCCGGAGTAGGCTGCCGACATCATCAAGGCGAGGTCATGAAGTTGTGATGAAAGACGAAAAATATCCGCTTGCATTGCTTTGATAGACTCTTCTCTATTTCATTGTTGATATTGCGTGCATTGCAGATTCGGGAATCCTATGAAGGTTTGTAATATCAGGGCCAGCTCAAGACTACACTTTTTTGTAAATAAATATTTTGATATCACATGAGCTGTGCATATATTCAATATGAATATATATGAACAAAAAAGCCGCTAGTAGATTTTACAATATCTACAATGAAATCCGCGTATTTGGTGTTGCATTCCATTTCGGCACGATTGAAGTTTTGACGTCGCTTCCTCCTCGACCACTTGGCTACAACTGCTCTTTTCAAACAGATCCACCTACCAGATGGCTTGTACAATCAAACATGCGGAGACAATTGCATTGGGATGCGCGCTTCAGCACTAAAGAACCAACGCATGCAGCACATCCCGTCCGCAGCTGTCGCGCGATGCCCTCTCAAACTTTCCTCTGCGAAAGATATTGGCCCCGACGCGGGCGTATGTAGTACTAAGGCAACTTCGCATGAACCGCGGACCCACGTCGAGCTGCGGGGTTGGGCCTGGAGCAGCTTGCAGTTGCCATGGGGGAAGGGGCTATGCGATATGCAGGACGTCGGCCAATGAGGACGTGCGGTTTCGCGCCATTGAACCTGGGCATTCAGGCACGTGGGGAAGAAAGCTAAACATAGGTCGTTGACTTACGTAGTATGGGTCTACCTTGACGCTGATCTTCGTTTGTAGTAGACGCGTCATGTATATCGTGTTTATTTTTGTTCTGGATATGAGGCTTGAAAGTGTGGCTTTCGCTATACTTTAGTGAAGTCACTCGCATGACGCAAAGTGTTGCAAAATAAATTGGTAGCTTCAATTTCGAACTGATCGTATCCTGCAGTCATCAGTGTCATTTGAATAAAAATGAATTCTAAAATAAACTATAGCTCATGTGGGTGTCAAATTTACTCGCAAGAGCGGAATAAACTAAAGAGGACCGTATTCTTGGTTCAACGACTAATTCTAGACTTTATTTACAGATACTATTTCAAAGTCAGAGCTTTACCAAATGACTACCTCGTAATATCGAGCTCGCAGGATTAGTATGGTGTTTATTGAACCCAACTACTACCAGTATGTTAGACATTTAGAGCAGATCCAACGTGTTGGGATCCCGTAAAGCACAACATGATGCATTAACCCAGGGACCACTACTACTAAATCTCGCTTCAGCTACGTACAAGCCGAGTAGAAAGCTCTAGGAAGGGTTTCTTCTACCTGAGTACGCGCCATAATTCCTTCACTCTTCTACGCAATCCTGTTATAATGTAACGTAACAAAATATACCACCAAAGTTGCAGGTCCTATTATGTTCTTCGGATTTAGTCAAAAGGATACCAACTCACAAGCTGCTAGGCCAAGTCTTTCCCTTCTCACAAATCACCCACAAACAAGTATAGTTTACACAAGTCAGATTGCAACTTTTCTTCGGAGCATCGTCTAGGTCAATATATATACATCCAAAGGGGATTCTTAGGCTAGTAAAATACACTGAAGCGCCCTCGATGCAATGCTGTGCTACATGCAAGGAAGTCCTCTCCCCGCCACCCTCTATACTAACAACACTCATCTTACAATAAAGATCGACACGATGATTTGTTTCTCTTCCCCGTCCAAGTAGTTACGTCCGACCCGCATAGTACACCTTACGCACGTCAACCATCTTACGCCCACGACCACGAGCCACGTCCTCCGGGAGCTTCTGCTTCATGAGTGCTTGGTAGGTCGCCTTGACGACGTTCATCTTATTGCGGGAGCGTGGTACGCGGGCGGCTAAATCAGTGATCCCTACGGCCCGTGCCATTTCGAACACGAGGTGCTGGCAACGGAGACCGAATCCTAAGTGCACGCAGTGGTTAGAAATAGAAACGTGGTTTCGGACAAAGACTAGAAAGGCGTTTACTCACCAGGCGGCCTGTGCATAAGCTGGACTACTGTACCGCTCACCTTGCCTTGCACATCACCATAGATCGTCCTTCCCTCGTACTTCGGAATAGGCCTGACGTTCCTTAGAGCATTCGCATTCGCCTGTTTCATAGCCTGGTCAGGCTCGACGCTCTTCCCAGACCCGATGCCAAGCAGGCCATCCTGCGCGCTGCCCGCAACGGCGAGCGCAGACGTGCTCCGCACCTTGCCCAGGCGCGTCTGATTCGCAACCCAGCGCACCACCAGCACCTTCTGCATGAAACGGCTGGCATCAGCCTCGCTCATGCCGATAGCGCGCCGCACGCGTTGTTGGTCCGGATCGACTTCGCCCGTTTCCGCCTCGTCCGACTCATATACAAACCGCGGGTCCTGGACGCGTGGAATGTCTGGCGCCAAAGCTGAGTACTCCGGGTCCACGTAGAGATTGTTGCGTTCCAGTTGGTGGATTTGCGACTGAATAAGTTCGTCCACGACTTGTGTTTCGGGCGTAGGTTTGCCCGTGCTAGGATCAACTTTGCGCCCCTCGCTGTTGTTTTCGAAGTATGCTTGGACGGTCGGGTCCCTATCAAGGAGGCTGTCAAGACCTTCCCCCAGCTGCTCGGCCAGTTTCTCCTCACTCGGAGGGAGGGCATTTGTCTTCATGTTCGGCGGGACCTCCTTAGACTTCCGCTTGTCCAGCACGGGCGAGATGCGCGATAGATCATCGACATAGCCGAGCCGCAGGTAGTCGCGCCGGAAGCCCGCCTGCGTCGCCAGATCGCGCGGGTCGATGCCAGTGATGGCGCTGCTACTTGACGATTCAGAGCCCTCGCCCAGTATCGTAGCCGCCTCCGCTTCAGCTGCCTCGATGGCGTCCATCTGCTCCTTGTTGTACTTCTTCGAAAGTAGGGCCTTTTCTTCCTCGCTGTACGGCCTGTACTCGGCGGCGGCCTTGTTAATCAGGCCCATGTCTTCTGCTTTGATATTTTTGTACCCGCGTCTGACGCGACGATTGAGCGGTGGCGTTGTCGTAAAAGTCCGTCGCGGATGCGGCTTCGGCACGGAAGAAGGGGGCATGGAGAACAGACAGCGGCATCGCGCCGCCGGGCGCGAGACGCTCATGTTCGCGTAAAGATGAAGGGGACGGGGTTGGAGTGCAGCTGCACTCGCCCCTGCGACCAATTGGCTGGATTGGGGATGAGGTGGGAGGATGAGATGCGGGCGTGGAGTGAGCTGCCGTATTCTTTTCGCATGCGGCCTCGGAGGTTTGCTGAAGCTTTGGCCCGCTTACTTAACAGAGCAGATTCTGCACGCATCTGATTGGATGATATCTGGTCGTGTATCCATGTCAAAGTCGACCAAGTCTAGCACCATTGAATCTACGTACTACGTAGCTCTAGGGATTCAATTCCAAAATATTTTGTGAAAACGTTTCAAACACTTGAACATAATTTTGTCTAGGAGAGTTGCCGGATTTGTGATAGTGCGGACGTGTTGGCTTTTGCAGCCAATCAGAACTTAAGCTTTTCTCTTACACACTTCTAGCTGAGTTTTGGATTTTAACTCCCGCCCCGGTTGGTCTCTTTCCCATTGATTCCTCCTTATGTCTGCGGCGCAACTTGTGCGACCGCTTCTCTTTGCTTCTCGGTCTGTTCCTCGACAATTTCGGGGTGTTGGAAAACCGAACCTACATCGAATCGTAATGGCATCGTCTGCGGACGCCAGCCACCCAGCACCGAACACGCCCAAGAAGCGACCGCATGGGGACCGGCCGCAGCATCGCTTCAAGCGCGCAAAGAAGGACCTAAAGACGCGATTTGAGGGTACTCACGAGGATGTTCTGCTAGCCGATGTGTGGGATTTGCTTGCGAATACAACGCTGGAAGATGCGAAGGTCGGCGCATCTGCAAACGAAAAGGACACGGAAGCTGCCAGAGCAGTCTCGTCGGAGCCCAAAACAGCGGATGCGGCACCGTCTTCCCTCCCCGAGAAATGGAGCGAGATCGAACTCCCTATAACGTCCCTTTCCTGCACCGGCGACGGTCTCGCCCTCACACGGCTTTCTGACGGCACGCCCCACGTCTACGTCGTCCCATTCACACTCCCCGGCGACGTAGTCGTCGCCAAGGTCGTACGACATACCGCCGCTCCTATTCCATCCTCTTCTTCCCGAGAAATGCAGCCGATACGTTATACTGTGACGGACTTCGTACGGGTGGTCGCGCCGTCGCCGCAGCGCGACGGCGCGCTTGTCAAGTGCAAGTATTTCGCCGCGTGCTCCGGATGTCAGCTACAGATGCTGGACTATGGCGCTCAGTTGGCACACAAGCGGACAGTTGTGGAGCGAGCATTTGCGCGGTTTTCGGGGTTGGACACCAAGAAGGAAGTGCCGGTGGTAGGGGACACGGTGGCGTCGCCTCTGGAGTATAGGTACCGCACGAAGCTGACGCCGCATTTTGATGGGCCGCCCGGACGGAAGCAGAGTGACGGTCGCAAGGGGATTGTGAGGGGCTGGGGCGGCCAGGTACCCCCGATTGGGTTTATGCGGAAGGGGACGAGGCAGACGATTGATATCGAGGAGTGTCCGATTGGGACCGAGGCGGTTGAGAAGGGCATGAGGAGGGAGAGGGACAGGGTGGCAAGGGATATTGAGAAGTACAAGAGGGGCGCAACATTGTTGTGTCGGGAAAGCACGAGGAGGGTGGCTAAGTACGAGTGGGAAAAGGAAAAGGAGCAGAGGGCTAAGAGTGTTGAGGTGAAAAGGGAATGGGAAGATGAAGTTGTGGAGGACCGCGGGGAGTTCGTGCATGTCAAGTCATGTGTGACCGACTCTAACGCAGAAACAATCGAATATGTCGACGATAACGTTTTCTCAAATACGGCCGGCGCGTTCTTCCAGAACAACAACTCTATCCTCCCCGTATTCACTCAATATATCCGCGACAACGCTCTTGGACCATTAGAGGCTTCCTCGGCCAGTAATGAGGATGGTACCAATCTGCCTAATCCATGCACAAACGTGCCCAGCACCGCCCTATTCAACCTCATCGACGCTTACTCCGGTTCTGGCCTCTTCACCATCACCCTTTCCTCCCTATTCTCCCACTCCATTGGCATCGACATCTCTCCCGCCTCTATCCGCTCCGCAAACCGCAACGCGCACGAGCTGAACAAGCTCTCCCCATCGCGTGCTTCCTTCCAGACCGCCGATGCTGCCGCGCTCTTTGAGAGCCTACCGGATAATGTTAAGGGTGACAACAGCGCGGTTGTTATTGACCCCCCGCGCAAGGGGTGCGACGAAGGGTTCTTGAGGCAGTTGGCCGGCTTTGCGCCGAGGAGAGTGGTATATGTGAGTTGCAATGTAGCGACTCAGGCAAGGGATGTGGGTGTCTTGGTGAAAGGTATCGAGGGAGAGGAGGTAGGGTCGAGATATATGATTGAGAGTTTGAGAGGTTTTGACTTCTTCCCGCAGACAGGGCATGTGGAGGGAGTTTGTGTGCTGACGCGAAGAGAAAAGGGTGAGGCGGAGAGTGGGTAGCTCAGGGTTGTCCCAAAGAATTTAACACAAACTGCTGTATATTACTATATCACCTCTATACAGTCCTCCAAACCGTCTGTCCTGATGTAGAGAACTGTCCTGGTTTCTGCTTGGTGCCGAGTTTGCACGTGATCTCGCGACACGGGCTGAGGCGCGTCTCGCACGGACTAATATTACCTACGCGGCTCCATTCACGCGAATCGCCAACTCACGCGCCTTCCATGACCGGTCCCGCCGTGCCAAAGACAAACCATGGCTCGCTTTGTGCCAGACTCCGATGGCGATGACCATTTATCCGATTCTGACGGTTTTACCTCGCCACAGGCGCGTCATGCTGCGCTCGAAAGCGGCGCAATTGACGGGCCGCGCCAGGACACTATGTCTACTGGTACGCATTCGCAAGGCAAGATTCATGTGACGAGATAACTTTTCTGAATACTTTACTCACTCGATCGCAGAGGCTCTCACTCGCGCCGTAACTAATACACAACACACCCTACCCGACTCACTCGACGCGTCGCACGGTTCCATTTTCGACCGCTCGTCACCCGGCGCGCAGTTCCAACAACACTATCGCTGTACTAGTGAGGACCTCGCAATGACGCAGACGCGCTCCAAGCGCCGTAAGACCGACTCCGATGTTGACCTGCTCGTCGCGTCGCCGTTGGCATCGCAACAGAGAAAGGCTAAGCGCGCGAAGACATACGGCGCCGCCAGGGCGCACGCTCGAGAAGGTTGGACGGCAAGCACGTTTGAGGAGTTTGGGTCATCGGCACGAGGAGAGGCATCGAGTGCTCCTTCGGGGCGCTTGGGTAACGATGCGGCAATGGGGAGTCGTGCGGAGCAACAGCAGGAGCAGCAGCAGTCGACTGCGGAAGAACGTGCATGGTCGATGCGGGATTCACTGCGGGCAGAGTTTGAGAGGCATGAGCCGATGGTCATGTTCCCAGAGGTGACCGAAATGTCCAGCACGGAGGCGAATGACACTTCGATGGAAGAACGGCTGCTCGAAGAGGCGCGGAGGGAGGCCGAAGCAGACGAGCGTGCTGGTTGGCATGCGTCGTCCGCACAGCCGCTGATATACGAGCCGGCGGAAGGGGTCACGCCGTCACCGCTGTCATCGCCTGAGGTGAGTGGTGAGAACCGCGAATAGCTAGCAGCGAGCTTACGGACGAGCAGTATCGGAATCAGATAATATTACGTGAAGGGGGCATCAATGAGCACGACGAAATGCAAAGTCTAGAGGTACCAACTGCTCAGTCACCTAGCGCTCATTCGTCTCGTCACGGCGAACCGAGTGACAATCTAGGCGAGACCGTCCAAAATTCGACTTTTGGATTCGCGGACACTGATCTGGTTACCTCTAGCTCGGCGCTTAGGCGAGGCAAGAGTGAGCCCAAGCAAAACCGTGATTCCTCAATCATGCAGTCTGAAAAAGAGGAGGGTTCAGATAAACATTCAGCTGATCGGCCGTCGCCGGACTTGAAGAGGGCCAAGTCTCCTGGATCTAACTTTAATGAAGCTTTCAGATCTGCCACAAACAACGCCGCGGAACAACCTAAAATGATGACCAAGGCTCAAAAGCCAAGTTTGACGACAGACGCTGAACACGAAAAGTCTCTCGGGAGGGACAAAAAGCCGAATAGAATCGAGTCACCAGATCCTCTAAGCTTAGACGAGATCGATATCGCCGTTCCGAAGGACAAATATGTCCCACGTCCAACCCGGTCCAGATCGGCCCGAGTCACCCTGGAGGGACCCGTGGACTGGAGCGTCAGGCCTGAAAAGGCATCCAAGTCGACATCGAAGCGCCGAAAAACAACGTCGGATGCGACCTCTCCGAATAATTTCGATATGGACAAGCTACATGCAATCCAAGAAATGGGGTTCAGCCCTACAAAGGCTAGAGATGCCCTTGACTCCCACGGAGGGAGCGTCGAAGGGGCAATCAGTACCCTGGTCGGAGAATCTACAAGGGGCCTACAAGGCAGTTCCACCCCAAGAAGCTCTAGGCGCAAATCTACTAAACCACGTCAACCTGAGGTTGCAACTGTTGCAGAACACGTGGAAGAAGCAGTTGACGCGGTCACCCCGAGCCAACGGAAGTCACCTGTTAAGGCACCTACGCAAATCGTTGAGGTTGAGGTACACTCGACGAGACTCAGGGACTGCTTGACCATAGAATCAAGTCCTCAAGGCGCATATAGTCATGTTAAGGAAGGTGTATTTGAGGCTAGCACAACTGGCACTGGAGAAGATGTAGCGAAAGGCAAGCCGTCCCGCAAACGTTCGGCGCGCGATCGCGACATCACCGTTGAGACCACCCAGGAGACGAAGGGTACAAAGACTTCGGCAGACAATAAACGCGAGGCTAAAGCTTTAGAGGCTGTTTTGGAACAGGAGAGTGGACCAGCCAAGCCACAGAAACGTGGTCGCGGCCGCCCGCGCAAGAATAGGGAGGACTTCACCGTTCAGGTACATACCGATAAGCCCTCTAATGCAGAAGGGCTAGCCGGACGGGTACAGCAAACCTTGGAGCCACTGGAGAGCACGGCGGCGCCGAATAGAGGCCCTCAACAAGCTTTGCACGAAGTGGACGCAAATGCGACTGGTAGCCAGGAACGTCCCGTCGCTACGACGGATGCCGATTTCGGGATTGAAGGATCCACGAGCGCAGTGTCGGATAAGACCTCATCGACTTTTGGGGCCGAACAACAGCGGCAGAAGGACATGAACTTGGCTACTGTTCGAGAACAGACGCCCACTGAGCCAACGGGCTCGAAAAGTAATGCCCAACCGCATTCGCCATTGAGTAAAGGCAAGGTTCCCTATCGCGTCGGGCTCAGTCGGCGACAGAGAATTGCGCCGCTCCTTAAGTCGGTCAAAAAGTGAGGTTCAAAGGTCGATTCGAGACGATATGCGGATCTAGGATGGGATGAAGCATCACGAACCCAGTCTACTATTCTGTGAGTGGTGGCTATAGTGCCATTTCCGTTGATAGAAACTGTCCTATTGCTGTAGACGAAAGACTCGGAGAGTGGCATCCGTCTTTCCTCGTCTAGTAATGGAAACAAAAACTATGAATGCTTGAATGCCCACAATTTTAGATGATTCTCGGCATCTTTTAGCCGAGTGCAAAACGAGCTGACAGGGCTGACCATGTGTTGCGGAGAGGCGAAAGCACCACGTGAAAATCCTCCAGCAGGTTGCCCGGAATATTCGCAGGCGTTTAATGTAACATCCTAAAGGCGGTTCGCAGGGCGCGCTGGCGGAGACCTGCTCGCTCACCACTTCTTTTGATGTACCCTCGCCGTCCCCATCTGTCGTACGGCATTTTTTGATGAGTGGTGGTCAGCGCCGCTGCGGCGGGAACAATTCCGGCGCGAAAGTGTACTTTCGCTTTTCGCGGCAATAGGATGCGCGTCGGGTGCTGGAGACACGAGGTCGCTCTACTTCGGAGAGCTGACACACTCCGGTTCGGCAGTTATGCCAAGAGCCGAGTTCCGGCCACGACTGCACGAGGTGGTCACCAGCTGCAGCCTCGGAACAAGTCCCCTTTCAATTGTCTATTTTCCTTGATGTGCCATGGGCTTCCAGAATGCGAGTCTCACTGAGCGTGACCTTGCTACGACAGTTAAGAGTGGCACGGCAGACGTAAGGTCCTCTCCCATCTCGCAATGACGCGCTTCCAGAACGCAAAGGAACGTCCTTTCCACGCCATCGATTTTTCTGCAAACCACCAAATAAATCGATATAGTGGCGCTGTGGGAACGGATGTCAAGGGCCCCCCTCGTCGTTTAGAAAGCTTGGTGCTCGCGGGGCTGTCTGCTCGCAATCTATACATATTAACTCGGCAGCGCACTAAACGGCCACAACCCACGAGCATCCGCAGCGCCGACGCCACGCCATTGGCCGCGCGCCCACGCTGCCGAGCCCAGTCGACGGTCTCCCTCGTAGACTCCGTTTCTTGTCCTTCTCTTAGGCCTTTCTGGATACGGACCTTTCGGACTCGCTAAACGCCTTCCGTTGCGGCATGGCTTGCAGACTCCGACATGCTTCGTCTCCTGAGGAGCCGCATCGCTGGCGGCTTTCTCTCTCGACCATTCGGGGTCGACGCGCGCGCTGGAGAACCTTCTGTACTGTTCGGGTAATGCCTCTTCATGGGTGCGGCTCGCTTCCTTGTTTGACTTCATTTACAAACCGGGGTCGATTTGTATCGCGCCGTTCCGGGGGTACGCGGAAAAAGGGGGGGCTTTACCAAATGGCTGTGCGCGCGCATATAGGGAGGAACTGAAAATGTGATAAGGTAGTATTGGATCAGCTTCCGTTTTTATCTCCGCCTTTGCCCACCCAACCTCCCGCCTTTTTATTGGGTTGGTCGCTCAGTTGCTCTCCATTGAAGTGGGGAGCGGGTCGCTCGTTCAGTCCCGTATTCACTTTCGTTCGAGCCAGGCTGCTTCGACCTAGCTCTCCTTCTCCCTCCCATTCTTCTCATAATTTCTTAATCTACGTTGGGGGGTGAGCGGAGGTGACAATGCGAAGCGGAGCGCTTGTTGCGGCTTGGGCAGCCATCGTGCCCGTCCTCGTTGAGGCACATGGATACCGAGGGCCTCGACTGCTCGGGCGGGATGCAATTAAGTCTCTCAAGTCGAGAGGCGGAGATGCGAAGAGGTTGGCAGCAATTGGCTCTATGGCGGGCCAAGGCGCGAAAGTGAGACGCCAGGAAGACAATACAGATGGCCCATGCGGACCTGATGATGGAGAATGCGCCGAGGGCTACTGCTGCTCTGAAGAGGTGAGCTGACCCAGGACGACAACGTTGGATGGCTATATTAACTCGTTGATCCCTAGGGCTGGTGCGGATTGGGCTATGAGTACTGTTGGAGTCCGCAATGTCAGTTTGAGTACGGTTCGGGATGCGATACATGGGACGTGCCTTCGGGAGAGACGACTGAAAACGTTGAGCGCGCGAAGATTGGCAGCGTTTTCTACGGCGGGGCTGGTATCTACAGCTGCACCGTATGTCGAATTCTCCGGCTTCTTGGCCAAACACAAGTCAGGTCGCTGAATCATTGTTTTAGAACCCTGGGGTGATCGCTCTTACGTACGACGACGGCCCGGATCAATACACGGAACACGTGCTCGACGTGCTGGCGGAGTACGACGCCAAGGCCACCTTCTTCGTTTGCGGCAACAACAATGGCAAGGGCGAAATCGATGACGACGAATACCCTTGGGGCGACGTGCTACGGCGCATGTACGATGAGGGCCACCAGATCGCTAGCCACACGTGGTCGCACGAGGACCTGAGCGCCGTCACGGCCGAGATGCGGCACGACCAGATGATCTACAACGAAATCGCGCTCGTCAACGTCCTCGGCGTTTTCCCGACGTACATGCGGCCGCCGTATTCGAGCTGCACGGCTGAGTCCGGCTGCGAATCCGACATGGCCGATCTAGGATACCATGTCGTCTACTTTGACCTTGACACCGACGGTGCGTTTGCCCTCCCGTCTAGCCATTGTAACCAATTCATTTCCGGCGTCTCACCTGCTAACCGAAGCTCGGCCTTTTGCAACCCTTTACAGACTACGACAACACGACGCCAGAGACGATCCAAAATGCCAAGGACAACTTCGACAACTCGGTGCTGGATAGCTCGGCGGCCGAAGACGACTGGCTCGTCATTAGCCACGACATCCACGAGCAGACGGCGTACAACCTGACGGCGTACATGCTCGAGACGCTGCTGGCGCAGGGGTTCCAGCCGGTGACGGTGGGCGAGTGCCTCGGCGACCCGGCCGAGAACTGGTACCGCGACCCGGACGCCCCCGCGCCGGCGGAGCCCTCGAACGCGCCGCAGCAGCCAGACAACGTCAGCCAGGACGCGTCGTGCGGAGAGGACGCGGGATGGACGTGCGAGTCGTCCATGTGGGGGGACTGCTGCTCGCAGCACGGGTGGTGGTGAGTAGCGTAAACACCCTTTCCTTATGCGGGCGTGCGTACATTTGTGCTGGAAGAATTGGAAAGGCAAGGTTGGTGTTGTTTGATGCTGACGAGTCGGCGCTTTGCAAAGTGGGTCCACCTTCGACTATTGCGGCACGGGCTGCCAGCCGGATTTTGGCACTTGCCTCTGATCCGGGATGAGACTGCGCATGGGGGATTTCGTTGCCGCATCCGGGGCTGAGAGCGCTGCTGTCAGCGTTGTTCGGCCTGGTTAAGGAGGGGCGGCAGTTGTCGACTTGGTCAGGTGGCTATTGGTGGAGGCTGTTCTGCTGGCTGTCGTGCAACATTGGGTGCCGACAGGGCCTTGACCCCCCAAAACGAAGCCCAGAAGGGGCATTATTTCTTGTCTCTTCTTGCTCTGATCGGAGCAAGACTGGGACATTGTTGGTGCCATTTCATTGCCTCGGTGGGCGCTTTCTTTTTGGTACCTTTTTCTCTTGTCCAATTTCACAAAACTGGTCATTGGGTAGCTAGATCTCGAGACGTCCTGCATGCGACTCATGATTACCACCACCGTGTCCCCTGCAAAACCACTTTTCAATTCTTGCATATAGCATCCAGGTTTAATAGAGGATTGTCAGGTGGGTTCAGGGAGCGGGAGAGGACTACATATGACATTCCGTACATAGCAATGCTCGCTTTCCAAGGTAGACAAGGCGCATCGTGAGGCGGTAAATCAGCATCGGCCAAGTCACGATGCCTCGCAGTAGGACGCACGGCACGGGTCGCGCGTCCACGAGCGACCTTAACCGTAGCGCGCTGGCGCCCCTGCTCGGCCATGTACGTATTGCTCGAGCGTGCACCCAGAGAAGGTACCCGTACTGGTCTCGTGCCTCTGCCCCGCCTTTTGTGGAGGCGCGTTCACGAAGGCGTGTCGCGCGGCCAGCCAATTAGGGCACGGAGGCGGTTTTTGTGCGCGCCGCCACCCGCGTCGCGTGCTCAGTTGCTCGATCGGGAGAGTGCGCCCGTCTGGGTTCTCGACGCTCTTCGCGGGCAGCTGGGCTGGGCTGGTCTTCTCACGCGGCGGTGGATGCGTCCGTCTGTGGGCTTTCGTCGAGGTGCTCCGGCCCTAGCCAAACCTGCCGCGTTCTTCCTCGCTGGCCTCGCGGGTTCTGATCGTTCTTGAGCTTCGAGTGTCGCGAAAAAAGAACAAACTTTCAATCTGAGCCAGGCAGCAGAACGTTCCTGTTGTGCGTGCGAGATGTCAATCGGGGCATGACTCGTGCGCAGGCATCGCGGCGGTGGGACAAGATCGAAAAAGGCCCAAAGGGGGCATGCAGAAGCAACCAAGCAACCAAGCAATTGGACGCCTCGCGCGCCCTTTTCTATTTTCAGCGTCGGAAGCGGCGGTCTGACTTGATCGTTACTCGGGCGCTGGCGACCTGGGAGACGGAGCACGAATGAGCAATCGCCTTTGCGCCACTCACAACAGAGCAGTCAAGCTCTCGACGACTTACGCTGCCACGCTGCTCCCACTACATACTACGTACACATGTAGGTGCCTACGCGGATAAGTGCGAAAGGCCTGTATCTACGTAGGTAAGTGCTCGCTCGACAGGGGCTGGGCCCACCGAGCGGGCACACCCCCCCCCTACGTCGGCACCGACGTCATTGGTCGCGGCGTCTCCTCCGGAGCGAGGCGTCGGCGACGCACACCAGAGGCGCGGTGCGAGATGCGCCCGCTCTATTCATTTCCATTTCTTCACCTACGCAGCCTGCCTTTTTTTAATAGGCCGGAAAGAAATGCGTGGGATCCACTTGGAGCTGCAATGGGAAGGGGGGGGCGGCGCGTTTGCGGTCGGTGGATGCGGGGGGGGCATGCGCGCGAGAGGAGACGAGAGGAGACGACGAGACTACGTAGCTGAGGGCAAGACGGGAGGCGTGGGAGACCGCGGGACAAGGCGCGCAGTTTGTCTTGGCGCGACGATAAGCTCGCGTCGGCGTCCTATCTCGTTGCGGTCCACTGGATCTGGCTATCGACGGCTCGGGATGAGAGTCGAGCAGACGCGGGACGGACTGTTGGGGCGAGCGGTTTGGCGCTTCTTTGCCCCGGGCGGAAGCAATGGAGTGAATGTTGGGGCCGGCAAATCACGATGAACAGATCTCTCGGAGGGCCACATGCAGGAAAAAAAAAAAAGAAAAGAAGAAGAAGCCGTTTGTCGCTCGCTGATGGTTCGGGTATGTGGGGACGAGGTCGCGTCGAGCTCCAACAATCCCTAATCTTTTTTCGGCCCCCAGGGACGTATACTACGCAGAAAGTACCGAGCCAGCCCGTGGGGCGACTACGCAGGAGGCACAGGGCCGGTGGTAGGGCCGGTGGTGAGCTGCCGACTTAGTGGCCGAAGCCGCCGGCGCCCGCCGCTTTTGACGACGGGACCGACTGACGTCTTGACGGTCAGGTACGGCTAAAGCCTCTGCAGCATCCCAGAAGGCACATATACGCAGTCCTTCCGCCCACCACCCGCCAGCCCCTCGCCGCCCTGCCGCCCCCCAACCAAAGCACCCCGCGTGCGACCGAACAAACTCTTCCGTCCTGCTGCTCGTCCTTCCTCCTTGCCTCCCCCCGGATCTCCACGCTTGGCGCAGGCGGGGGCGCGTAGCGACTTGTGGACCGACCGATTCGCGCGCGTCGCTGGCGCCGTTGGTTAGCGAGCGGCGTCGCTGGCTCAGAGTCTTCCTGCACGGCCTGCGACTGACGGACGGCGGCGGCGGCCTGGCCGGGCGTGTTTATAGGAACCCTTCCTCCCTGGCGCGCGGCCGGCCGGCTTTGCTCTGCGCACGCTCGCTCCCGCCTGTGTGCTCCGGGCTCCTCTCCTCCGCGAAGCCGTCCTGGCCAACGGGCGACGTCGAACCGCCCACGAGCGCCGACCATCTCCCAGACTCACCCCCAGTTCCCGCGATCCCTTTGTTCAGGAACCCCACACAACAACGCGGCCTCAGAGAGCCTCTCACAGCCGACGGAAGCTCCCACGTTGCTCTTGGCGGCTGGGGCCCTAGCTTTTGCTTCACCCGCAGCTTCTGCTTGATTATCCGCCTACATACCTACTCGCCTACCTGTCCTACCGCCCTCCTCACGCATGGCTTTGCTTGCGCCCGCCACGCCCGCCCGCATCTTCTCTCCCGTTGCCGCCGTGCGTGTGCGCTTGAGATCTGCCGCTCAGTAACAGTCAACCCGCTGGCGGTGCATTAGTGACACCCCTGCGTCTACGCGGCCGAGCGAGAGAGAGAGGGAGAGAGAACGAAAAAGGAGCACCTAGATCTAACACTCTCTTTTTCTTTTCGTTGCTTTTTCCCCCTCTTTTCTCTTTTTCTCGCTACCCACGCTTCTTGCGCCCTGCTACCGCTTTGTGCCATTGGTAGAGCGCCTGCTCCCACGCCAAACCTACTCCACTCGCTGCTTCACGTGCAAGGGAGGGCGCATAGCAACGCGCCGCCACCGCCGCTCCTATCACTACCACTGCTACTACTACTACTACTACTACTACTACTACTACTACTACTACTACTACTACTACTACTTTCCTTGCCCTACCGGCAACTATGAAGTTTGGTCACAACCTTCCTCGGAACGAAGTCCCGGAGTGGGCGGCCAACTACATTAATTACAAGGGCCTGAAGAAGCTGATCAAATCCGCCGCGGAAGTCGTCAACAGAGGAGGCAGTGTTGATCTAGCTGGTCAGCCCACGTTGTTGTTAGTGTTGTTTGTGCCTGCAGAAGACGGGGAAGCCCCATTCTTTCTCCCGCCGCTCGTCCTCCTCCGCTCGGCCAATGCTGTGGCTCAATGGAGGCTGAGTGGTGGGGAAAAATGGCGGTGGACCGTTGCCACTAATGCTTCACTATAGAATTCTACTACTCGCTTGACCGCAACATCGAAGACGTCGACGGCTTCTACAATAAGAAGTACTCGGAGGTGGCGCGGAGGCTGAAGCTGCTCCACGATCGCTATGGCCGGTCCATCAACATCCCGGAAGGGTTGGACAAGGACGAGGCCGAGGACCTCATGGGGGCGCTGCTCGAGTTGCGTGGCCAGCTACGCAAGCTACAATGGTACGGAGAGGTCAACCGTCGTGGCTTCGTCAAGATCACCAAAAAGCTTGACAAGAAGATCCCGGCCCTGTGCGCCCAGCAGCGCTACCTAGCGCTCAAGGTGTACCCGAAGGCCTTTGCCACAAACACCAAGCTATCCCATGACATGAAGAACATCAACGATTGGCTGTCGGCGCTCGGCGAGGCCAAGACTTTCGACGATACCGGATCCGTGCACTCGACCGCGTCGCTGCGCACCGTCTCGTCCAAGGCCGTCTTGAACGTGCCGTCCAGCCTTCTCGATGGCATCGAGCAGTCCATCAGGTCGGACGACGCGCCGATGCTGACGCAGCTGCTCAACGAAGCCAATTCGGATGAAGATGCGGTCCGGACTTCGTACCAAAAGTTCCTACTCAACCTGCTACAGCGATCCATATCGTGCAGGGCAAAGAACTGCATTAAGAACCTCCTTCCGCTCATCGTGTCCTTGGATGAGGAAGACGACCTAAACAAGCGCAACTGTATCCACCGCCTCGTCATCGCCATTGGCCGCTCCAAGATATACGAGGCGGCGCAGCAGGACAAGCAAAATACAACGTCCACCTTGCAGGTCCCGAGTGAGCCCATCAACTTCCTCTCCCCTGCGGAGTCTCCCGTCTTGGTACCACGGCCCTGCACGACTACGGAGCAGGAGTCCATCAAGCTCCTGAGCAAGAATGACGGGTCCGTCCGGCTGTTGTCGTTCCTGCTCGACAACCTTGGCCCGGAGCAGCGAGCCGCGCTCACGGCACGTGACTCCTACGGCCGCCTGCCCCTGCACTATGCGGCACAGTACGGCTTCGTCGCCATTTGCGAGGTCATCATCAAGCACATGCAGGACTGGGGCCAGTTCGACGTGGCCGAGGGCATCGACGCCGAGTCGTGGCAGGACCTCGAAGGGTTCGCACCGCTTCACCTCAGCGTCATTGGCGGGTATCCTCGGACGACCAAGGCGTTGCTCGACGCGGAGAATTGGCAGGGGAACACCGACGCCAAACAAGCGGCGCGCAAGTCCGTGTCCAAGTCCGGCGCGGTGCTGGCGCTGGCGACCAAGTCGAACTTCGTCCCGATTGTCAAGCTGCTCGTAGAGGCCGGCGTCGACATCAACTACATCGACGAGCGCGGCGAGACGGCGCTGCACGTGGCTGCGCGCTTCGGGCACGCCGAGTGCGCCAAGGCGCTTATCGACGGCTCGCCGACGCAGAAGGCGCAGGTCGACGTGCCCGAGAAGACGTTCGCGTGGACGCCCCTCTTCATCGCCAGCGTAGACGGGCACCTCGCCGTCGTGGAGCTCTTGATCCAGGCGGGGGCCGAACTAGAGTGCGTCGACCTGTCGGGCTGGACGCCGAAGGAGCACGCGGCCTTGAGGGGCCACATGGAGATTTGGCGGCGCCTCGCCGAGGTCACGTCTCCGCCGGATGCGCCGCCGGCGCCGCCGGAAGTGGCGCTTGCGCGCTCCAGCTCGCCGCCGTCGGCGTCATCGATCGACGAGCGGCGCTCCAACAACGTCAAGGAGGGCGGCACTTCGATCCGGTCGTACGAGTCGGTCAAGACGTTCGGCCATAGGTACCTGACCAACGAGACTATGGTGCTGGTCAGCCTGGGCAGCATGGACCAGCGCAAGAACGTGCAGACCGTCAAGCTAGACGACATCCCGCTAGCGGACGCGCATGCGACGCAGCTGGACACGGCGCTGTCGGTCGTGGTGTCGGCGAGCGGGGCGTCGGGCGAGGCCACGGTTATTGACCTCCCTGTGCAGGAAAACATCAGCACGGACCCCATCACGTTCATGACGAAGGACGCCGGGAAGGTGAAGCTGCTGTTCGACATTGTGCCGACGTACGCTGGTGCCAACGACCGCATCGTGGGACGCGGCGTGGCACTGCTGTCGAGCGTGAAGCCGTCCGTCGGGTCCAAGCGCATCAGCCTCCAGGGAGACGTTAGCGTGCCCATCATGGCGGCCAACACTTTGGACGTGATTGGCTCAGTCAACTTCAACTTCCTCGTCATAACGCCCTTTCAGCACCCCAACATGTCCATCACGGAGCAGCACACGTACTGGAAGAGCATCACTTCGACTATGGTGATCGGGCACCGCGGGCTTGGTAAGAACATGTCGACGCGGAAGAGCTTGCAGCTGGGCGAGAACACGATCCAGTCCTTCATTGCGGCGGCGAACCTGGGCGCGCAGTACGTCGAGTTCGACGTGCAGCTCACCAAGGACCATGTGCCCGTCATCTACCACGACTTCCTCGTCTCCGAGACGGGCATCGACGCCCCCGTTCACACGCTCACGCTCGAGCAGTTCCTGCACATGAGCGACAGCCAGGTGCCACTCCCGCGGCACCACCAGGGCAAAGCCATGGGTGCGGGGGACGCGAAGGACACGACGGACACGCGCTCGGAGCAGCGGCGCGAGACTCGGGAAGCGCGGCGGCGGCGGGCGTACTCGGTGGGCGCGTCCGAAGACGACGTGCGCGGCTCGGACCGCAGCGAGCGCATGAAGCACACGCGCGACTTCAAGCAGAAGGGGTACAAGGCCAACAGCCGGGGCCACTTCATCCAGGCGCCCTTCACGACGCTCGAGGAGATGTTCACGGCGCTGCCGGCCAACATTGGCTTCAACGTCGAGATGAAGTACCCGATGCTGCACGAGAGCGAGGAGCACGAGATGGATACGTACGCCGTCGAGCTCAACTCGTTCGTCGACACGGTACTGGCGAAGGTGTACGATCTAGGCCAGGGACGGAACGTCATCTTTTCGTCGTTCAACCCGGACATCTGCCTCCTGCTGAGCTTCAAGCAGCCGAGCATCCCGATCCTGTTCTTGACCGACGCCGGAACGTGTCCCGTTGGAGACATCCGCGCCAGCTCGCTCCAGGAGGCGATCCGCTTCGCCAGCAGGTGGAACCTGCTCGGCATCGTGAGCCATGCGGAGCCGCTCGTGGCGTGCCCGCGGCTGGTCAAGGTGGTCAAGGAGTCCGGGCTCGTGTGCGTGAGCTATGGGACGTTGAACAATGATCCGGGGAACGTGCAGGTGAGTTTCCCCTGTTCTTTCTCCGCCACCCCTTCTTTTCCCTTTCCGAGCCTTCACAACCACCCCCCCCCCCCGCGGGAACTTGTGGAGGCTGATGCGACGTGCCTTTTTTTTTTTTTTTTTAGCGCCAAGTCAAGGAGGGTATCGACGCGGTCATCGTCGACTCGGTGCTCGCGATCCGAAAGGGGTTGCAGGGCAGCAACGCGACGCTGGCCCCCGCCGCGGCGCTGCAGGACGCGGCCGATAAGGCGGCCGGGAGAGTCGAGAAGGTGGAAGATGCCCAGGGAGGAGGAGGTGAAATCGTGAGCAAAGGGTCGGTAGTAGAGGTAGGCAACTTGCATGAGGTGGTAGGCGATGTTAATGGGGTGCCCATTTATAAGAGGGGAAGTGGGGGGGTGGCTGTAAATGGGGCGGTGTTTTCGTAGGTTTGTGAGGACGAATTGGGGAAGGGGGGAAAGGGGGGGAAAGGGTTGTGGAAGTGAATGATGAAACGGCCTTTCAACATGCTGGTCGGTTCTGTGAACTGGGACTTGCTTTTGGGCGGCTTGGCTCTGCAAGTCTTCATCTCCTTCTTTTCGGTTCCTGCTTGTTAGGCATAGCGAGGGTTGCTTCTCAGGTGGGCCTTGAGTTGGGTTATTTTCTTGTGTTCGGCTGATGGGCCGATCGAAAAACCCCATCTGGTGATGTTGTCACAGCAAGATTTTGACTGGCTGGTTGCGGTGTGTCATACCTAGATGGGCCAGGTGTATATTGGCTTTGTTCCAAGGGGAAGGTGGTTCAGTCCGGCGGGTTTTGCTTATGCCGGCATGATTCTCGAAGAGTGGCTCTACTGCGAGCGGGACCGATGAGCGGTATTGGTATGACTGGGCGATTATAGAGTAATTCAACACCTTTCGGCTCTTGGGTATATCGATTATTTTTATGTTGTTGCGCCGCGGAAATGGCTCGAGCATGAGTGATTTTGACTTCTATTTTCATCCACGCGCTTAACTGAATGTTCAGAGTACTTGAAATAGCAAAAATATCCCGAAAAGGCTCCGTTCATCCCGTCTCAATATGCACCAATACTCGTACATACGCCCCTCCTACCCCAAGAAACACCAGCTTCTACGCTCCGCTTTCTCCTTCCTCTCCGCCCCTTCCCCTCTCATCACGCCCTCCTGATCTCAAACATCACCTCCTTGACGCTAACCTCGGCCCCTTCCTTCTCGTCGTAGTCGAACCACTCCCCCTGACTCAGATCCACCTCGGCGAACGGCGTCCCGCTCTCCGCCCCGCGGCACACCCAGTCGCCGTCGGGCACGAAGGACACGAACTCGAGGCCGCGGCAGTCGAGCGTGAGGAGCGTGGCGGGCTTGGAGGCGGGGACGGAGGCTGCTATAGGCGTGGGGGCGGCGGCGATGGTCGCGGAGTGCTCGCGCTGGGGCTGGGTGAGATTGACGGAGGACAAGGGGATGGGGCGGCAAAGGCGAGGGCAGGACGTGCCTTGCAGTTCTTGCAGCGCCAGACGAAGTTGGCTGTGCCGCGGCTGCCGCTTTGTTCGTTCTCCTCCTGCGTGGTGGGAGGGTCAGCGCCTTCACGTGATTTGCGCGAGGAGTGCCGTAATGGTTTTTAGGAAGCAGAGAGATGCGGGGTTGGGTTGGTGTTGGCTAATGGGGAGCGTACGAAACGGCTGATTGTCACGGGATTAGGATGCGTCTCGCGGCACGACGTGCACTGCACCTTGAAGGTGTAGTAAAACGGCTTCGACTCGCTGTCGTCGGGCCGGAGGTCGGTCACTCTGGGGCAGTGTGATTAGCGGCGTGGGAAGCATTGGCGAGAGTATCGTTGGGGAATTTACCCGTCCAACTCAGCACTCATTACCAAGGCCAACATGTTTAGACCCTGGGAGAACTACTAGGTTTTTTGCAGCAATGAAGAGGTTCGAGCCCTTAATTGGTACCTCAGTATAAACACCCAGACACCAAATGGATGCGCGCAATGGCGGGGCAAGCGGAGGGAGACGGCGGGGTGTTTGCAGCACTGCCAAACACGCTCGTCCCCAAATTAGCGCTCTCTGGCACGGAGCTCCGCACCTCCGTAACCTCACGCGATGCGAGCTTGTCCTTGCACGTTTTGATCCCCTTTAGCAACCACGTATACTGCTACACCTCCAACACGTCCAATCTGCGGGGGCGCGACCCCGATTGCAATACTCGCCTATCTGCCAATGCCTCGATAAATCGCCATGCACCCGTTCTGGACGCGCGCGTCCGGGCACACTCGGATCCGGTGCCGCTGCGCCCTCTGCCGGCCGCATCTGCCCCCCGGCACGACGTCGACCGTCGCGGCGCGGCGCGCGGCCGCCTCGACGGCGACGCGGCGTGTGGCACGCGCCCTCGGTACCTCGACGATCGCGTACTCGGCCATCCTAGCGACGGCGACGGTCGCGGACGGCGAGCGGAAGAAGAAGCGTCGGCAACAATGGGACGCGGCGATTGCGGCGGTGAAGGAGGGCATTGTCGAGGCGTCGCGGGAGGATGTGGTCGAGGTCGATGACTTGGAGCCATTGGCGGGGTTGAGAGAGGGCGTGGACGAAGAAACTCAAGCTCAATTGGACGATGGGTTGGCGGCTTTGCAGATCCAGGGCGCCGATGCGGTGTCTGAAGAACCCGGTGGGGAGGAGCAATTAATCATCGAAAAGGGGGAGCCGGTGGGCAAGGAGGCGAATGAAGTCGAAGGATTCTTTTCCGACACTGCTGTCATTGAGGATATGATCAGTTGGGCAACCGGCCCTTCGCAGCCGCCTCGCTGGCCGGCAAACACGGCTGGAGAGCGACTCCGACCTGAAAAGCTGGCCCCTCAATCGCTCTGGGCCGACGACGACACCCGCTGGCAAGTCGTCCGCCAAAATTGGGTGCCCAAGAAACTGCGCCGAGTGGAGCTATCGACGACGAAGCTGGTGGCGCGGTACCTGCGCGCCGTTGGGCTGCACGATCTCACGCCGGCGCAGGCAGCTCCGCTACCATGCCTGGTTAGGGATTTGGTGCAACTAAGCCGCATGCAGCTCGCGCAGCTGGTCCACGAAACGAACACGCACATGAAAGCGTTGGAATTAGAGCCTCCCTTCACGGAGCGCTCGTTCGCAAGTAAGTGGGTAAAGTATCCGCAGTACGTGCAGGATGACGCAGGACACTTCGTCGACGCGCAAAAGGGTCTTCAAGTCTCGATTTGCGGGCTCTTTCGCGAACATAAAGAAGGACAAGCCGGTGCGAACGGAGGTAGCAGCAATGGCCAATGTCGGAACAACAACTCTAGCGATTCCACTATCTCTACCCTATCTCCGCAGGCACACCTCGTAGCCAAAATCTGCCACAACCTCCTTGCCTCGCCCGCCAACCCCTGTCTCGCCAACTACAACGCGCTCGTCTTCTTCTTCTCCAAAACCCACGCGTCCAACCTCTTCGACTACACCGTCGACTCCATCCTCGAGTCGCACATCCGCGTCAACGAGCGCACGTGTCATGACATCCTGCTTGAGTACGCCGGTCGCGGCGACGTCGCGCGCTTCGCGGCGTTCCTAGCTCTGATGCGTGGCGCCAACGGCGGCCTCTTTACCGCAAGCCGCGAAACTAGAATCTCATCCACGAGCCAGGGCAGGGTGATACCGCGTACGGTGCGTATCCCGGACTGGATGGCGAAGAAAGAGAGGCTGGTGGCCTCAAAAGTGCTCCCCGAGTACGACGAACCTAGCGAAGAGGAATGTGAGGAGAGGGGCGGAGCTCTATACGGCGATGTCGATGGCGAAGCTAGCGAGGAGAGAGAGCCTCGTCGTTACGCTTTCAGCCGCTTAATCCAGCGTATGAACGGTAGCCCGATGGTGTTCCACGCCGTTGTCAAAGGTGCGCTGGCCTTCCTGCCCTTTGACGACGCCGTTCGCACCTGCACAAACATGACAAGAGGTGATCAACTGCTGTGGGGCAAAGGGGAACTCGATGAGGCGGCGCAAAGGGGCATAGACAAGCTCCCTACCGCTTTCGGGAATAAGTGGGGCCTGGATGTCGGAGCGCTGACGTTGTTTTTGCGCGAATGCGCCAAGTTGAAGCGGTGGGAGGACGGGGTTACCTTCTGGGAGGCGATTAAGGGGCTGTGGCAACGGGAGGAGACGAAGGAAGGTGCTGCCGGACCAGGCAGTCTGCTGACGAGTATGAAGCTCAGGCTGGAGCGGAAGAAGACTGCTTCAGGGAATGCGAACGCGGGATCGCCGCTGGGGAGGAGCACAGTTACGGAGTATGAGGAGCTGAAGCAGGAGTATTTGAAGGCGTATGCTGCAAAGTTGCTACTTTGCCAGAGATGTGGGGAGGGGAATAGGTTTGAAGCTTTGATGGTGAAAGCGGCTGAAGAGGGGTTGCGACGAGAGGAGTTGGTCAATGCGGTGAAAGACCTGCGGATCGAACTCGAAGGCGAAGGCGAGCAGACGAGGAGAGTAGAAAGAGCTCGGGGCGCTGCTACTAGCAAGCACGCCATCCCGCCGTCCTCGGGCTTCGCGGTCGAGCTCGAGCACGCTGCCGCGGGGAAGACTTGGCCGCACAGCTTGACCCGCATGCATCCGACGTACCGCCGTGGCTGGATCTGGACCGTCGACGAGGAAGAGGAGGAGGTTGGACTCGCGGAAGCGGAGGATGCGGCAGCTGTGAAGAGGCTACAGCAACATAGGATGAGCATGTTCGAGGCTCTCTTGAACAGACTGGGTAATGGGCACAGTGCGGCAGAGAGCAAAGTGTCGGACGGCGAGTCTGCTGGCGAGGAGCCGGAACGAGATGCTACCAGTGGTGCTGGCGGTTGTGGGCTGCTAGCCTTTCCGGATCACCCGTTGCCGTATCGGTTGGTAGTAGTAGGCAAGGAAGCAGGTTGCAACGGGGACAGGACACTTGGTAGGCGGACTGGACCCGTTAAAGGTAGCATTGATAAAGTAGGTTGTTGGGACTAAGAGAAGGTTCGCTATGATATACGATGTACAGGGTATGGTTCTTGTGTAAATAGTTTAGGAAGGTGTGTGCCTGTATATAATGCATTATATGCCACGATCGTCACTACTTATCGGTCAGAGCGGTTGTGCGAAGCTTTTATGAGCTAATTGTGACACGAGTTAGTGTATAAGTATTGAGGTGAAATTGGCTCATCTCGTTCGAACCATGGATACTGAGTGAGTTCAATTCCTTTTCCTAATAGTGTTCTTATTTTGATGCATGGATGCTAAGCTTCACATACTTACTTCGTAGTTTGCCTGTTCCAAATTTGTGTTGAAGCCATGGATAACTATATCATTCTTTTCAACATGAACCAGTTCCATCCCGGTAGTTTTCAAGGAGCCCTAATGTACTCGTCACACCATGTACGTAAAACAGCTACTTAGGTGCAAGTATACTCGCAGTTGACCTCGTAGCTCACTTCATACCGCTTTTTGCTCGGCAATTGGAATGGAATGTGGTAATCAATTCGGTTTGTGGTAACTACGGCGCTATATAGCAACGACATCAGGACCTTGGCCTCCAATTCCCAGCTGCTCCCTTGTTTGTCCATTATCCACATCACTGGAATTGTCACTGGGTGTTAGAATTATTTGTCCTCCCCCATACAAATTGACATCAGTCGTTGGCTGTAGTATCATCACCCTCGTCTTGCAAAACTTTCTATGGCTACTTTGGGCTTTCTTTGTCTGCATGAGGGGAGCAACTGTGACTAAATTATAGCAAGGAACTATCTCCGTTCTGGTATGCTTGATACTATTAGGCAAAGATTCCACCGCTGGATTTCTGTCGTCTTTTGAAGAACTTCCAAAGCGTCATTATGGCTACACCATACTCACGAGTTAGAACACACATGCTATCAAGAATTCTTGCTCCCTCGTTCAATTAGACATCCAAGACTATGTGTCTAGGGATCTAACTATCGACTTTCACTTCCTGTCCTCCGTAGAGGTCACTACATCACAATACACGAGCACAACCTTTATTACCCAACACGTGTCTACATCTTCACTAGCCGACCACTTATAGCACGTTACACCCGACTTACTACACATGAAACGTAAATCCATCATCTTATTAAAAGAAGTCTATCCACTACCTATGCAAACTGCAAGAGCCCCACACCCAAAACCGAGGGACAACAGGCAGGGATAGCCCTTCGGCCCTAGGCTGCCCCACCGCTGTCCGCCCATCTACATAGGTACACACCAGCCGCACCTCCGAACCATCCCGAGCGGCTCCACTCCACCCTTCTCGCCACAACCACGATGCGGAACGGGATCTAGTCGGTCGAGGCACACCCGCTCACTTCACTCGCTCACCACCTTCGCCCGCTCACACACCCACGCAGCTATAGCAACGACGCCCAAGACACGCTCGAACCCGATCCATCGACCCGCACTCGCCGCCTTCTCACTCTACCCAGCAGGATCCTAGCTCGGTGCAGCATCCAACCAGGAAAAGGGCAAAAGTGGAAACCAAAGAAACCGGCAAGGAGCAAAAAAAAAAAAAAAAAAAAAACACAAAGCCAAGAAAAAAAGTGCAAACACGTCAAAAGGCAGAAAAGAGCTTTGGAACAAAGTTTACCCGTTCTACATGTCACACGTTGGCTCTAACACACAACACCTATCCTCCCCCGCAGCCCCTTTAGCCCCCCCGAGCGCACCACCCGCTCTCACCCGCTAAACTCCTTGACGTCGCTCGTCTTGCCGCTGAGCGCCAGCGGCACGATGCCCGAGACGTGCATCTCGGGCCCGTAGACGTGCATGTCGAGCCCGAGCTCGACCGAGACGGCCTTGATGTTCTTGAGGCCCTCCTGGTAGTTTGGCCCCGCGCGACGCACCCAGATCTGCACCTTGTGCTCGTTGAGCAGCGGCGCCACCTCGCGCAGCGCCCGGATCACGCCCTTGAACGTCGACGCCACCTGTTGCGTTGCGAGACGTCAAGGTTAGCCGGCGTCCGAGACGACGTGGGGAATTAGATGGTAGATAGGAGGCGCGAAAAGGGCCCCGAATAGACTTACGTTGGTGAAGTTGGCAATACCACCGCCGATGAACAGCACCTTGCCCTCCTCGTGCATGGGCGCCCTCAGCATCAGGTCCAGCACCGTGCGGGCGTAGTGGAACGTCTGCGTCTCGGTCGGCGCGCCCGAGTACTCGCCGTAGTTGGCGAGCTCGCTGGCGTAGCCGGCCGAGGCGATGGCGTCGGCGTACACGACCGAGGCGCCACCGCCCGCCACCAGCGTCCACACGCGGCCGTTGGCGTTGAGCACCGTCAACTTGAGCGACGCGCCCGTCTTGGCGTCCATCTCGGCGATGTAGGCCTCCTCCTTGGAGAGCTCGCGCCCGAAGGGCGCCGGGAACTCCATCGGCGGGCCCGCGTCTACCGTCACTTTGGCATCCTTGGTCACCGCGGGCGCCGTCGCGATGCCCAGGTTGGCCGGCGCACGCGCCACCGCCCACTTGACGCCGCACTCGAACTCGGCCGTCTGGTCGAGCTTGGCCGCCAGGTCGAGGAAGTAGACCTCGGCGCTGGTGGCGTCGGCGTTGGGGATGACGACAAGGGGATTGATTTCGAGGTAGCTATGGCGCGCGAGTTAGTTGGATAATTTGAGGATCAGGTCCAAGTGCTAGTCGCTACTGAAGTTGTCTTAAGTAGGAAAGGTGTACTCACGTGAATTGGCAGTCGACGTAGACGGCATAGAGGCGGGAGATGAAGTCAACGAGCACATTGTGCACGCCCTTGGGGACGTTCTTGAGCAGCGTCGCGGCGATCTCCTCGTTGGACGGGTACTGCGTCAGGTCGACGGGAATGAGAAGCTTCTCGGCTTTCGCATCGACATCGCCAACATCGACACCACCCTCATGCGTGAAGAGAATCCAGTCACCCTGTCGAATGGAAAGAACCTCATGTTAGTAAACAATGGCGAGGTTGACGTGATGCTGTGCATGCGATGGATGAACGATCGAAACATCATGCGTCGACGCGTCACAGGCCGAAGGGTGGAGTCCGGGGATACAACGGGATGCGAGGCACCAAGCTTTGGAAAAACCGAAACAAAACGAAACAAGGTAAGACGTCAATCTCAAACGGGAACGCGGGAGCGACCGACCGCGCATCGATCCGTGCGGAAATGCAGGAACAAAAGCGCCGGCGGGCCATGTGTTTGGGGTTCGTGTGCACCGATTGGGAAAGCGCGCCCTGGGTGCCCGTCCTGCTTCCATTCGTCCGCAGCGGGTCCGCCGCGCCGCCCCAACAGTACAAGAACCCCGGCATCGCCCCCCGACCCATGCATAGCAGTCCCCTTCGAGAAAATCGCAGTCCAAACACAGGTCGGAAACCGCCCGAGACTGCGGACAAAATCCGTCTGCACTCTTCGAGCGCCAGAAGAACTCATCTTCGCGCATTTCCCAATTCGGCAATTCGGCTTCGGCGCCGATCCAACCAATGAAAGCGGACCATGGCGAAGATCGCCCACACCGCCATGGCAACGCGTTGCGCGAGGAAACGAATTGAACGCAAAAGACGGAACGAATCACACTAAACTCGCCGCCAAAAAAACGAGGACCAGCAAGAAGAAACGAAATGAAAAAAAAAAATGAAAAAATGAAAAAAGTTCAAGGAAATCCGCACGAACGTACCTCTCTCACCGAGTTGATGTTGACGTAGTACTCGGTATCATCCGGGTGAGGGACGAAGGGCTCGACGAGGAACTGCCTCAGGACGCCGTCGGTGGACTCGACGCGCTGGACCTTGCCGGCGCGGGCGGCGATCCAGGCGCGGGCGTCGGCCCACGACTTGTTGAGGGCGAGCAGGCCGCTCTTGCCGCGGCGCTTGATGAGCTGGTCGGGCTTGGCCACGAACTTCGCGTTGGGCGCCAGCAGCCACGGGTACGTCACCTCGGCCTGGTCGAGCACGGCCTCGACCGTCGCGTCCTCGGGGAAGTGCAGCGACGCCAGGCGCGGTGCCGGGTTGTGCGTCGCGCTGGGCGGCAGCGGCGTCGGCTTGATGACGGGCGCGCGCGTCAGGTGGTAGTTGAGGATGGCCTTGCCGTCGGCCTCGAGGATCGATTTGGCGGACATGGCGGCGGCGGCGGCGGCGGTGGTGAGGAGGAGGCGGGAATTCTTAGGGGATGTCCTGGTGTCGAGGGAGCAAGGCGGGAGGGCGCAGTGGAGCTACAGCAATGCAGCTATCTGGACGCAAAATGGACCGCGTAAGTTTTAAGACCTCTCAGAGCGATTTCCCACGAACGCAAGCGGGAATTGGAGAAGAAAACAGCAGCAATGGCAATGTGGTAAGAGAAGACAAAAAAAAAAGTTGGGTGTTGTGGTTTGCTGACAGCGCGGAAGACGAGGCGGTGACGAGATACCTTTGGAGCGCGGGGAACAAGGCTGCGAGAGACAGCAGAAAGAGCAAGGAGACGTTCGCAGGACGTTCGGGCACGGAAGAGGAAGAGCAAACGATGATAGACGGAGAGAGTAACAGCACTTCGGGGAACAGTTGGGGAGAGAGGCGGCGGGCGACGCGAGAAGTGCTCGGGAGGGTTTTCTCAAGAAGTCCGAGCTGGTCGGCGCCGGGCGGCTGGGCGTGCGCTGCAGGGCGAGGACGGGGAAGCTGAGAGTGGCAGCGGGCCGCTTAGCTCAACAAACCCCCCCACCGCCGCCCCCATTCGCTCCGTTGGTGCTCCCGGCTCCGCGAGGGCGCAGGCCCGGGACCGGGGCGGGCGCCCCGTGCGCAACGGGAGGCTGAGGCTTACCTACAGCGCAGCACTCCGGGGCTGCTTTTCCCGGGGCGGGCTGTTGGGGCGCAACACGACGCTAACGCCGTCAACAGGTCCTTGACGCCTCAGCCGGGACGGTTGCGATGTGCGAAAAGGCCGGCCGCTTCACACGGACATCCATGTCGCCAACCCGCGAAGCATGTGCGTAGCACCGTATGTACATACCGATGGAGTTCCTGTCTCGGCCAATTTACCGCAGGCTGCGGGCACCCGCCTGGAGGGAATCCCGGGCGGCGTGCTTTGCTGTTCCCGACCGAGCCGGCCACAGATTGCGGTGAAAAACGCCCTGCATCTGCCCCAGCGGCTGCATCATTACCGGAATATATTTTTTCTGTCGGTCGCGCTCGGCGTGCCTGGCGGACCCCGGTCGGTTTCTCTTGTGGGGCCTTAGCCGGACCCTGTTGAGCGGAAGGTTGGGCGTGCTACTGTAGCCGCGCATCACCACCGCCTTGCCGGGGGCGACGAGCTGCTCGACTCGGCGAGCGCTCGACTCAACTCCCCGACGAGTGAGCGAGTACGGAGTGCTGGAGGTACGTACCCTGCTCGCGGTGGGCGACAGGTCGGCCCCGACTCGGAAATCGCAGCGCACAGCAGACGGCTTCCGGCGCTGTGGCGTGTCTGCGTGCGGCGATGGCGCCGAAGCCACCGTCAGCGCGGGTTTCTATTTTCTGTCGGCGGGCCACGGCTCCCCAAGGTGCGAGTCCGCGGGCGTGGCAGGGCCGAGGGGTGTGGCTCCGGGGGCGCATATTGGCCGGTTGGCGGCGCCGGCCCGAAGCGGTATGGCGGCGGTACCCCAACATGCCCGCGCGCCCTTGCTCGTCCCGCCCAGCGCCCCAGAGTGCGCAGCTCAACCAAAACGCACCCGCTCAATTTCAAGCCGACGCCAGCGTCCATCTCTTCCCCCTCCCCGACTCCGTCCGGCGCTGCGTGCGAGCGAGCTGCCTGTCTGCCTGTCCATCTGCCTGCCTGCGCTCCGCTTCTGCCCTGACTCCTCTTCCACCCTCATCAATCACCGCCGCGTCGCTGCTCTTGTGAGCGTACTCAATCTGCATTGCTGCAGCCCTCGAGGTAAGTCGCGTTTACCGCCCCAGGCCGCTGTCACCGCCACGAGGTGTTTTGGCTTGGCGGCTCGCGTCAGCCCGTCGGCGGAGGGCGCTGTTTGGCTTTGTGTTTGCTCTCAGCCGCCGCCCGAGCTCCGAACGGGAAACCCAAAAAAAAGCCGCCCAGAGCTAGCCCACCGCCCCCAGCTAAACCCGCTTCCCGCCCTCCGTCCATCGCAATAATCCCACTTGTCCACGCCTCCTCGCGCACATTTCCTTCCTCCAACTCCGACTCTGCCTCTGGTACTGATCGCAATTCGCTTTTGCGTAGAGACACGCCTCCCAAGACACCCCTCTCCGCCCGTCCACGCACCAACCTCCCGCCGCGCACGCCTGCCTCCCTTTCTTCCCTCAGTTGCTCCCGCTCCTGCGCACGCGAACATCTTTCACAATGCCTGGCGCCGTGCCCGCTCAGAACGGCGAAGGCCAGCCGGTCGACGGCAGCCTGTCCGCCAACGACAACATCCGCCGCTTCCAGGCGCCGAGCCGGCCCTTGAGCCCGCCGTCCCAGCACACCCTCTTCCACCCGAAGACGCGATGCTTCGTCTAGTGAGTGCCCCCGAACTCTGAGCGGAGACTGCGGGAAGCAATTGGCTTCTGGGACATGCCCGCTGAGCCCCTCCGCGACCGAATTGTGTTCCTGACGCGAGTGTTTCTCTTGCAGCGGCCTCCAGCCCCGCGCCGTGCAGGGCATGCTTGACTTTGACTTCATCTGCAAGCGCAAGACGCCGTCCGTTGCGGGCATCATCTACACCTTCGGCGGCCAATTCGTGAGCAAGATGTGAGTGGAAAAAAAAATCCTAGAATGTTACCTAAGGACACCGCGATTGGAACAGCCTCGATTGACTTGCTTTTTTTCCGAAACAGGTACTGGGGCACCAGCGAGACGCTGCTCCCGGTGTACCAGTCGGTGGAGAAGGCCATGGCCAAGCACTCCGACGTCGACACCGTGGTCAACTTCGCGTCTTCGCGTTCCGTCTACAGCTCCACTATGGAGCTCATGGAGTACCCGCAGATCCGCTCCATTGCCATCATCGCCGAAGGTGTTCCTGAGAGGGTAAGTGGGCCTTGCAGCGAGCGACCACTCTGTCGGGTCTTCGTAACCTTAACTGAACGAAACACAGCGCGCACGTGAGATCCTCCACGTGGCCAAGAAGAAGGGCATCACCATCATTGGCCCGGCCACCGTCGGCGGCATCAAGCCCGGTGCCTTCAAGATTGGCAACACCGGCGGCATGATGGACAACATCGTCGCCTCCAAGCTTTATCGCCCCGGCAGCGTCGCCTACGTCTCCAAGTCCGGTGGTATGTCCAACGAGCTCAACAACATCATCGCCAACACCACGGACGGCGTCTATGAGGGTGTTGCCATTGGCGGCGACCGCTACCCGGGCACTACCTTCATCGACCATATGCTGCGCTTCCAGGCCGACCCGAGCTGCAAGATCCTCCTGCTGCTCGGTGAAGTTGGCGGTGTTGAGGAGTACCGCGTCATCGAGGCGGTCAAGTCTGGCCAAATCACCAAGCCCATTGTAGCGTGGGCCATTGGTACCGTGGCCGGGATGCTCAAGACCGAGGTGCAGTTCGGCCACGCGGGCTCCTTCGCCAACTCGCAGCTCGAGACGGCGGCCATGAAGAACAAGAGCATGCGCGATGCCGGGATCTACGTGCCGGAGACGTTCGAGGACATGCCGGCACTGCTGGCGCAGGTGTACCAGAAGCAGGTCAAGGAAGGCACCATCAAGCCGGCGCCGGAGCCGGTCGTGCCCAAGATCCCCATCGACTACAACTGGGCGCAGGAGCTGGGCCTGGTGCGCAAGCCGGCGGCCTTCATCAGCACCATCTCGGACGACCGCGGGCAGGAGCTGCTGTACGCGGGCATGCCCATCTCGGACGTGTTCAAGGAGAACATCGGCATCGGCGGCGTCATGAGCCTGCTGTGGTTCCGTCGCCGGCTACCCGACTACTGCTCGCGCTTCCTCGAGATGGTGCTGATGCTGACGGCCGACCACGGGCCGGCCGTGTCGGGCGCGATGAACACCATCATCACGACGCGCGCCGGCAAGGACCTCATCTCGGCGCTCGTCAGCGGCTTGCTGACCATCGGGTCGCGCTTCGGTGGCGCGCTCGACGGCGCGGCCGAGGAGTTCACCAAGGCGTACGACAAGGGCCTTAGCCCGAGGGACTTTGTCGACACGATGAGGAAGGAGAATAAGCTGAGTAAGTTGTTTTTCCCCGCTCAAAGCATGTTTGTTTGTGTCTACCGACGGGCGTGAAGGGTGGGGCGAGCTAACAAGAAGGACAGTCCCCGGCATCGGCCACCGGGTCAAGTCGCGCAACAACCCGGACCTGCGCGTCGAGCTGGTCAAGGAGTACGTCAAGAAGAACTTCCCGTCGTGCAAGATGCTCGACTACGCGCTGGCGGTGGAGACGGTGACGACGTCGAAGAAGGACAACCTGATCCTCAACGTGGACGGGTGCATCGCCGTCTGCTTCGTCGACCTGCTGCGCAACTGCGGCGCCTTCACCCAGGACGAGGCCGAGGACTACCTGCGCATGGGCGTCCTCAACGGCCTGTTCGTCCTCGGCCGGAGCATCGGCTTGATCGCCCACTTCCTGGACCAGAAGAGGCTGCGCACCGGGCTGTACAGGCATCCCTGGGACGACATCACGTACTTGTTGCCGTCGCTGAGCTCGGGCGCGCCGGGCGCGGAGGGCCGCGTCGAGGTTAGCGTGTCGTAAGTTGGTTCGGGCCTAGGGGGTTGATGGATCGGTGATGGGAGTGGTGGTGGGAGTGGTGGTGGTGGAAGAGGAGAGGTGTTTTTGAGATGTTGAAGGTTTAGGTAGACAAGAGATGCCTTTGTCTCCTTTTGCTCTTTTTTTTTTCTACTTTTTTTTTTCTGTGGTTGTTAAAGTAGTAACTCTTTTTGAAAGATAAATTTTCGCGCGTTGAAGTGACTCGTGTTTTTTTTTTTGCCGGGCACAAAGTGGAGTGGTGAAGGTGTAAGGGGGTGTGGAGGCGACGGGGAGGAGTCTTGTTCATGTTTTTAGTCGTGGCTTTCCTCTCTTAGCTGTTTGCTTGTGATTTTTCTTTGGTGCCGCATTTTTTTCTCGTGTCTCTTGCCCCCCTCTATTCTTATTGACGTTGCTACACGGCTTTCGGTAGATGCGGAGCGGGTGGACACATAAGGCGCGGCGATGAGAGGAAGGAAGCGAGAGAAGCAGGGGCGGAGTGCGGTTCATATGGAGACTGAGCGAGAGGGAGCGACCGTGAGCCCTCTTTTTCCGGGGCTTTGCCAGCTCTTCACGGGCTGCTCTCGCTTGCTGCTGGGAGGAAACGAGGGTCTTGCGGGGCGCAATCGCTTAGGAGACACGGCAGGCGGTGTTAGATATGTAATAGCTGGAGCGAGCAACACGTTCTTATGATGTCCGTCTTCACGGTACAAGTGGTGACGTAGGCACCTATGCTGTGTGTCCACAGTGCGGTTCGTAAAGGCAGAAAAAAGTTCGAGAGGGCGACGAGCACTGTGAAACACTCTTTGTAGGGCTCGCTTTGGTCGCTACGGCATACGTAGTACAGCTCTGTTTTCGAGCATGCGGGCAAGTAACCGGGACGCCTGGGTACGGTTCTTGGTTTGCTGGTCTCCTCTGCCTACGCACGTACATGTTTCGTGGTAGATACATACCTACCAGGCGCTACTCAGAGAACTCACCTTGCGCCAGCCGGACAGGCCAAGCCAGGACGAGACGGAGAAACAGAACTTCGCAACTTGGATCAAACCGTACCCAGTCACAACCGTACGGCTTCCCGACCCCCAGCCACCCGAGCACCAGAAGCTAGAAGCGTGTGCGTAGGTACAGTGCTCAACCACATGTAGTTTGCTGTCGCGGGGAACGTCCCCAGGCCCCGGGGGGGGCAGGGGGGACCCTCGGCCGATCGCCGGCCTCGGCCGTCGGCAAGGGGCCCCCGGCCCGGACCCACCGGCGCTCGGCGAACGAACGAGATCGAAGCGATAAGAGAGGGGGTGGAGGAGCTGGGCGGCGGGCGCGCGCGCGCGCCAGGCCTTGCAGCTCTGTCGTATGTACGGAGTAGTCTTTTTGTCCTTTTTTTTTTTTGGCGGGGGGGGGCTTATCGCGGAGGAAGAGGTCACGCTGGAGAGTGTTGAGACTGGAGGGTGCTGAGATGAGACGGTGGGTGGGTGGGTGGGATGGGATGGGAGGACGGTGGGTTTGGTGGTGAGTAGGGTCGGGTTGGAAGAGGGAAGGGAGAACAGAGGGCACGAGGCCAGGCAGGGCAAGGTAGCAGGTGCACCGCGGGGACGGTCGGAGCCTCGAACCAAAGCTTGCGAGCGAGCATAGGTAGTTCGAGGAAGCATGTTCCTGCGCAAGACGTGTTCTTCTCGATCCCGGCAATCGAGCCCGCCCAGCTCTTCCATGCGTGCCCGGCGTGACGCAGACGTAGAAACCGGTCCGGCTTAAGAGACGGAGCGGGCGATTTGTGCCTACGTCCACCGCGCAGAGAGCTGCACGCGAGGCAAACGGAGCAAAACGACCGGGGCCCGCCGATGTACGAGCGCGCGTCTTGGCGCGCAGCGGAGCTGGATTGGGCTTAGCGGCGGAGCTCGGTGCCGTGCGACTACACGTACGTCGCATACGAGCTGCCCTCGCCCGCTCCCCACCACCCCCGCCCATCCCCGCCCGCCCGCCGACGGCGAGCTTGCAGCTGCTAGCTCCGTCCAGCTTGCCCTCGGCCGCACCAGGCTCGCCGCCAAGCGGGCCGGGGCATCGCCGGCCGGGTGGTGAGTCGATAAGCAGGAGCGGCACGCTGGTCGGGCAGCTAGCTGGGATGGAGGGTGGGAATGGCCTCCCCGGCCGGCCGTTTATAAGGCGGCCGGGGAGCTTCGCCGGCCTGGTCTTCTCCTCTCGCGTCTTGCTGGGGCCCGGTCTCTTCCCTTCTCGTCCATCGCGCCTTGTCGTCCGCCCGATCCGAGTCGCTGCTGTCTCGTCGCGCCTGGCGCTGCACGCCCGCTCGACGTCGCTCCGCAGCTCTTCCTGTACGCCCAGTTGCTCGCTCGTGCTCTCACGAGCGGGGTAGTAAGTCAATCAGCGGGCTGGTCTTCGGCGGGCTGTTCGTCTTGCTCGAGCCTCCAGCAGCCGCACCGCTCGCGGGACCTGCCGCATAACTCGAACCGCGCCGACGCAGTCTCGCCGCAGCCATGCTCGCCTTCTTCGTAGCCCTGCTCGCCGCCGTCATCCTTGCTCCGACGGCGGCAGAGCCCGGGAAGCGGCAGGTCGACTACCACAACGTGCGCGCGAGCGTCGTCTACACCGTCGCCGGCGAGGCCACGCCCGCGTCGCTCGGCAGCTTCGGCCCCCAGCACCTCACGTCGCTCGGCGCCCAGCAGCTGTTCGCCGCCGGCAGCTTCTTCCGCCAGCGCTACCTGGTCAACGACGACGACGGCCCCACCGACGGCACCACGGACGAGGCCTACCGGCCGATCGCGGGCCTGTCGGCCGACATCGTCAACGACGACCACCTGTACGCGCTCACGACGGACGACCAGCCCAACGTGGCGTCGGCCCAGGCGTTCCTGCAGGGCCTGTACCCGCCCTTCGAGATCGCCGGGTCCGACGCCGCCGCCACCGCCACGCAGCTGGACCCGTCGTCGGTGCTGTCCAACGGGTCGTACGTCTCCAGCCCGCTGGACGGCTACCGTTACCCGCGCATCCGCGCCGCGTCGACGCTGGACCCGGCCTACGCGTCCGTCGCCGGCAACCGGCAGTGCGGCGCCTGGGCCGCCTCGGCCCAGGTGCACCTCGCCAGCGAGGCCTTCACTGAGGTCGCCAACGCCGCCGCCGACCTGTACTACGACGTCGGCACCGCCCTACTGTACGACGTCCTGGACGACTCCGGCTGGGACTACATCAACGCCGTGCCCATCTGGGACTACCTCAGCTACATGTACAACCACAACTCGACCGTCATGAGCCTGCTGAGCTCCAACATCAGCTTCCCCGGCGCGCTGGACCAGGTCCGCGACCTGGCGTCGCGGCGCGAGTGGGCCATCAACGCCGACCTGGCCTACTCGTCGGTCGCGACCGGCGCGCAGGTGGGCGAGCAGATCCGCGCCGTGGCCGGCAAGACGCTCGCCGCCAAGGTGCTCGGCCTCTTCTCCGAGGCCATCGCCAGCGGCGGCGACACCAACAAGCTGAACCTGCTCTTCGGCGACCACGCGCCGCTGACGGCCTTCTTCGGGCTCGCCCGCATGCAGCAGGCCGACGCCGACTTCTACGGCCTGCCGGAGCCCGGCTCGAGCCTCGTCTTCGACCTCTTCACCACCGACGACGCGGCCGACGCGCCCTTCCCGACCTCGGACGAGGCCGACTCGCTCAAGGTGCGCGTCTACTTCCGCAACGGGACCGCGCCGACGGCGGACCCGGACGACGACGGCATCCGCGACGTCCAGAACTCGGTCCTGACGGCCCGCACCCTCTTCGGCAACTACGCCGTCGACTTCGCCTGGGACGACTTCGGCCGCGACATGGCGGCCGTCATGACGCCCAGCGCCGCCCACTGGTGCGCCGCCTGCGGCGGCACGGCCCTGTTCTGCCCGGCCTTCAGCTATGCCGGGCTCGCCGACGACGAGGAGGCGCGCCGCACCGACGGCTGGTGCGGCGCCGACGCATCTCCTTCTTCCTCCTCGTCCTCCTCCTCTGGCTCGCCGAGCGCCGGCCCGCGCGCCGACTACGCCGGCAGCGTCAGCCCCCCCGTCGCCGGCGTCATCGGCGTCGTCGTCACCCTCGTCGTGCTCGCCATCGTCGCCGCGCTGCTGGCGCTGCTGCTCGGCGTGCGGGTCCGCCGCGTGCCACCGCCGCCGCCGGCCGCCGCCAAGAAGAGCTTCGGCGGCTTCAAGGGCGACGCCAAGATGGCCAGCGACGCCGACTTGGCGCTGCCGAAGGGGGGTGCGCCCGCCGGCGCGGGCGCGCCCGCGCCGAGGGGCCCCCTCGGCGATGTCAAGGGGCATGAGAGGGTGGGGAGCTGGGAGTTGAGCGGGCCGGGGGATAAGGATGTCGAGGGTGGGGGGCCGGGTGCGGACGCGGGCGCCATGGGCATGAGCATGGGCGTGGGGCGCGCCGGGTTGGAGCGGAGGAGGTCGGAGGAGAGTTTGGAGGTTAGTCCGTATGCGGAGCCGGTGAGGCCGGAGGAGAGGGTTTGAGGTTTTCCCCTCGGGGGCTGTGGGGGGGAGAGGTTGGCTTGGGGAGGAGAGTGTGGTGTGTGGTTTTGCTGGGAAAGCGTGCTTTTTTCTCTTTTTGTCCTCCTCCCCTCAAACCCCCCCCCCCCCCTTTTTTTTTTGGTTTCGTTTTCCGGGTTTTGTGTCTCGTTTTGAATTGGGTGAGCGCGTCGAAGCGTACGGTTGATGATGACGACGACGATGATGAAGATGAAGTGGGATATGCGCTTCGCCGGCCGATCGTTACCTATGCATGGATGACGGGTGGGAAGTGCGCTCGCACGCATACCGTGTAGGCGAGTGTTTTAGTGTCTTGCATTGTTTTTTTTTTTTTTTGAAATATCTTTTCTTCAAGGAAGGGAGTGTATGCTCTTTCATTCGAGAGCTGTCTAACAACCCCCCTTTTCCTCCCTTTCCCTCTTGTTTCTCTTCATATATGGCTTATATACCCTTCTGCGATATATACTCAATTTGGGATGGCGGGTCGGGCTTGGGGGGTTCGGAGCATATGCGGGGGGAATGTATTGAGGGCACGGGTGGGAATGAGGATGAATGCGTGCTTGGCTATGAGGGTAATGAGGGGGGTGGGGTGGGGCTCGGCTCTCGGGGGACAGAGGTTGGCGTACATATGTTTATAGAATGGGACAGGGAGGTGCAAGCGCAGATCTGCCATGTGTGGTAACTTTTAATCCAAATTTGCATCTTGGCCTTTCTTCCCTTTCGAAGTACGTCATGGTCGCATTGCGGGTCGTGTATACGCTACCGATTTTTGTGGGGAGGGCGGCTAGCTCGAATGGGTGGGGGCTAGGGTGATGTGTACGTTCCGGGGGGGTTGAGAGAGCTAGTGTGACGGTATAGGTTGAGCAAAGTAGGGATGGCATCAGAAAGAAATATGACTATGGGCGAATATGTACGTATGTATTGTGAATAAATGTGATCCAGTTTGGACCTACAAGGTAGGTAGGTGTCTGTAAGATTGGTCTGTTTTCAGATCTGTCCTGACTTCGTCAAGCACATGGAGCCTTGGTGTTGTGGTGCTCTGCCTGTAGACATTATAATGTCCCCGGCATGCCCAGCTTCCGGCAGCTCTCTAAGTGCATCATACAGAACTACATCTCTTCAAGACTCTTTTTTTGGTTCCCCTCGAAGAAGACATTAGCATAGTTTCCCCATCTCCTCCTCCACGCATGACACTGACGGCCTTAAACCTAGCCCACAAGCGTGGAAAGTGCTGTGGATGACGGGAGCTGCTGAATAGCATGGCCAGGATGCCCCTGGTAGGGATAGCAGAATGGAAGCGGGATCTGGGGTTCGTTTGGCGTCTCGCAGGCGGTGGCGAGCTGAAGGACTGTCCAGACTAGGAGAACAGCATATATGGAAAGCACAGATGATGAAAAGAGGCTTCCAACCCTAAGTGTTTGAGCGGCGGCAAATTGGTATTGGCGACGGCTGGTATGTAGAAGGACATGTCTTGTCGTGAACGAGCAAAAAATTACGTACCTGGACTGGACGCCATGGGCAGTGGTTCACTTCTCAATTCATCAACTTCGAGCTCCACTTGCGGACAAAGAAGAGGTCTGCCACAACTGACGTTACTAGCGTCTGCTAGTGGAGCAGTTTTCAAAACTAACTTAATAATGCAGATGTCTGTGGGTAGAAATAAGAAGCTAAACTTGGGGCAAGAGTGAAGGGGGTACGCAAATAGGACTAACCGTACTGGAATATTCATTATACATGTGCCAATAAGATGGGACTGGATATCGTAAAGGACGGTTGTTTTGAGTTGTCATCACGTGTGAAATTTCAACTCATGTGCAAGCCAGCACCTCAAACCAACCCTGAATGTAGGAATCAACGTAAATTTACATCCTTCTCTCCAAGGATGCCTCCCTATCATACTCACTAGAGAATAATGTGAAACTTATCTGTTCAATAGAATATTTGAACTATGCTTAGGCTTAGATTGAAGAATTATATCGCCATGCTTCTTCAGCTATGCTACGTCAGCTATATAAGCTGTCCCACTCGTAATAGCGACTTTTCCATCGTCTTCCAAAGAACAATTTCACGTCGCACCCCTCAGCCTTAGTGATGTCGGCCTTCTACAGCACAGCCACCTTGCCAAGGTCACTTCGAAAGCTTAACAAGCTGATAGTGGTAAATGACTAGAAACAGTGCCGCTAGTGGCACAAAATACCGATAAACGAATAATATTTTGAATGTGCCACAAAAATCAAATACAAAAGGGGACAAGAACTGATGAGCGGGAAGCACACTTCGATATCAGCTCAGGGCAAGGGACAGAAATATCAGGGGGTGCAAAGCGTTATCCGGATGGCGGATAAAAGCCCTGAGCATATGGCATCTGCATGTTGAACGCGTTGCTGGAAGCAGCACATTACAAGGAAAGAGATTCTAGACATCCTAATTCGTAAGCCTGCTGGTGGTCGTACATCACGCGCCGATTTCAGTGCAGGAATCGTATCAGGAAAGCAGTCTCTCCCATGTAACTGGTCTATGTCGTTCGTAATGTAGGAGCGTCTTTGCAGCGCTAGCCATCCGCCGCGACTGGCCCCCCTGATTGCGGATTGTTAAGATGTAGGGGGTCCTGTGATGGAAGTCACACACGGCGCCTTCTCGTACGTCTTAGAAGGCTGGATGCGCGAAATGCCGAAGCCGAAGGTCTCGGGTTGCATGGTGAGAGATATATGACGAGAAACTTCCAGTCGTGCCCGCAAAAAAGTGATGCCAGAATCCGATGTATTCCTATAGAGAAAACTTTTAACTACTAAATCGGCAGTCGAATGCACCCATAAAGGTTAAAGACAAGATGCTTGTCATGAGGGACGGCTATGTTAATGACCACCATGAGCAACCGGGCACAACAATGCCAACCGTCCTGGTTGTTTTCCGCTCTGCCTGCCCGTCAAAAACCTACGAGGAATTGATCTCGCAGAGCCTGAGCCTCAATTATTCCAGCTTAGAGCACGTGTGTCGCTGTTTGGGGTGCCGTTATTGGCAGCCTAGACCTGCCAATTTCGGCACCCCAAAACATCCTCGAGAAGTACATTTTTGGTGGGGTATATGTACTTCTCGAAGTCCACTGCACACGCGTAGTACGCTGAGCATGCACACCGCTGCGGCACAGCTCAAGCGCTCGCTACTAGCAGAAATGCACTAGGATCCCAGATTCGGGCAGCCAGAGGAAAGGCAAGAATGGCAACGAGAGTATTTAGATCTGCGATGCCGCTGTGTCTCCTGTGTTGTCAGGCACATCCGCCGAGATCAGCCTCGAGACGTGTTGTTAGTTAGTTCTTGCGAGAGTGTGGAGTAGACTTCTGTTTGGTGGCAACGACCCTGTAGCGGAGCTGAGCTTAGAAGTTTTGTGCCTTGTTATGGGTGCCTCTGTAGGGTGCCCCAAATGTACCCTGATCGTGGCTCCGGCTGACACAAGCTGACAGTGCGTAACAGGTCACGAGATCACACTGGTCGTGAGACAATGGGGACGTTGGACCCTGCTTAGATTGTTCGTGTCCAAGCGCAGCTTGCGGCGCGGGAAACACCGGAAGTCCAGCCGCTCACCTCTGAGGAACTTCAACATTACTAGGAACGAAGAAACAAGCGACGTCCTTTTCGACCGAAGAAGGACGACAACACAAAAGTGAATATCGTTCACGGCCAACGACAATGGATTGCTTTCTGCGCATTCCTGCCAGACAAACTAGTCTGGGAGCCCCTTTTGCAGACGCTGAGTTAGGAGGAAAAGGGTCTTGCCGAATCATTCGCCAAGTATCTGATGTGAATGCCTAAAAGCAGAATCCGCGCCGAGAGTACGATCCACAAGTACTTAAGAGATCTGCCAGCGGTATTTAATAAGTATAACGGTAGGGATCTTGGGGAACCGGTTCGAGACCACTTCGTCGCCATCGCCAAGCTCGAAATCATGCCCAAGCACGGGCTGGGGGCAGAATCGAAACGCAAGCCCACCCTTGATCCCTCAAGGTTTACCTACCTTGCGCATTTCTATTAGGTCCGGGATAGGAAGACCTTCAAGATCGGACTCGACCGGCTCGACGATACGCTTATCCGCACTTTCTTCATATAAACAGGGTGTCGGAGGCACGAGTTGGTGTATACCCCACCTAAGACTCACCAAGATAGGATTAAGGACGAGTACGATGGGGAATCCGACGCCCATACCGATATCGATGACGATCCGGACCAATACGTCCAGCCGTATCCCGGGGAATGATAGGTTTATGACGGGTTAGACGAGAAGACTCCTAATCCGAAGCTCATAGTATTCTATTAGGAAGATATAAATCTCTGGATCGTGCACGACCCCATGGGTGATGTTGGCCGAGACTATCTCGTGATGCAGATTCTCCTCCGTTTCCGCAAAGGTGCTAACAATGAGATGGTGCTTACCTGGGACGCCCTTCTCTGCCCGCATTCTCAGCTCCTCGCTAAGGCTTTAGCGGAGCATCGACAAATCCAGTTACGATACCTGGGCCGAACCTTTCTTCAGCACCAAAGTTAGCACGTCCGCCGTGCAAACATACTAGAACAAGGAGTTCTAGCACAAGCTAGTATTCCCACAATCCGTTGAATCCGTCGAAGGGCCCGAGAAATCAGACGAAGCGCTAACGGCGAACATGTTCGATAATAACTCGAGTAAGCTTGGACTGGCAGCGGGATTTCCGATACATGGCAGTCGTACGTGTACCGTCGAAGGGACCTTGATAGTAAGTCCTCTCTCCGCGGCGATTCGACACTTGCTGACATGAGAGAAGAGCACTACCGTCAGTCCATTCGGAATCGGGGGGTCGTGGGGGAGGAGGGGGGCACAAACCTAACAGTGCTGTGTACCAGAAATATCATCACAACTCTATGATGAGGCAGCGTAGAAAGGTAGTGGGCCTCCTCCGAAAGGACCACTTCAAGAAAAGAACTGACGAAGAGCTCGATCGACAGCTGCTTGGCATCCATGGCCCCCTAACAGCCATTGCAGAAGGTCGTCTTTAACCTGCCAGATCGGAGGGTTCTCGCCGATATCCCCGGCGATCTGGACGAAGAACTCCCGGAGTACGAGATCGTGCGCAGGAAGATTGACACCATCAACGCCTGGGTCGATCACGCTGGGAATATCGAGCCAAAAGAGCCCACACCATAGAAAGCGCCGTCGGCGGAGGTGGCAAAGCAAGCCAAGGCACCGCAGGCTGTGCTCAAGCTCCCAGCATGCGGTCGAACTACCGCGCCGAGGCCGTGGTATGCATCGATGATACAAGATACGGCAAGCCCTCAGGCGCCGGCGCCGGCGGGCACGGTGATGGATTCGCCGCCGCCATATACCGCAGTCGTCAACGGCCATCCCTTGAGCGTGCATACACCAGCTACGGATGGGGCAGGCGCTCCCGCGGCGTCCCAACAGCCAACGCAAAAGGTGTTGCATGAGTGCATCTTCTGCAGGAGGCGCTTCACTCGGAGGGGAATGATGTGGGATTGTGTAGAGTGGCATCTCAAGAAACGCAAGACCGAGGCCGTCCCATGTCTTGTCCCAGAATGCAAGTCTAGGGGGAATCAGCTGCGATCTAAAAATCACGCAAAGGTTGTCCACAATTGCGATCTGAGGCCCAAGGTCACGATACAACTGAGGGCTCATTCATCCACGGAAAGTGTGAGGTCTAGCTTGTCCAGGGAAGCCTGGATCTCGTTGAGTCGCTTATCCTTCCCCCAGTCGATGATGTTCCGCACGTACTTGCGGAACTCGATATAGTACTTAGGCTTTTGAAGGGCGAAGCTTTCGACTTTCCGCATGTAGTAGTCCAACTCGTCATGCTTCCACGAGATGTAGAGCCGTGCCTCCGTACCATTCATGGCGATGCTGAATGCTGGGCTGTCTATCGCCTGAATCATGTCGCTCTTGCACTTCCTCAACTGCTCGTTTAGACGTTCGGCCATATTGACACAGGACATGAAACCACCAAGGCATTGGTTCGTTGCCACCCACAGATCCCCACCATTACCCTTAAACTCGATAACGAAGAATGGGTAGGTCAAGCTCTGAGTATTGGCCATTGGTTCGTTTCTCATGGAGATAAGTTGTGCTTGTTGTTGAGGAAATGCTGTATAGCAGTTGTATCCATAAAGCAGATCAGGTATTGGGTTGCTGACTTTGAGGTTGGATCTGGTGGTATTCGGGACAGTATGCTTGGCCATCGGCTGCTTCTCGGTGCGTTTGAGACTACCTGACGGTTTTGGATCCGGGGGGGTATGAGTATGGAAATACTTTTCTACACCAGGTTCGTCAACCGTTTCCATCTCCAGTTGATACAGGCCTGCATCGCACCGCACCTGATCTGGTGATGGTCCAGGTGAGTTCCGGTCTTTGCCAACGTGACGAACAAGATTGGCTACGTCGTCAGGAAATTTCTCGTCAGGATTGCGCATGAAGATATTGTTCAAGGCCAAGTTCCGATATCTGTAATATGGATCCTCAACGAGACTCCTTCCTGACCGACTAGAGCTGGGGACATCCGACGGCGTGATCGCTCCGGCGTCTGCGTCTACTTGGTACGAAAGTGACTCTGTAGACGCGGGCGTCGGGGGTGCCAAAAACCCATTGGCATCTTGTGTATAGCCCATCTCCGGCACTGATTTCGTAGGCTGCCTCGAAACGGGGTCGTCGTCGGAACGGTAGAGATGGCCATCGGACCGGCAGCATTTCTCTCGGTCTGACCCAACAGACTCGAGCCACTCGGATACAGCAGCGTGGAGAGACACGGGGCGAGGATGCGAGTGGACTGGGTCAAGGAAGTCCTTGAGAAACGAGGCGTATGGCAGCTTGGGAGGGTTAGGCTTCGGCTGTTGTAGAGTCGTCTACACAATCTCTAGTTAGTCGTTTGTCTGCGTTAAAGAACGCTTTCCATACCTTGGCCACTTTCTCTATTTCCTCGTCAACCCCAAGGCGTTCCGTGTCCGTCCGCATCAATCGGGTTCTCTTCGCGGGCAGCGGATCCTTCTCAGATGATATCGCGTCGAATTGTCTCTTCGCCGTCGGCACGGGCTTCAGATCTCGGCTGGGGCCTCTGTTCGCTGGAGGCTGCTGGTGGCTCCGCGGAAGCTCTGTACCTCATGAGTTAACTATCGTCTGCTTGCGCGAAACACCGTTGAAGACTGCATACCTATGTCCTAGTCTACAGCGTCCACCAGCTTCTCTTCCAAGGCCTTGGATGGCTTCTCGCGAGAGCGGCGCGTACGGGCCTTGGTAATTCTGCCGTTCATCGCGTGCAGGAAGGGCGGATTTTCTATTGGCGGCCAGGCTGGTCGATAGAATGGCCTGCTGAGAGTCGGTCGTGAGTTTCGTCGCGCGCGGTCGCAGAGATTTGTTTTGGCCGGACTCTACGAAGTGACTGCTATTCTGGGTAGCAAGATGTGCTACACGTAGGGGCGGTTAATTGGTTGGCTGCGCGGGATCCGTGACATCCAATCAGCTTGCAGCTGTGGGTTTGACACGCCTAAGATTCACACGGCGCTGATAGGCCACGGCCGAGCCTGGCCTTTCTCGGTGAGAAGCACCAAGTTAACGGCGTAATGTATATATGCTGTAATACTCGATTTCTCAATTGCTTGAGCCGGTCAGTATACGTTAAGTAGTTCATTTGGTAGCTTAAGTCCAATCTTAAATTGATCTGGAGCATATTTGTAATGAAGCAGGCCTAGAAAACACAGTTTGATTGGACTAATGCTTTTTAATAAATTAGGTAAGGCGGAAGTAGAAGCTAATAAAAGACGTCTACATTATCACGCTGCAAAATATTTGCCCTTGGCTGGAGGCAGTTTTTAAAATCAGAAGGGACAAAAAAAGAGGTTGACACAGCACACCTCTCCTACCACCCGTGCCACAAGCGCGCGTATTCCAGCACCGCCATGGTATGGTGAGATCGTGTCTGCAGAATTGCTTCTCTCAACAGTAGATCTCATTGCTCAAGCCCGCCCAGCAATCGTGAGTTACCTGCACGAGTGGGAATAATTCGAGCACCACGCCATTCGAACTGGGCGCACAGCTCGCAGAATTGTGAGGGTGATTAGGGAGAAGCCTACGCCAGCCTTCCTCCGAAACGACCATGACAGCCAGTGACTAAGCACTACTATTTTATTCATAAAATTTGAGTTGTCAGTTAAGTACCAGCCTCGATAATCGTCGCTCTAGGCCTCAACTAATATGCCAGAGAAAATCGTTCCAGCCAACCGTTCCACATAAAAGGGTCAACAAATCACGTGCTGTACTGACCTGTCGCATTTGTGGCCTCTGGGGATCCCGGCAATTCTTGGACCACCTCCGGAAGATCGCGTTTAGCGTCTCTCAAGGGTCCCTCATTTTGCGCGCCTCAGTCCACAACACCACCTCGCCAATACTGCCTGCACTGCGAGTGCAATTAGCCGTGAAATCCTCAGCTATGGCTAGCTGGCGCTCGATCCCAAGATATTTACTCCCGTCGCGAGCTCAGTTGCCCCAGACTACTCTGCCGCGGCGGCGCATTGGATTGGGTCCATCCGCCGCCGCATCACTGGCGCACACCACCAGCATCGCGCCGTTCCTCGGGAGACGTTGCGCGTCCTCGTCGGTGAAGAGGAGCCCACAGGGCCAGATCGTATTGGAGCAGCCGGACAAGTTCCGGCCGCCGTCACACCCGGCGCGCAAGCCGCGGCGGAGCACGCGATGGACGTATGGGCCAGAGCTATCCGAGAAGGAGAAGCAGGCGCAGGGACGGCGACAATACCCGAATATGATGCCGCCGGAAGGGTCGTTTCTGTACTGGTTTCTGCTGAACCGGAAGCTGCACGCCTTCATCACCATCGTAAGTCTCCATAGACTCCACCCCCTCCGTTTCAAACCTGCTATCACTCTTGGGCTGACAAACTGCGAACACAAACAGTCTGTTCTCGTCTCCCTCGCCTTCTTCACCCTCCTCTCCGATTTCCTCCGTAACCTCTCACCCTCCCTCCGGCCCCTGCTCCCCGACTCCTCCGCCTTCCTCAACCATCCTTTCGCGTCCTTCTCCACCACTTGGCAGATCTACCGCGAACACATTTCGCAGCAGACGGCGGCCGTCGAGGAACGCCGCCAGCGCTTCGCTGCCGACACGGAGAAGCGGCGCGCGTTCCGGCGCGCGCACGGCATCGACGAGGGGTGGGTGGGCCAGTTCGGCTGGTTCGATAGCGATCCAGATGCGGAGGAGAGGCGCCAAAGGGCGATGAGGAGGGCGAGGGGCGAGGACCCAGATGCTGTGCCGAGTGCACCTGCAGCGGAGGAGGCTAAGGCGGAAGTCCGCGAAGAGGTAGAGCAGCTACCACCAAGGCGGGGAGAGCCGGGTGGGAAGCCGAAGCCGAAGAAGTGGTTTGGGATTTGGGAGTAGAGGAAAAGATACGGACATGAACGAGGTGGGCGAGAGATCATGAATGAAATGGTTGTGGTGGCAAGGCACCGATGGAACGGAAACGGAAGGCGCGTCTGGAGGCAGACTTGTTGTATGTCTGGGCAAACAGCTCAGAAAGTCACCGTTAATTTCAAGATGCCTAGCGTCGATGCATGGGATGGCGTGTTCAACCTTCCGTAGCTTAACTGTACATAGTATGTAGCTTAAAGTTGGCAAGTAAAACCATAATCCTCTCCTGTTCACTAATATTATATTCTTTGAATCGTACATATAAATGAGTTTTCACGTAGCTCGCACCCAAGCATCCTAGAGGAACACGTATCATGCATCACATTTCGTCCAATCTAGCGAGGTATCTAAAGGCAGGAAAAAGCGTAAGAATCCAAGAATCCAACACCAAGCCATCCATCAGTCCATCCATCCAGCATAATATCGAGGGCGCAACAATATAGGCTTGTGTACGTATAATACAAGGGAGCCATCTTGGAGAGATTGCGAACGTTTCTCTACACGTTCAACGTCGCCATCCACAGCAGCACTAAGGTCTTTCCAACAACGTCGGGATAGAGACGAACCAAGCTGCCCTGCCCGGCAGCAGACGGACAGAACTACTACAAGTACGCATCCACCGACCTATTTACTTCGTACAGGCTCGCGTTCCCCACCAGGTACGTGGACTGCGTCGCCCCCCAACATAGCTGTTGAAGTGCTTGACAGGCTGATGTATCAGTTGGTTCCCTGTCCAACTCGGAGGCGATACTTTCACGTGATAGATAGATTCCTAGGCACGTGGTGGTAGCTCCCCAAAATAGGCTGGGGCAACGGATTGGGTACTTCAGACATGGAGCGAATAGGACATTACTAGAAACACTCCTCGTCCAAACGATGGCAGGGTAGGGGGCACAAGAAATCAGAGGAAGTATTCTCCCCTGCCACCCCTTCCCGCCGGTACCGCACGCCGGTGATCAGGCACGGCAGAGAAAATGGTGAACTCGGGGTCAAGGCTCTCGTCAAGGCTCATAATAGACGCCACATTGCCGCAACGGTAGCAGTAGTTTGGTGCCGACCACACAGTCACGACGTCTTTGTCCTTGAAGTGATACTGTAGAACACTCCAATTAGTATAAAAATGACTTGCATAGCGGGGCCTGTTACTGTGCCAGTAGCGCCAATTATAGAATAGCAGTAGCAGATGAATACGCACTTTGTAACCCTCATTGACTAGCTGATGTGCCCTGGCAATGAGCTGCAGCCCATTGACGTGATTGAACTCGCTCGAGACCTTATCTCCAAACAACCACCCAGCACCCCTCGGGCTCACCGCCCACGTGTCCACCTCCTCCGGATCGCTCCAGACCAGATCGCAGAAGGCGCCCTCGTGGGGGATCTCCTGCGCGCGGGCGACGACACGGATCTGATCGAGGGTGCGGATCTCAGGGGAAAGGCCGCCGTGCACGCACAGCACCTTGCCGTCCACGATGGCGGCTAAGGCCAGGAAGTCGAAGACCTGGCAGCACGCTTTCCATACGGACGCGTTGCCGTACTTGGTCTGGCACTCCTCGTAGAAGCCGTAGACTTGGGTGATCTGACGGGATTCATGGTTGCCACGGACGAGGGTGACACGGTCGGGGAACCTGAGGGAGAAATGGGCTGCCGTTAGACCGATGCGCTGAGGTGACGTGAAGCGAAGGAAACCAAGCGGACAAAAACTTACTTTGCCTTCAGGCACATAAGGAGCGTAAACGTCTCCAGACTGAAATAGCCGCGGTCCACAAAATCCCCCAAGAAGATATAGTTCTGCATGCCGTTCCCTGCCGCCCCGCCAGCCGGATTCCCGACGATGCTGCCCTCGCCCTCGTCGTCCATACTCGACAGCCTTCGTCCAATACTCCTACTACGTCCGCGACCACCCTCATCGTCTATATCATCCTCTTCGTCTTCCTCGCCATCGCCCGGCGCCGGGCCAGTGTAGTTCGCGTCGCGCTGGAAGCGGCGCTTCATCTTGCGCTTGGCGCGCGGGTCCGTGATCTGCGTCGGGGGCTCGATGTCGGCGGCGCTGATGATCTTTCCTTGAGGCGGCGGCGAAGTAGGCGGTTGCTTAACGGCGGATGAGGCAGACGATGGAGACGGAATGGGCGAGGAAGAAGGGTCAGTGGAAAGGGGCGGGGGTGCGGTGGCAGGAGGAGCGTCTGCTGGCATGCCGCCCGCGACGCGGAAGAGCTCGAGCAGGTCGTAGAACTGGCCATGAATGTCGCCACAGACAGTGACGGGAGTACGGACAGGTTGGATGTTTGATTCTGATATGTGGGGTGGCTGGTTAATTTGGGTCTTGTTGTGCCGATAAGGACGAGCTAAAGCACGCTTATACAAACAACAGTTAAGCTTGGCTGTTGTTGTGCTCGCCATAAACACGGCCACATGGTCCAATCATACCTTCCATCAGACACTCCTTCACAATCTCACATAGGCGCTTCATGTCAGCCTCGGGCAGGTACTTGCACTGCTTGGCCTGCTCGAGCCACTCGTCCGGCCCGGCGCCTTTGGACAGCCGTGCGGGCCCCGGTTGTGGGACGTCGCTGTTATCTCTCATCGTGGTTCGTGCGGCGGAGCACGCTCAACGTAGGTGGTGGTGAAAGTGGCGGGGCCCGGATTTGTGGCGTAGGCGGAGAGACGGTGTGACCAGGGACTTGATCACGTTCTTGGTCGTTTTATCCGAGAATGTTGAAGGAGGGGGGTGAAGCCAGCGCAGGACGGTGGTTTGAGAGTGTGATTCTGGTGGTGCTCGGCAAGCCCCGAAGAAGAGGCGGAGGGTATGTAATACAAGGAGGCTCTAGGAGGGGGTCGTATAGCGCGGTAGGGATGAGGGTATTGATAGTGGAAGTGAGCACGCGATTAGCGATCAGGCGAACGGGACATGGAAGATCTCGTCCGCGGAGTCTCAAGGTTACCGAGGATACACAGGACAGGCGGGTCTATGAAGCACCGAAATCTATAGCAACCAGGGCAGAAATACAGCGCCACAGCACACGTCACGAAGAGGAAGTAGAGACATATGAATATTTACGGCGGTGGTCTGGAACAGATTATGCGCTGTCAGGCCGCTGGGGGCTGGACCACACGCAAACATGCAGGCGGCGAGCCGGATCCCGCGCGGCTACAGGAAGGCATGATGCAAGGGCGGTGAGTTGCGGCAATAAATCAATCCCTCCACCGCGTTCCTTCCGTGTCTGCGACCTGCTGCAGCTCGAGCGCACCTTCTCTTCTTCGCGCCGCCATTCAATTTCTTCCGGCACCCGAGCCAAAGCGCGCCTACACAAACCCCACCTCCCTCCCTACACTTCGCACCTTCGCCCTCCTTCCACTCTCCCCCGACTGTCTTTCTCTTGCCACACGATAGTTCCGGGAGTCTTGTTCCGCGAATAGAGCCTTGTTTCACATCGACGAACACATCCGGAGTTTCGAATCACCTGCCCCAGCTTAAAGCGTGGCAGCCTATCATGGCTCCTGCCAACGGCGTCCTACCAATTCCCGTGTCTGCCATCCAGAAAGGTGGGAACACGGCTTCCAGCAACCCATCCGCCGCTGCGACTCCCGCCGACAGCAGCACCCCGGCCGCTAAATCCATTAGCAACGGAGGCGGCGGCGGTGCCAAAGCTACGTCGCCGAGGCTGAAGCTCGTGCTGCGCCGTCTGCCACCCGGACTAGTGCAAGCGGAGCTCGAGAGCGCCCTTGGTGACGAGTGGAAGCTCGGCGAGGGAAAGGTGGACTACTTCCTGTTCAAGCCGGGCAAGGTGTCGACCGAGTACGCATATAAGTAGCCAAGACTCTATGTTCTACAGCCGTACTAATCTCTCTCATTCAGTCTTGCGAAGCCCTCGCGTCCTGCTCGGGCCTACTTCCGGGTCACCTCCGCGTCGCACATCCCAACCCTCTCTAGCAAGATCCAATCTACTCCTATTGTCGCGACGGCGCATCCTACACCCTCCGGTGCCAATGTGAACTCGCTTCACACGGGCCAGCCTACTCTTGAATTCGCACCCTACGCACGCGTTCCCTCGGCGAAACGCCGCGTCGACGCCCGCCAGGGCTCCATCGACACCGACCCCGACTTCAAGGCTTTCCTCGAACGCCTTACAAACCCATCACCCAAGACGGCCGCTGCCGCGGCCGTAGGCGACGCTGCTGTCACTGCGGCCGGAGCCGAAGACGACTCTACCGATGCGGAGAGCAAGGCTGCGGTCATCACGACGCCTCTCATCGAACACTTGCGTGAGAAGAAAGCGGCCAAGGAGCGCGAGCGCGCCGAAGCGAAGGCGGCGGCGGCGGCTGGCAAAAAGGACGGTCGGCACGTGCGTAAGGAGTCACGCGAGCAGAGCGGCAAGACTAGCGGTACAACGGTGGCCGGCGACAAGAAAGGTATCAAAGCCGCGCGCGAAAAAGGCGACAAGGGCACCGCGGCGTCGCCGGACAAGAAACCTGGCAGCAGGCGCGAGCGCACGGACAAGGCGACCAAGGAGGCCGTCCGCGTGCTACAGGCAAGGGACAGGACTGGTTCGTCTGAAGGTACTACAAATGTTCCCCCTTCTTCCTCTGTAGACGCTACTTCAGGAAGTAACAAGACTGCAAAAATGGCAGCGACGACGACAATCTCCTCGTCGAAAGCAGTGGCTCCGCCTCCTCTAACTGAGGCGGGCACCGCGGCGGGCGGGGCCGTAGCCAGTGGTGGGACTGGAGGCGGCAAAGAGGCTCCAAAGGAGCGGAGGAGGGGCAGTGCGGCGGTGGCGGCGAAGATGCTACAGCGCGATTTAGGACTTGCGCCGAGGAGGTCGAGGAAAGCTGAGGCGGCTGCAGCGGCTAGTGGTAGTGCGGCAGACAATAACAAGCAGGGTGGAGCTGGAGTTGCAGCGGACGCGGTTGAGGGGGGTGGAACGAAGGTGAGCGAACAGGGAGTGGCGGTGGCGGCCGCAGGACAGGGCGAACGTGGAGACGCGACGAAGCAGGATGGTGGTAGTAGGGGCGGAGAAGTTGGGCAGGGTAAGGCTAGGGGCCGGAAGGGCGGAGAGAAGAGTTACGAGAAGGCTGGAGATGCTACTGGCGGAGGCCAACAACGTTCAGGACCAACCCGCTCAGAACGTCGAGCGGCCAAGGCAGCCTCCATAGCTGCAGAAAAAGAGGCCCGGAAGGAGCAGTTGGCCGGTATTGCAGAGGGCGCGGAGACCACCGCGTCCAAAGCCCCCCCAAAGCCGCCCGTCATCCTCAAGAAATCTCCGGCAGGCGAATCCCCGTTGTCGGCCGATGGCGTCCATCTACCCGCGACAACCGACTCAGCGTCCAGCTTTACCTCGGGCCCCAAAACCGCCGCCTTCCTCAAGCACGCGAACCCCTCGCAAGGTGTCACGGTCGAATCCCTCACGGCGGCCTTGTCGGCCTTCGGCGTGCTCCGGCCCGGCGGCGTCGAGCTCGACGCGCGCCGCAAGGGCTTTGCGACGGCGGTGTTCGAGCGCCCCGAGGGCCTCGCCGCCGCGGTAGCAGGCAGCCCGGTGCGGGTCGAGCAGGCGAGCGTAGTAGTGGTGGAAAAGAGGGAAAAGACGCCTGGTGGAGGGAGTGCGTCGAAGGGAACGGGGAGGAAGGGGAAGGGCGAGGATGAGGAGGGTGAGGGTGCTGCGGGTAGTGGGAGAGGTAGGGGAGGCGGGAGCGCGTTTAGAGGAAGGGGGAGGGGGAGAGGGGGACGGGGTGGGAGGGGTGGTGCTGGTGGGGAGGCGAAAGGGGGCGCAGATGGTCAGGGTGAAGGCGGCGCTGGTGTGGCGGTGGGTGCATAAGGTGGGCTAGGCGGAATAGATGGTTCAATTGGGAGCTTGGTGATGGTTGGTGGGTGATTGGTAGTGGCTCTATTGTGTTTCCCTTTGTATCAGATCCTTCGGACCTACTTTTTTTTTTTTTCTTCTTTTTCTTTTGGGAAAGATGCGATTAGGGATAGCAGGTCATAGGTTGGAGGTTGCGCGCGAGCAAAAGACCTCAGTTGGTATCTGTGTAAGCAGCGAGGCTAACGAAGTTTTGGTTGCTGTCTACTAGGACATTAGTTAAAGTGCCCTTCAAACACAGTGCGCTTTTGATGCCAATCCGGTTTCTGGACTAGGTGTGCTTCAGCGTGCCCGTGGCCCAACGGTTTAGTTTTTTCTAATCCTAGTCTAATGTTTGGCGGAGAAACGGGTGTGCATAGAGGCTTATAATGAGCTCGGCGTGTATTTACATCCTTCCATGCGCACACAATATATTGCTGCGGTCTTAACTCTTGCGTGTCTATATGAGCAAGACTACTGCAGTCCGTACGGTTTGTGGTTGCCTGTAATCAACTAGACTCAACACCGGAACGTATGCTTGTCGGCACCATGGAAAGGCATGATCATGGCAAACAAGAAGCATCTTTCTGCCCCATTGGAATCTTTAGGCTTTGCAAGGCAGCCTTGCGAATCCTCCTACGTCGTCCATAAGTAGTATGCAGATAAGGGAGGATTTTGGAACACCAGCTCACAAAATAGTAGGCTAGGCCTATCCCCAGCCCAACATAAGAATTCATGTTGGACTAAATTCCTATCCGAAATCGTCTACTTACTCCAGATTAATCTCCAAGGCTCTAGCATTAGTCGTGGTTCATCCTGACAATAATGCGGCAAAAAAAGTAAATTGGTCGGAACTTTATATCTTAGGTCCATCCAGTACAAATTCTCTGAAAATCTATAGCCTATTACATTGTAGGTTTAGCGGGAAGCTCCAATCCTGTGTGGCGTAGCATTAATTTCCTAATCCAGCACTAGCGGTAAATTTTGACTATGTCTCAGAGCAGAAGGAGCCAACCCGGGTGTTTGGAAGCGGGTTATGTAATACTGCACGTGACCCCACACACACAAAAATTGTTGAAAACTCTCACCACGGCGTGCAGAGCTTCTTCCTCTTCACGCCCCAACAGCTCCCATCTGTTACCATCAGCACAACAGCGCACTTGGACCAGCTTTTGTCAAATTTTCGAAGCGCTAGTGGAGCATCTTTAAGAGATGGGCGATAAGGCTGGTAAGTAATGTTTTTATTGCTGCAGCTCGCTTAGGACTGCGCCACAGAACCCATGCAACCAACCAGCCTCCCCTGCACCTAACCGCCCTGCACACTGTTCATCCCATCATCTATTGGCTTCGCTTACGGCACTGCAATCGCAGCTATGCAGCCTTGACATGTCTACAAATGATATACTCCTACACAAGGAGTTGTTTAGTAGACTTTACCTTACGACAGAACGTCGTTAACATCGCGACGACAGATTCGGGGTCTAGGAACCCCATCCTCTACCAGAACGATGACCGGACCATCACGGTCATCGATATTCCGACATCTATCGCGGCGGCCCAGGGCCTCGAAACCGACGATTTGTTGTCGGTTTATCCCACGAGCCGCCCATACGACGACGTCGACAAGCCGGGGGCGCCGATCGGTGTCGAAGCCAAACGGCTTCGCGCCGAATACGGCGCCCTCATTCAACAAGCGCTGGCCGAAGCACGGAGGCACCGCCCCCAAAATGGGGCGTGGTGCCTCCGGAGGCAAACATACGGCCTCAAACAGATGACTGTGGCCGGGACGCCGAGGTGGCTGCCATCAATTGGCAGAGTACCAGGTCTGTCAATATGATCTCATCAACTTTGTACTTATTGTGAGCAACGCTAACAAATAATTGCAGGCCTCTCTCTCCCGTCGGACATGGAAGCCCCATTCAAAGTTTACGACGGCTGCTCGGCGCTATATTGGTGGCTCGAGCCACAATTTAATGCCGCCCTCAAGGGCCTCTCGGCGGGGACATATGCTCACGCCAAGCACGTTTTCCCCCTGGGCGATAACGCCGCACTCGCCTTCTCGGAGCAATCCGAGATGGCCGAAAGGCTGAAGGCCCGGACCGAGAAGACGTGGCACGTCCGTGGCCACAATCCCTCCGATGAGCCTGCGAACCTCAGGCTCTGGGTTTCCGCCGACAAGAACAAAATCTGGCCCACCTATGCAGAAGTCCCGGCCGAATCCCGCGGCAAGCTCCTCTTACCTCCAGACCACGCCGTGCCTCCTCTCTCCAACTTCTTCGGGAGTTTCACTTTTCGCCTCCCGCCTCGCAGCGGGTTCGTTCTCGGACCTTGCGGCGGCGGCCACCCGCACAGGGGGGTCTACCAGTTGGCCAGCCTAGCCGGCGACTTCGGCTCGCCGAAGCCAGCGTGGTACAGGCCGAAATTCGACTTTGTTCAGTTGGACCCGCCCTGGGCTAATAATTCGGCATTGGCGTCCGGGGGCTACGATGTCCCAATGCGGATCGATGAGACCGTCGATCTCGTCGACAATATGGACATCGACAAGATGTTGGAGGAGCCTGCTGACGATGGCTCCCAGCCTGGCGCCCTGGTCGCCGTCTGGATCACCAACTCGTACCACTCCCGCCAAGCCGTCGTCGGCAAGTACGGGCTCTTCGAGAAGTGGCACGTCGAGTTCGTCGAAGAATGGGTCTGGGTCAAGGTCACGACTTCCGGCGAGCCCGTCTGCCCGGCCGACGGCAAATACCGCCTTCCGTGGGAAGTGTGTCTGATGGGCCGTCGCATGAAGGAGCCCAAGACCATAGACGAGATAAATGCCGCCGCCGCCGCCTCTTGTGGAAAGTACCGCCAAATCAAGCGCCGTTTCATTATCGCTGTCCCGGACGTGCATTCCCGCAAGCCGTGCCTCAAGTCTCTTGTCGAGCCTCTGCTGCAAAAGGATTATCGTGCCTTGGAATGCTTCGCTCGTTACCTTGTGGAGGGATGGTGGAGCTGGGGTGACGAGGCGATCAAGTTCTCTTGGGAGGGCCACCGCGTACCCATGCGGCCTGCCGAGGATTATGGTGAGCTGAAGAGGAAGAGAAAGAAGGGGAAGCACAAGCGTTTGAACCGTGATCAAAGGAAGGAGAATGAGAGTAAGGAAGGTCAGAGTAAGATAATGGAGACAGAGGAGGATCAGAATACGGAGGGGGAGATTCTGGGGGAGGCGACGGAGAACGAGATGATTGGGGACGAGGCTACGGAGAACGAGGTGATGGAGGATGTGATAATGGAGTAATCAGGAACTGGCGATTAAGTGCAGAGTCCAGAAGGAGATGGTGGGATTGAACTTCGATCACGGCGTTGAGAGCTTATGGCTTCGTTGTGCGAATACCCTGTATTAGTAGTACTATTCTCTGACTGTCAAAATATTGTGCGAGCGTGCAACCGTACTTTGTACAGATGATTATTTTTTAAGACGACGCTGCAATATGAACTGTAATGTGAGGTGATTCATGACTGCTTTTCTTAGGTATGTTAAATTGTTTTAACTACCAAATTTCATCGTCTCTAGCTCTGCCATATCTCATTAGATGTCCCTTTCATATCCTAGATTTCTAGGCATGACGATTATATTACAAGAATTCACACTATAGTATAGAAACTACTTCGTGCAACTTCTCAAGTTAAAATTATACGCTCCAAATGGAGTTCGCATGTGAAATACCCATCTTAGAAGCATGGCGTAAAATTAATCCATTATCTAACCAGTCATAGCTTTTGAAACAATCAATCGCAGAAGTCAGGAAGATATTCAACCAAGACAAAAACCCCTCACCGTTTATCCGACAGCAAGGCGGCCAACCCCAAATTGCGTATGGCTAATGTGTGCAACTGCGAAATCCTCGTTGGCTGCTGGCACTTCGATCTCCATTCGATGAGCAGAAATCCCTTACTTCAAGTCGATTCTTGTCCGAAATCGAGGTCGCGCAGAAGGGGGTCCGGGAACAGATCAAATGGATAGTCCGCCATAAGTTGATCCATGTCGAAAATATCGAATTCATCTTGATCGTGGCTGACAGCAGCGGGGTGGATTTGCAAGCCGAAATTGCTCTCTGTAGGGTGATTTGCCGCGTTGGCAGAAATAGAAGACTGAACTGTCGGTGCTTTTGGAATCGACGACGGGACAAACGAACGTCTTGTCGAAGGCCCGGCATCTAAGGACGACTTTTTGTTTGCAGCCCACGTATTGAGAGATTCGAAATATTCTTGGCACTTTTTCATAGTGGGATTAACAGCACCCAAGGATCGTAGGTAGTCCATGGCAGTGTCAATGGCAAGGTTGACGGCACTCTCGTCGAGGGTCCGAATAATGCTAGGCCTTGACTTGACGGCGAACAAAGTCGCCAATGTTGTGAAGATGACTACAGAATTAATCGATCAGTAAATAACAACTACTGCGGAAAAGCCAAGTGAACTTACACTGGACATTTAGCCACCACGGACCTAAACTCTGATCTTTGGAGTATTCCTCAATCAGCTCCACTAGTTTGCACGCACAGTCCAGACATTGGCGCACGCTGGCTGCCATGACAGACCGCAAGAAATGGTCACTTTGTTCTGCAGCTCTTTCTTTGTCGCGCCGGATGGTTGCAATAACGCTCTGTCTGTGGATCACGAGCCTCGCATGCAAATAGCGGATTTGCAGCGTCCGTTGTTGCTTCTTGAGCCTTGAATCACTGTTCCGGTAGTCGAATTGCAGATGTTGCGGAAGTTTAACCAGCCAAGCGGAAAGCTTCCCTTCTTGCGCGGACAGCAGTTCGAGCTGAGTGTAGAGTTGCGCAGAGCCTATATTGTTACTTTCGCGAGATGTTTCGTTCGCGGCAGACGGAAGAAACCACGGCGTATCCCGGTAGGTGGACATGAGCACCGTTTCTGACACGTAAATGAGATCGAGCAAGGAATTGAAGTAATGCATCGACGATGGCTTCCTTGTTTGTGAACTTGCGGACTTGACAAATCCGTGCTCCGTGATCTGCTCGTCGTCCACAATTTCAGGTTTACTGACCGGGTATCCTTCTACCGTTAAAGCAGGTGGACGACAAAATTTCAGACTGATGAACCTGCAAAACTATCAGCTTATTGCTCAAATGTTTTTTTTGCATGTGTTGCATGAAGACTTTAATACCTGTCAAGCGCGTGTATAGACCACCAGATTCGCTTCCTGAGCTCTTTCTCTACCGTACTTATATCCCAATGCGAAGGATCTAGGTGCAGGCCCAAGGCTTGCGACATCCTCACCAGCAAGCCTGTATTGGTCCACATCCTGTTGAATTGCATGTTGCTATTCAGATGCAAGGTGACCAAGAGAAACGCTTGGACAACTTCAAATGTCGCAATGTCATAGCAGACCGAAATTATCAAACCCGTAGCTCGACGATGAAACATCTGTGATAACTCATAGATCTGAGATAGGCTGAGGTCGAGATTGTCGCATCCAAACGCGAAGACTGCATTCAATAGGGCCTGGAACGAGATGCTGGGCTTGTTGTTACGTTCATACACCAGAGAGAACATTCTCCGAAATGTCGGTTCGTGAACTACGGGTAATTCTGGCGCCGTATGCTCGAAGAACAAGTCAGCCAAGCGGTTTGCCAGTGCTTTCGGAGGGAGAATATGTCTATCGGCGCTAGGTTCGTTGCTATTCCCGGCAGTAAAATGAGGCGTTCCTTCCGGCAAACTGCTGTCTGGTGCAGGGTCTGGAGATGACTGTCTTTGCCTTTTGGACGCATCCGATGGCGCAAGACCAAAATCAGCCAGAGCTGAATGGATTGAAATTTCATCTACCGTATTGTCAGAACAGTGATACGGAACACAAGTTGTAGCTTTGGCTTACTGTATTTGATGACTTTCACGAACTCGAGGCCTACTTCAAGCGAAGGGGCACCAGAATGGGTACGGATTGGGGCTCTATTATCCGAACTGAGTACCTTCTGGGTCGCAATTGGTTCATTGACTTGGAGTCCCTGGACGAGACTAGCGTCGCTCGTCCGAGATTCCGCGCGGCCAAGAGCACTTTCGCGAGCCTGGCCAACCGACTGTCGGAGGTCTTCCTCGAGTTTGCGCACCTTTTCTTCCAACGATTCTACGTATCTACCAGGCGCGCATTAGCATACTCTGCTCGAGAGAACAACTGAGGGGTTCGCAGGTACCCTTCGTCGATTTGCATTGACTTGTACGGATTGTCATATACGCATTCAGAGCCTCTTTTGGTGCAAAATCCGCAAGCCGGACGAGTTCCGTCGCATTTATTTTTTCGTTTCCTGCACACGCGGCATGCTTGACCAGAGCGGAGACGATCCATGTTGTATTCTGCCATGGCCTTGCTTATCTCGGATGTAGCCATGTGACAGAAATTCGATTATGGAAGGAATATCAAACGGACACGACAGGCATGAGGGAAAGAGAAGTAGTTGAAAGAGGATTTTAGGGGTCTGCCCTAGTTATGCGGGGCTAGGTCCAGCTAGGGTCACGGACACGCGGCCGGGGGGCGAAAGTTTGTGGGGTACATTAGCGGGGCGGGGCCTGACTCGCGATCTGCGAAAAAGCCTGGTAACCCAGACCTCGGTTTCTCGACAACAGACAATCTTTCTATAAGCGTTGGGTTCTCCCAACGCCTGATTAGGACCATGCTGACTAGATGCGAACTCTATCGTGGTAATTCAACAGATTATTTACATTATCACGCTAGAAAGATAATAGTCACATTTGCCGATAGTTGCTCCGCAGGTCTGGACCCCACAGATTGGATATGAAGGACTAATCGCAATGAAGTCGGCACCCCCTCCAATATCTAGAACTCAACTTCAATCTTTCACCGCTTCGCCAGGACTGCGTATAGCAGTGATGATAGGTCTATAACCTAGCGCGTGGCACAATCTCTCCCCTCAGCCAAGGGCTAGCATCTTGGGGCTTGAAATCGTTCACTCGGTGCCGCTCACCGGGTGGCGGGAGGTTTGTGGGCACGTAAGTGGTCCCGTTTTTGATGGCTTGTGCAGCAGCATCAAAGTCGTCATAGGCATATTTTTGGGGATCATGGCCAAAAAGCCAGTTTGGAAGAGGCATCGACACTGACTGGGGGTTCTTGGCCGCAAGCTCCCAGTCAGTCTTATGCCAGACATCTCTGGTTTCAAACCCAATCTTTTGGGCTAGAGTTGCCCGAGCATATCTGAAGGCATGTTAGCGAATGCATAAAGCATAGACAAACTTGCGAAATTACCGTAGTTTCTCGCAGGTGCGCAAGCCAAGTGGGGTGTTGCCTTTGCCGGCGAGTTCAAGGCAGATGGCTACTGTAGCTCCGTCTTCAATAGCTTGCCCAGCACCTTGAGCTGAAGTTGGAAGGAATGGATGCGCGGAATCTCCTAGCACAATCATACGACCATGCCGAGACACCCAACTAGGAAGTGCATCTCTCCAGAGCAACTTGTAGTCGACGAGCTGACTAGCGGGCGTTGCATTGACCACGTCGTGGATCCTCGAGTGCCATCCCTTTGTGTAGTTGAGAACGTCTTCATGCTTTCCGGGAAAGGCCCACGACTCTGAGGCAGTATCGTAGATGTCTTTATGTGTCATTGTCCACACGACACCATTTTGATGGGAGCAAGTTCCGATAATGCAGTGCTGATCCGGTCCAATGTATGTCTCCATCTTGTCGTACTCCCCTTCAAATAGCCAAGATAACTTGGGATTCTTCCTAGCTTCCTCGGAAGAGAACCATGCTCGGTATGCTGCGTAGCCAGTGTGATGAGGCTTGTCGTTGATTCCGGTGATGAATGGCCGCGCAGCCGATTTGACTCCGTCACAAGCAATGACGCAGTCCGCAGAGATCCGTTGGCCGTCGACAACAATGCCAGCTTCATTTTCAGTCTCGAAATACTCCGTCACTCGCTTACCGAGATTAATAGGAATTCCAAGCTCCCTGCAGTGGTTGGCAAATATCATAGCCATAGGACCTCGGGGCCCAGTGTACCCCGAACCAGCAGCGTATCCGTCCATTGGTTGGGGGAAGATGATTTCTCCAGTGTCATGCTTTCTGATGTTGTTTGCCGCCCAAGTACAGAGAAGGGGTTCGATTTGGCTGTGAACTTTTCCATTTCCCCACTTCGCGATAATCTGTGCTGCATTTGCAGTGATTCCAATGATATCGCCTATGAAGTGTTAGCAACATTCAACAAGGGAGTGGCGCAAAATCACCGACCAAGTTCCGTCAACTCGGGAGCCTGCTCATAGACAACGACATCATGGCCCTTTCGGTGACATTCAATCGCCGTGACCACCCCGGAATATCCTAGCCCAATCACAATAACCTTAACGCCACTGGACCGCGGGTAGGCAATTCCATCAGGGCCAACGCCTCTCGAAGGCTTTGCCGACACCATGGCTGCACCCAACAAGGGGGCCACGAAATCAGAAAAAGAAAATAATTAATAATTCAATGCTGCGCTTTTGGCTTGGTCTCAAGCTTGTAGAAAAGGCGGAATCCAATATCAGGTCCGTACACGCTCAACAAGAAAAGTTCGAACACTTAACACCGTACAGCACTCGACACCACATAATAAGGACTGAGCCTCATTTACTGTTACAGAAATACTATCAACAGACCAGGTGCTCGTCGAAATTTGAGTCCACACTCCGACGGAGTACTCCATATCCACATGGAGACAGTGTGGGGCCCAAGGATCCAAGGGACTCTTGTCGAACACGTTGGGGTAGCCGCTCTTTCTCCTCGAGTCATAATACAAGCCGCTTCACTCGCTGTTGTTTCAGCGCTTTCTATGGGATGGCTGCAGACATCAAATGGATACTGTAGGCTTGGGCCGACGCATGGGTGTCGGACAGCTCGTTTAGCGTTCCGGTCGGGGACACTCCGACATTGCCGGGACGGCGCATCGGATCGGCGCCGCTCCGCCGCCGCCCCTCCTCCGCCGCCCCTCCTCCGCCGCCCAGTTTGCCTTTTCTCCCATTCCTGGCCTAGCATTGATGCGTCTCGGGTCACAAAGACGCTAACAAACTCGTGGGCATCCGAGGACGGCAGCACCCCGATGCAGCGCATCGGGGCAAGACCGCTTTCCATGCGCTTTCCGTCCTCACTCCATGGGCTCGTTCCCCACAAGCCTTACATCCCCTCATCCCAAACCGCGGGTAACAATGGACTTGCTCCGCTTGAAAGCGGGGCTATGGTTAGAACCTCCCATAGCTACGTAGCTCCACGGATAATAGAATTATCGGAATTTGAGCTTCTGTTCAACTGTCTAACGCGGCAAAAAGAAGCTAGTTTTTGACTGAGCTTTGGGTCACACGGGGACGATTGTTTGCATTCTCCCATACTTGCGACGGACAACCTTGTATGCTCATTACTTGAGTGGCCAAAATCATGTCTCTACTTGAAAATCTCCTCCAGAACATTTCTTCTGAAGGCACGAAACTCAAAGACCTTCTTGGACGTGACCAAGGTCATCTCTTTGAAACTACGCCGTGGAGATACGATGACGAGCTACCATCGAGAGAGGCGTGGGAGGCGTCCCAGAGTGTTATCGCAGACTGCGAGCAGCTGATCGCGCTTTTGACTCCCACAAAACTCAAACTGATGCACGAATGCATTTCAAACAACGCTGCAGTTGGACTGGAAGTTGCTGCGGACTTACGAGTTGCGGACAAGATCATAGAGAACGGTGGCGAGGCTTCCTTGGCACACCTGGCTAAGGCTTGCAATACGGACGAGCACAAATTAGGTAAGCGCATCCTATTTGCACTTTAAACGTTATACTAAACCTAACCCAGGATGCACCATGCATATGCTATGCCACCGTCACATCTTCGTTGAGGTTGCCCCGAATGTGTTCCGCAACAACCGGCACAGCTACGAGCTGAGAGCCGAAACTGGCGCTCGTGAATTGGTGCTTCTGGAGTATGTCTCAAACACTCCCAGTTCAGCACTCCCGATGCTGATTAGAATAGGTGCCAGGAAGGCTACAGATCTGGCCCCGGATGGCTTCAGGTCATGAAAAACCCCCAGAAAATGCATAGCATTGACCCAAGGGACGGCGCATTTGCGGATGTCTATACCGATGGGAAATTGGGCATTTTTGAATATATCATGACCCCTGAAGGAGCCAATTGCCTCACAAATATGACAATTGGTGTTCCCTGGATGTCGACAATTACAGTGGTTGCAACCCGGACCGACCTCCAATGGGACAGTTTCGGCAAGACTGTGTGCGACGTGGGAGCTGGGCTTGGAAGTGTGATGTTGGAAGTGAAGAAGAAATACCCACAACTCAACGTAGTTTGTCAGGAGCTGGAAGCCATGGTTCCAGCAATGAAAGAGGTATTTCTACGGTCTAATTTTTTCTTTTTCTATTCGTTCGACTAATCATATGATCTATACTAGACTTTCAAGGACTACCAGAAGGAAATCGAAGATGGAAGTGTCAAATTAGAAGTCCATGACTATTTCACTCCGCAGACGACCGTAGCAGACGTATACTGGTTGAGGGGTGTCATGTGAGTATTCGCTAACTACCATCACTAGAACATTAATACTAACGACTTTAGACGTGAATACGAGGATCACACAGCGGCAAAGATTCTTGAAAGCCTCAAGCCTGCCTTGAAGAAGAACCCAAAGGCGAAGGTCATCGTCAACGAACTATTTGTTCCCAAATTGATAACGCCCAAAACGTCCGCAAATACTCCGGCGTCCAAGAATCTTCCAAAGCAGCAATCTGGATGGCCGACAATCTGTCACATGCAACAGTTAGGTGGGCAACAACTGTTCAGTGGAAAGGAAAGATCTCTGGAGGACATAATCAATATTGGGGAGGCTGCCGGGCTTCGGTTTTGCAAGTTCCATCAATTCCGGATGTTCACTGGAGCTGCTGAGTTTGAGCTACCCGCAGGGTCTAAGCTGTAAATATATTCTCAAGCACACGTCAACTTACTGTACTGATGGGCAAAAGGGGTCGATGAGCGAAGCGTCATGCGCCTTCGCCTTAACAATCGAAAGTATGCGGACAAATTATAGAGTTAAATCCACCACTACAACTAACGCAAATGTTATTGCCGAGGTCATGCTTTATTTTGGTAATAGTGAAAGAAGCTACAATTCTAAAACTATTCAAGCAATTCTTGAAATACTCAATTTCACAGTTTAGTATATTGTCTCCTCAGAGCATGCCTCAGCTATGGAGAACAGTGGACCAGTCTTGCCGTTCAATCCAGTTTTCAACACTTCCGAGGCCAGGTAAAGCGCTCAGCTAGATCGCAGTTAGCTATTTTAGTACTGTAAGTTCGTGGCGGGTATGCTCACATCTTCTGGCTGTATCATGGCCGGGTCCTCCCGCAACTTGTACCCAAACTCGGCAAGGTATCCCATTCCCTTCGCCAATATGTCCCTCACATCAGGCTCCATGGCTTGCGTTGCCGACGAGTCCAAGATGGTCTCAATCGGCACAGTTGTCAACTTAGCTCTGGCCCCTAAGACTTTGCCCCAGGTCGCTACAAATTCACCAACTGTCATCCATGCACGGTAGCCCATGAGCTTCGTACCAGCAGGTTCGTGCAGGAGTGATTTTGTCAGTGGACCAGTATCTTCGTCGGCTGCAATGAGAGGAAGTGGCGTATCTGCCGCAAATTGGCTAACGAAATTGAAAGAGCCGTCCGCTTCCTACATAAAAGACGTCAGTACTAAATTGACAAATGCAAGTGGAAAATGCCTCAACGCTCATCTTGGACTTACTTTTCGAGGCATTTCAGAGGGATGGTCTCGCCAATTTGAAAGATAGTATCCGACTTGAATAGTACTCGTCTTTTTCCAAAGTTCGGGGTATGTCTCCCTTCCATATGCTTCTGCATGGGTCTTCGTATCAGAATGGTAAACCCTAGTGTACTTTCCACCACTTGCTTCGGACACGTCTGCAATGCTAGAAAAGATTAGCCGCGAAAGCCCCTCTGTTTTGGCCGCGGCATCGAAAATGTTTTTGCCTTGCCGCAACTCGTGCTCGTAAGCTAATTCGCTTAGCGTTTGTCCGGGTTTGATCCCCTCCGTAAACTTCGGGTCGCTAAGTGGGCGCCAAAAGTCCGTCACCGCAAAAATGGCATTCGCTCCTTGGAATGCTTGTATAAGGGATTTTAGTGAATTGAGGTCTCCCGCAACCATTTCAACTCCTCGGGAAGATAATTCTTTCGCCCGCTGGCTTGATAATGACCGGGTTAAACCCCTGATCCGCCATTCTGGATCATTGTGGAACGTGTTGACGACTGAGCCGCCTTGTGTTCCTGTGGCGCCAATGACAACCAGAAGCTTCGGTTGTTGCATGATTCTTTCGTCCAAACCCGCCTTGCCGCACAAAACAGAGAACAAAGTACGTTCGACCGTATTTTCAGTGGGAATGCCCGGCTTTTATAGGCGCCAGCTTTGGTTGGGCATTCAATTCCCCGCATCTCCTCGTGGAGGGCCAATTTAACTTTTGGTATTGTGGTGTTTCGGGCGCTCCACACCATAGCAAACCAAATACTTTTCGCTACTTGCATCACATGCAAAATACGCTCCTGCCATTTCTGGCCATAGCTCTGCGGTGCTGCAAACTCATATTTTTCTAGTCTAGAATTGCTTGCTAGTATGTCATATTCACCATAATAGTCTTCGGCTCGGTGAACGCCAACATACCAGCCTTGCCTAGCTCTCTACCTATACCGCTCGCCTTACTTCCACCAAATGGAGAAGTTAACAGCGCCATTGAAACGCAATTGATACCTACCATACCAGAATCAACTTCACCAGCGACACGAAGGGCCCGATTTATGTCTTGGGTGAAGACACCAGCCATCAAGCCGTACTCGTTGGAATTGGCTTTCTGGATAACCTCTTCTTCAGTTTTGAAGGTGTTGACGATAGCGACGGGACCAAAAATCTCTTGGTTGTATATCTCAGCGGTCTGGTCCACATCGGTGAAAACTGTCGGCTTCACGAAAAGTCCGTCATCTTCAGTTTGCTTGCCACCTGTGAGAAGGGTCCCTTGACGTTCGTCAACACCTCGCTGGATGAATCCTTTGACTCGTTCACTTTGTGCCTTGTCAACCAGCGGCCCAATGCATGTCGACTCTTGCTCTGGATCTCCCATCTCTTGCACTTTTGATTCTATGCCAGCTTTATACTTTGCGAGGAACTTGTCGTATATGCCCTCTTGGACATACACTTTGCTCGCAGCGAAGCAGACCTGACCCGTGTTGACTGTGATTGCCCTGACAGTCCATGCCACCGTGTTCTCCAGATCGCAATCGTCGAACACAATTGCTGGAGACTTCCCTCCAAGCTCAAGGACAACACGCTTCAGATTAGTCTTCGCGGCCATTTCCTGGATTTTCTTCCCGACGGGGATAGATCCTGTGAAACTGAGCCCTCGGATCCGCATGTGGCTTGCGAGCAGAGCACCGGTGCTCCCGTCACCCGAAACGACTTGGAACACCCCTGGAGGGAACCCAGCCTCCTTGATCAAAGGTCCTAAGGCGAGAGCCGCAAAAGGAGTCTTCTCGGACGGCTTCAAAATGAAGCAGTTTCCAGCTGCAAGCGCTGGTGCAGCCTTGAACCCTGTTGTGCACAGAGGTCCATTCCAGGTCACCAGGCCAGCCACAACACCAAGTGGTTCATTGCGGACTATCTGGAGGAAGCCAGCATCTTGAGGATGCGTTTCACCCTCAAGTTTGTCGATCCATCCCGCGTAATATTTAAACGACTACAGTCGTTAAGGACAAAAATTAGAGCACTGATCTTGTGGTACAGCAATGAAGCGAGGGTGCCGTATTGTCTTACATCGCAGCAGAGCTTGGTGTCAAAGCTTCCCATAGTCCGATATGGCGAACCAAGAGTGATACGGGTCAACTCCGCAAGCGTCCGGTCATGGGCCTCGACCAACGAGGCGAACTTGAGAAGGATCTCTCGGCGCGAATCCGGCGGGGTCTTGCGCCACGCAGGAAAGGCCGCCTCGGCAGCGGCGACGGCGGAATCGACATCTTGCTCGCTAGCTACGGGAACGCTGTCCGAGACAAGCGAGCCGTCCCTGGGATTGTGGACGGAGAGCTTCTTGGTACCACTTGAATTTACATACTCGTTGTTTATGAAGAGTTTCAACGGAAGTTTTGACGCCGAGAAATCGAAGGATGAACTTGTGCCGTTTGAATGTGACATTGCGGAATTGACTGAATCAAGGGATTATGGATCCCTATCGATGAATATCTAGGCTCTTGGGTCGGTGAAAAGCGCTGTGTCAGCGTAGTCGAAATGGTGGGTGTAAGGAGATAGGCCATTTTAACGGTGAAGAGTCGATTTCAAACGGACTGCTTGATTCTGATTTGCCGCCGTACGGAGAAGCTCACGTGCACGATACTCCAATAATATCCCAGAGTAGGCCGATGCACTCGAGCAGACAATTTGTGTAGGTTCGGATGTGGTGGGAGAGCTTGAGCACGGGCCGTCGGGGTCCCACCCGTCAGCCTCGAAGCGGCGTACGGCGCCGTTCCGACGGGCTCTCCGACACTCTCCTTTCCCGTCTCATCCGCTCCGGCATAATGGCATTTGCCCTTTGGCTACTCCGATCGAGGCCGACGAAGCGCCGTCTGTTTGCGTGGGAGGAAAGTGGAAGCCATGGCTAGAGATGCATTTTGTTACCCCGTTTGTCACGGGCGGGAGCCGGGTACAATCATGTGTCGAGCTCTCAGGTGGAGACTGACAAGGCAATGTCTCTGGTTGGACAACGGGCACTTTAAAAATGTTTTTTTGCTTTGCAGATCAAATTGTAGAATACAGGTGCAAAGGCTTCTCACCATGGCTAGTCTAGGCGATGCCCGCATAATTGTTGTCGGCGCTGGTTTCGGCGGCCTGACCGCAGCCATCGAATTGAGAAGGAAAGGTGCCAGCGTACGAGTCTTTGAAAGTACCAAGAAGCTCACCGAGCAGGGTTAGTAGAATTACATCACTCACACAAGTTTCAGAATCTCGTCGCTGAAGTCCAAGTTAAACTTAGGAGATACAATTCAAATTGCGTCGAACGCGACCAAAGTGTTGGCCAAATGGGGAAACGTTCTTAGGGCTATCGAGGAAGATTCTGCCAGACCGCCAATTTTGAGCTGCAAGAATTCTAAGGGCGAGACTCTTCACAACCAGGACTTTCCCCTTGGGTATGACGGCTTCCCCAACCTCTACCCTAGTCGCGGCAGGGCTCACAAGCTCGTCTACGAGTACGCCGCATCAATTGGTGTCGAGTTCAGCTTCGGCGTCCGCGTCTCAAAGTACTTTGAAGACGAGAGCCATGCCGGAGTATACATTGGTGAAGAGAAGGTGGTGGCTGACGCCGTGATAGCCGCCGACGGTGTTCACAGCAAAGCAAGAGCCCTGGTCACCGGTGTGCCCGAGAATCCTAGATCAAGTGGTTTCGCCGCTTATCGCTCGTGGTTCCCCTGGGAGTCGTTGGAAGGTAACCCACTTGTAGAAGAGATAATTAATGCAAAGGAAGATCTGTTTTGGGCGTGGATCGGACTCGATGTCCACGCTCTTGTTATGACAAACATTAAAATGAAATATTTGGCAGTGTTTTGCACGCACAAGGTAGACATCATCGTTTTGACTGCAAATATTGTCCATCAATGCTAACGCGTTTTTCTAGGACACATACACTGTTGAGGAATCGTGGAATTTCCCCGGAAAAAAGGAGGATATGTTGGAAGTAGTCAAGGGCTGGGACGAGCGGTTGCGAGCTGTCATCGAAGGCATTCCCCCAGACCGTTTGATCGATTGGAAGCTCCTCTGGAGGGATCCAGCCCCGAAGTGGATCTCTAACCATGGTCGCCTAGCTCTTGCAGGCGATGCGGCTCACCCGCATCTCCCGAGCTCAGGCCAAGGAGCTGCTTCGGCAATTGAGGACGGCGCCACAATTGGGGCTGTGCTCGATCGAGCGGGAAAGAACGATATTCCGCTCGGGCTGCGAGCGTATGAGAATATACGGTACGGTTCCCGACTGGCTTTCTTAACGGGAGGAGTAAAGTTGCTCTTAAGTTTTTCCTCAAAAGACAACATCAAGACTAACATGCTATGGTACATTTGTGCAGATTCTGGCGCGCGTGTTTGACACAGCGGATGGGGTGGGAACTTCGTCACACATGGCATAGGACAGATTGGGATCTTGTGAAACGCCATCCGGAGGTCTTGGAAATGCACCAACCGTACTGGCTGTTTGGAGCGGACCCTGAGGCATATGCCTATCAAGCGTATGACGAAACTGTCGCCTGCTTGAAGAACAACAAGGAGTTTGTTCCCAAGAACGTTCCTGAGGGATATAGGCATGAGGAATGGACTATGGAGGATATGATGGCTTTGGAAGGCGATTCGAAAAAGCCTAACTTGTAACTTCTTCTTCCCTCGTAGTTTTGTACACTCGTTATCTATCATTACATCAGTTCATCTCTTGCTGCGACTCCCGTAGACAGTAGAAAATGCATTCAAGCTTAGAGAGGTCACATTTGGGTGGAATATGTCTATTGTATTCATCAGTCGTCCTGACATACACCACAAATATAGCTCTTCAGAAGGAGGGCCAGTAAACTATGCCGGCTTTCCGGAAGTGCCAGTTCCACAAGTGTAATCGCCCATCTTCGTGCTGAGATCAACAGGGAAAGAAACATGCTCATGCACCCACTTCCACCTCCCCTCCACCTTTTTCAAGAGACTTGTAATGCGGCAAGTAAAGCTGAACTCCCGTCCATCTGTTCCCGTTCCATAATATCTCTGCACTGCCGTAGCATATCCAGAATCCTTGGAAGTTGCCACAATTTCGAGGTCCTTGTATGCCAAGTGCGCATCGTCGTAGTAAGGGTCGATGTGATCAAAATGATGACCAAAGTGTCCACGCGGAGTCTGCTTCATCATGTCGAAATACATGACATCTGGAAGATCGTAGAAATCTTTACCCTTGCTTTTGTTGGTGAACTCCTTGGTGTTGAATGCGATCCAATCTTTGTAATGCTGGAGGATCTCTTCCTCCTCATGGATAAGCTCGGGGTTGTGATGCTGATAGTGGGTTCGATATTCTCAGCTTTCTTCCTCAACTTCTTTGGTGGCTCACTTCAGAGCTTTATTGCGCAACTATTACTGATAAGTGAACTTACATGACTTGGTTTCATGCCCAATTTACTGTGCAACTCCGGAATAGTCGTCAGGTTGCTCTGGCAATGCGTGTCAATTTGAATGGTCACAAAATTAACTTCAGAGATTGTCTTTACCCCATCAACCCACTCCGACTTTGAGTGCTCTCCCGGCAAACTCATGATTTGCTGAACCTTGCGATGAGAGTGTTTTCAGGTTAAACGAGTACGCCTTTGGGATCCAGCTGTGGAAAACTTAGTTTCAGAGCATCCACCAGGCGAACGGCACTACATGTCACCCGAAAGAAAATAACAGCCATGCAATCGCATGCTATTATTGTTAGTGCTCTCCAACAGGAGGCGAGACGGTCGGAGTGGTCCGACACCTACCTCCTAGCCAGGCGGATTGGGGCGCGGTGGGGCGGGGTCCCCCACGGGGCCCCGCCCGCCCGCGTGCGCGCCCGCTGCCTTGGGACGTCCTTGTGCCAGGGCCATGGGACTTACGCGGCTTGTTGGGGGCTGCCGCCCTCGGTTCCCCGCGACCTTGGTCACTGACAACGCCTCACCCCGACTGACCGCCAACTCCAGGGGCTCTCCTAAGTTGCATCCGTTATAACAAGGACATGGGTCCTGCATCACCAGCGGTGATAACCTTGCATTTAGCACCATCCTTCGGCACATTCTGCTCGCTGAGCATTTCTTTTCCAAATGCCTACCACTGCACCTTCCTCGGCCAAGCAAGATTCTGTCGAGATGGTCACCACTTCGTCGTCGATGGCAGATGAGGCCAACCGGCCGGGCCGGATTCTGGACCTCCATAAGGACTTCTTTTTTCACCGACGTACGCTCTACTGCTGCGCCGTCATGTCCATAGGGGGCTTTCAGTTCGGTAAATCTACTCTTCAATATGGTGATCGCCATTTCACGGCATGTGTCCACTAAACATGAGAAAGGCTTTGACCTGAGCGCCATCGCTGGCATGCAAGCCATGCCGGGCTTCTTGCAAGTTTTTGGCTTCCCTGACCCGACAGCCGTCCTCGGATATGGAATAGACCCGACTGTACAACAGCTCATCAACTCTCTCATGTCTATCGGAGCATTTGTCGCCTGCGTCAGTGTTGGTCCGCTTGGAAACTATCTCAGCCGCAAGTGGTCCATCGTGCTTGGCATCGTTTTGAATCATCTTGGAGTCATTCTCATGATGGTCGCGAAAGATCTGGCCACGCTGTATGCCGGCAGGTTAATTATTGGCCTGGCTAACGGCTACTTGGATATTCTTCCCCAGCTCTACATCCATGAGACGGCTCCGGCGTATCAACGAGGTGCTCTTCTTGGTGGTTTCAACGCATTCATTGGAGTTGGCCTGCTGGTCGGCAGCATTGCGGCAAATTACACTGCCAAAATTATTGGCAAGGAAGCATACCTCATTCCTCTTGGTCTATTTCTTGTTGTTCCTTCCATCATTGGTGTTGCTCTCCCGTTCCTACCCGAGACTCCGCGATGGCTCATGGAACATGGTAAGGAGGAAAAGGCCCGGAAGGCCATTTGGCGACTCCGTAACCAATCGACCGAGCCCGAATTGATCGAAGCGGAACTAGAAGAGATCAGAGAGGCCCTCGAGACGGAAAAGCGACTTTCGCAGGGTGTTAAAATATTCGATTTGTTCCGCAAAGCCAACCTTCGCCGCACCATGTTGTCTTTGGCTCTACTTCTCAGCCTTAGTGGCTCGGGAGCGCTATTCCTCCTAGGATATGGGACCTATTTCTTCTCTGTGGCTGGTCAAACTAAGGCTTTCGAGGAGAACGTGGGCATGACAGCCGCTGGCCTCGTCGCTACGATCTTCTCAATGTGGCTGATAACCAAGGTTGGGCGCCGCACCGTCCTTCTGTTTGGTTTTGCCTCGCAGGGAATTTGCATGATTATCGTCGCCGCCACTTCCGAGAAAGGGATGACAGAGACCATCGGCAAAGTCATGGTTGCGTTCACCATCATGTACATTTTCTTCTACAATCTGTGCTGTGCTCCCTACCTCTACCTGGTTGCCGGCGAGATCCCAAGCCAGCGCCTCAGAGGCTATACTCTTGGCATCGCCATCGCTATTTCTTTCTTCTTCAGTTGGCTTGTGAGTTATACGGCGCCTTACTTCATCAACCCGCTGGAGCTGAACTGGGTAAGTTCCCCTTAATTGCAGCCAGAGGATCATGCCTGAGCTTACAATGAATAACTAGGGACCGAAGTACGGGTACATCTGGTTCGGGTCGAATTTCATCATTTTCGTGTGCTTCTACTTCTGGATTCCGGTACGTTCATTACACTTGCCTCGACAGTATGGAATACGATTGCGCAATACTCACATATCGACTATAATAGGAAACCAAGGACCGTACTTTGGAGGAGATCGACGAGATGTTCGAGGACAACGTACCTGCCAGAAAATTCAAAGGCTATGTATGCGTACGTGCGCACAATGCGGAGATTGTAGGGTCCCAGCGAGTCACAGGAGATAAGGAGGGAGTCCCAGCTCAACATCTTGAGAATGCTTGAGAAGCTGAGACGTTTTAATTATGTTAAATTTATGTTTCGAATCAAAAATTTTGGCCACAGAATGGTTGCTCTGGCCATAAATTTAACATGAAGTGTTAACTGTGAGATTGACCTCGTGGTGGAATCGATAATGCTAAACTCAGCCTGCGAACTCTAAACCCCGTAAATTGTTGTTATATATTTGTAGAAAGACCTTGGCATACACAATTACAACGTTAGTTTGCGTAAATAACCTCTTTTCCTTGTTATAGTTATTGTTATTATTATCTCCTACGCCCTTGCAAGCTTGTGTTTATGTCCTCTTACAGTTATGTTATTATCAATAAGTAATAAACCCAACAGTCAACTAATTATACTGCCAGGACTAGCTCAATTTGCTATATGACTGTTCTATGGGTATATGTAGCTCTGCGGTGCAATAAAGTAGTGCTTCTATATAACTGCGTGTAAATGTCTTGACTTTTACATGTATAATTACGCCAGCCAATCATAATCCATGCCACTTGACTTGATTTTAGGGTTGTGATTGACTTTCCATCCTTGTTATGCCAATGGCCTTTGTTTTGATTTAATGGTACAACTGCACAACGACTCTTTACATAACTAGTGGCAAGCCTATTTTTCTTGCTATAAAGCTTGTTCGGCTGGAGTAAACGCCGTTTTATATGCCCGAACTATTCAGTGCGGAAACGCTAGGCATGTTGATATGTACTGCTAAGTTAGGAAGATTAGATATAGTCTTCAATAGGCCAGAAGTATTCACATAACTAAGACAGATTGGCGAACAACAGGGACTACATGGTCCTAGCTATCTCTTCGAGTTGATGAAATACTGTTGTTGCCCGTAGTCCGCTTGCGGGCACACTTCCATCCGTTAAAGTGAGCAGCAACCCATTGGCAGTATACGAGACACTTACATCCGAGAGAATTCATCCGTACGGAGTTCAGTGCAGCCTAGCCAGTTAGTTCCGGAGGTCTAACCCTAATCAGTAAACGGTGGCCCTGGTCTACTGCCTACTACGTACGAACAACGCGCTTACTCACCGTCTTGGTCAACTCTCCGCAATAGTAGGGCGTTAATTGACCAGGCTTCACAGGCCACGAAGTAATCCACTTCGGGCCGCTCTCGTATCTCTGAAAGACACGGACGAAAAGTTCCCGTTATATCCATTAAGGCCGTTATGGCCGATTGTCTAGTTGTTATTTAACCCGCAGTTGGAAGCCGATATGTCTACCCTCGCGTCGTTGGGCTAAGTCAAGAATAACGGTCGAAAACTACGCTTTGCCATCTTCACAATCCGCTTCAATGCCTCTCACGCACACTGAATACGGTGTCCACACCGAGGCCGCCACGGCGGCTGCGGCGTTCGCTTCGCAGATCAAGGGAAAGATCATCCTCATCACCGGCGTAAATAGTAAGGGGATTGGAGGCGAAACGGCTCTCGCACTTGCAGCCTACGAACCCAAGCTGCTCATTGCCGCGGGTCGCACATCAACCAAGGTCGAAGAGGCCCTCAAGCCGATCAAGGACCAGCATCCCGGAACGCCCTGCAAGATCGTAACCCTCGACCTCTCCTCCCAGAAGTCATGCCGCGAGGCGGCAAAGGAGATCTTGGACAGCGCCGACGTGCCCCAAATCGATATTGTGATCAACAACGCTGGCATAATGTGGCTCCCGGAGCGGAGGCTCTCGCCGGAGGGCATTGAGCTGCAATTTGCCACGAACCATATCGGTCACTATCTCTTCACCAACCTTATCATGCCAAAGATCATCGCGTTGGCTAAGGCCAGTCCAAAAGGTGGTACCCGTATTGTTAACGTCTCCTCTCGCGGTGTTGTCTACAGCCCCATCCGCTTCTCAGACTGGAACCACACCAAGACATTCGAGGAGCTCCCGGAGTCCGAACGCCCGCCAATTGAAGTCGTCACTGAGTTCCACGGCGGGAAGGTAGGAGCGTACACGCCTATAGTCGCGTACGGCCAGTCCAAAACCGCCAACGTCCTCTTCTCGGTCCAACTCAACAAATCTTTGTATGACGCGTACGGGATCTTATCTATCGCGCTGCACCCGGGCCACGTTATGACCGAGCTCGGCCGTTACATCCCCCCGGAGGAAATGGCACTGGTTGCGGAGAGAGCGAGGAGCAGTGGTATAGAACTCAAGAGCCCGTCGGAAGGCGCTTCGACGCAAATCGTTGCTGCCCTCGATCCGAACTTGGGCCCTGAGGACTTCTTTCTGGCCGAGTGCCGGCCCGGCGACTGGCTGCCGAAATGGGGGTCCGATCCGACCTCGGCGGAGAAGCTGTGGAAGCTGAGCGAGAGCCTTGTCGGGGAAGAGTTTCAATGGCCATGATGAACGTAGCGAGACCCTCAGCTGCGGTCGGAGTAAATAAAGTCTCGTCCGTAGTTTAGATTGCAACATGGCGTAAATGTTACGCATATCATTGAATGCTCCTTTCTGGTTAAATTCGGCGACGTGTTCAATCATGGCAGGTCACGTACCATCGATACGCTGGTTTGGTTTTGCTACGGGCTAGTTAGCAAGACTCGCGCGAGGTGTTGGACTGTTAGGTGCCGCTCAGCCCACCCCGAAATATATAAAAGCTTAACAATAAGCTCGGCCTATCCTAGCCCCTACCTACACCGCCTTCTTACCTCCTACATATAGCCAGGCTGCGGTTAAAACAAAGCATCAGGAGTACGTACGATGCTGTAGCCTACCTGCAGCTAGACCAAAAGCAAGCGCGACACTATTCGTCGGGCCATGGTTAGGCTGCAGTATCATACGTACTCGTCCTGACACTAGCTAGCTGCGATTCTCAACACGGCTTGGCACTTCCGCACGCTACGGTCGACCGTCTAAGCACGATGGGGATATCGAAGGCGGACAAAAAACGAACCGAAAAGAGCCAATTTTGGCGTTTCGCTGTAGGTGATGCGCTGCGGCATCCTAGCTTCGGCAGTGCTTGCGGCGTTAACCGGACCAGGTGCGGCGCGAGTCTTACGGCCGCACTAGGCCGGACGACATCTCGGACCTCACTTGGTACGGCCTTACTCTGCGGCCGGGGACCGTCGAATACATATATTCGGCAAAAACACCGCGTAGTGAGGGCAACCTAATTCGTATCTGTAGGCAAGGCCTTTCGGGACGATACAGCTCTTCTTTGTTGGTTTCGCACGCAGCCCTATCGATCAATCCGCAATTGATCCGGCCTCCTTGTGTCCCGCCACTAATATCGGCATACCCTGCGACTATTCTCTCTCTTCGTCAGGATGCATCTTATCCTTACTGGTGCAACGGGCCTTGTGGGCTCCGGCGTCCTCGACGCCATGCTGAAAAACTCGGCCGTGTCGAAAATCTCGATCCTGAGCCGCCGACCGGTCCCCATGGCCGACCAGGACACGCGCGTGAAAGTTTACCAACAAAAAGACCTCTCGAAAATAGACACAGGGGTGCTGAATGAGCTGAAGGGCGCCAAAGGCTGCGTCTGGGCTCTGGGTGTCAGTCAGACCGCCGTGGGTAAAGAGTTAGTCGTGCCCTGCAGCTCTATCTGAGCACAAGCGCCACATTTTCCGTCTCAGGATCTCCATAGCTAATAGTGGAGCTGTAGGGAGTACGTCAAGATCACACACGACATGACGATGGATGCCGCTTCCGCCTTTGCCAACCTGTCACCGTCGTTCAATTTCGTCTTTGTCTCAGGCGAGGGCGCGACGCACACTCCCGGGCTCTTCTCGGCCATCTTCGCCCGAGTCAAGGGCCAGACGGAGCTCGACCTGCTCGACTTCTCCAAGCAACACCAAGGCTTCAACACGTACGCGCTACGGCCGGCCATGGTCGACCAGACCTACCACGAGGCCATCCATCCGTACACGCCGAAGGTCTCATCCGTTCGCCGCATGTTTAACACTTCCTTGCGGCCCGCCCTGCGCTTGCTGAGCAGTAACATAATCTCACCGACAGACCACCTCGGCCGTGTGCTCGTCGATCTGGCGCTCAGTGATGGCAAGCCTCTCGAAGGTGTCGGGATTGAGGGAGAAGGCCGCATCATCACTAATCAGGGGATGCGTCGGCTCGCGGGGCTGAGCTACTGATTTGGCATCTGCTAGTTCTTTTTGTCGGCGCTTGGGTTAGTCAGGGTCACATTCTGGTGCATAGAGCTCTTTGATAGCCTCGTGGTTGTAATCACAGGCCAGTATGGGACCTAGATCATCCTACATTGCGAATACCATGTACATTTGAATTGAAGTGTGTAGGTTTAGACTGTACGAGCCAGATTAATAGATTGTCAACTCCTCAAGAAGCATCTAATTCGCCGCTTCATACGCCAGTTTGTCTAAGCAAGACAGCATTTTGCTAGGGGCCTAAGGTCTGTCAATCCATCATATTGTCCTACTTAATGAACCTTTGATATTTACGTAGCTAGTTATCGGCTCCTTACATCTGTGGACCTTACATGCTTAAGTCACTTCCCTATAACATTTCAGCAACTATAGTTATATAAGAAAAACTAATTGACATGGAGTAGTTATGCTATAGATATCTGGTGTAGATAGTGGTGTTTATGTGCCCAAGCAACTATCTAGTATCCGTTCATATCCGTTCTACAAAGTACAGCCTCTATCATATTTTGTTCCATGTCTCACAAACCCTTGTGTCTCATAATGGTACGTCTTGTGGTCGGTTTTTAAGAATCTGTAAACATCTGCAGCTTTTTAGTACTTCCGCCATTGCAGAAATGCCTTCCGATGATGATAAATCCACAGCGATACTAAGTCGACAATATGTTTTAATGTGAGAAGCTTATGATACTTAGGGACCTCTACGGTCTTCACTACTGTCCCTTTCTCTAAGTAGACCCTGAAAGCCGCAAGGTCATGCTCGACAGCCAAAATTCTATACTGTATGCTTCCGAGCTATCACTCATTGTACACATACGTCTACTACCCCCTTCCAGCCCCAACCAACCCGTGACAAACCTTCTAGCCTCGCACGCGGCCCGTGCTGCCTCGCCCAGGCCCACGCCGAACCAGCATCACACACACAACACCAGCGCACACGCCAACGCCTTCTGTCCACGCAAGCCACCGACCGAACCGCCAACAAACCAAGCCCCATCTCATCCGACCCCCTCCATCCAACCGCCTAGCCGCCTCCATACCCACCCGCACGACCCCTCTCCCAGCAAGCACACCCCAAACCCACCGCCCGCAACCCACCACGCCAAACCCGCGCCTCCGCCCACCAGCCTCGCCAGATAGACACCCCCATAACCCCCCCTCGACGCCGTCCACCGACCCGTCACCCACCGCACCCATCCATCCGCCTCCCTCGCCCCACCCACGCATCCTCCTCCCCGCCGCGCCGCGCCCCCCCCCACGCAGACCCAGCAGCGGGGAGAGCAGCCGCAAAACGAAGGATCCGCAGCGGGTTCGGCGCGGCGTGGCGTGGCGTGGCGTGGCGTGGCGTGTGGCGGCGGCGGCAGGCGGACGCTAATGCGGGACGGGACGGGACGGGGCGCGGGCGCGGGCGCGGGCGCGGGCGGGACGGGCTTAGGAGGAGGGGATTTCGGGGGGCGGGGAGAGGGACGGGGACGGGGACTGCGTAGGGCTGGATGGACGGATGGTCGGTCGGCGGGCGGCGGACTTGCAGGTTGGTCTTGGGGGGGGCCTGGGGGGAGGGGCGTGCTCGGGTGCTGATGGGGTGGAGTTGGGGCTTAGGTGGGATGGAAAGAGGAGAGCGAGGAGGGATTCGGGGCGGGAGTTGGAGGATCTGGGGGGGGGAGAATTTCGTAGGGCTGACTTTTGCTTTGCTGGGCGTGTTAGGAGGCGGGAGGTTTGATTGATGGGCGGTTGGCGGATGCGTGCGGCGGTGGATGGGCGGATGGAATGCGTGAGATGATTTTCGAGGGGGCTCCGGGGAATGAGGACGGGTGGGAAGTGAGTTGAGTGAGGGGCACACGTGCGGCGGTGTAATCCATGGGCGGGGATTGGTGGGTTGGGAGGTCAGCAGTTGATTGATTTGCATGGGCAGCGTTGCAGGATGGGAAAGAGGTAGATGGCGGTGGAACGCACTATTGTTGCACAGAGTACAGCATGAACAGGTTGCGATGGAGGTCGGAGCGGACAAACGCGGTGAATATAGAGGATAGGATCCCGCTGTTTAAGTGACTATGTAGAGGAGTACAAGGTAGAGCACAGGGGTATCGCTTTGAGGGGCAGAAGTTGCAACGTGGTTTGGGGGGGTCGCCGACGGACGCACAAGCACGGCATCAAGTTGGCGCTGTGGTCAACGCATGGCCGGCGCTCACCGCATGTGATCGGAGCTGCAATCTATCTCGAGAAGGTAGCTCCAGATGGAGGAGAACGAGGGGGCTCTTTGTTCCCTGATCGGGTCCTGTTCGGCCCTGCTTTTTTGCATGAAGTCTGACATGTACGCGCACCGGGGGATCGTTCGTGCGATTGGATTCGTATATCCGTCGTACCAAGGCTCGAGAGCGAGTTCATGCTCTCGGCTTTCTGGGTCGAAGCGGCGGCTTGGGCCCAATCAACCCGGGGGATTGCGTGCGACACAGGCCGCACAGGCCGCGGCGTGGTGTTGGAAACACCGTACGCCCGGTTGTGCTCCGTCGGCGGAGTGCGAGGTACGTACCTCTTAACTATGTAGTGCCAAGGTGTGTGCCGGAGCAAGGGCCGTCGGGGTCGGAGCAGGGCACCTGGGACGCTCGACTCATTTCATCACGGACCAAAGTCCGACGGCTTGCTCTCCCGTTCGATTCCGAAATAGAAGCCGGCGGCGGCGGGAGTGATCCCACGGGCAATCATGAGGTCAACCGGACATGGCCGCTGCGTCATGCATGCAGAAACGAAGGACAACCCAGCCCTACCGCGCTGCGGTCTGATCTATAATCATCAGCATCAACATCAGCATCAGCATCGGCGGCCCCCGAGATCCTCCCGGATGTTCCAGCCGAGGCGCGCATCGCCCATCCCGCAGCGGCGATCCCTCGCGAGATACCTAGGCCTTCGGAGCGCACGCCGAACGGAACAGTTCCGGCGACACCGTCGCGGCCGGAGCCAGAAGCCGGTGCGAGGAGCGTCCGCTTGGCCCCGTTGCCCCGGCGGCGGAGGCAGCGCAATGGCGTCATCCGGCCCTTCAGCGGCGCGACAGGGTCCGCCGGCGCCATCGACGCTGCTCGGTGCCATCACCACCGCACGCCTTGGGTAGCATCCTACGGTGCGTGCATGGCGCAAAGCATCAAACGTACGATGGGCGCCCTTCCTCTTCCGCCGGAGCCGGATCGCACTGCCCGCGGGCGCGAGGTTGCTGGATTGGTCTCCGTCGCGATGATGCGGTAACCACACGACCTTGGCATCATCATCGGCCGGAAGACCGCGTCGCCGTGCCTGCCGTGCGTACGTAGGTAGTAGACGACGATACGGGGACTCGGCGGCGCCACCGGCTCCCTGGAGTCTGCCCGATTAACCCCGGAGCCTCGGCGTTCGCGGAGCCGACGTTTCCTCCACCGATGTCTCCAACGTCGGAAAGGGTACCGCATGCAGGTATGTACACACGTTCATACATCGGGGGAGGCGAATCTGCTGCTGCGCCACGGGCGGATGGCGCAGTTCCCTTTTCTGAGTCATACCAACCCGCGTCTACGACGTCCGCAGCCACGCCTTCCATGACCTGATTCTCCAAACCCCCGGCGCCTCGCGAATCCGAGGGCCCATCAGGCCCGTCCGGCTTGTGCTCGTCATCGACTCGTTGTCCGCCTCCCGTACGCTTTCCTGCCGTGGACCCAGGCAGCCGAATAGATGCCTACGAGAAGTGCTGGACATGCGCGCGTGGCGCGGGCAGCCGCGCCGGCCCAGCGAGCAAATCGGCCCGTCTCGCACGTTGTCCGCCCAACCGGCGACGCGAGGGCGCCCGCGAGGAGAGGGAGAAAGAGAAAGGGAGAGAGACACCCCCGTCCGTAGCCCCAAACTCAAAAAAAAAAAAGGCCCGGAGGCGTGCACGCGCGGTGGGCCGGGACGAGCGACTGGCTCGTGGCAGCCTCGCGCGGCACGAGCTCGGTCGCCCGTCGCCCGTCGCCCGTCGCAACCGCGGTTGGGCTGCCAGCCTGCGCAGCCCTTCGTTGGCAGCCATGTCCCGTCTCGTCTGGATATCGTGACTTCCTGCCCGCGCCGGGCTCGCGCCAAGACCGCGTGGATTGGTCTCGGCGGGCCCCGTCGTGCTCGCCGGGCGGCAAACTCTTGCGGCCGTGGGGCGGTGCAGCCGGTGCCACGGGCTTCGTGTGGATTTGTCTGTCGGCCTGCCTGTCCACCAGCCAGCCAGCCGCCGCCGGCGACATGCTCGCGCGACGGTGCCACATGCCCTACCGCGAACGCGCCGCCGCAAGAACGCAGAGCCACGGGGACCGGGGAGGGGACAGGAGAAGCGCAGACGGAGCCGCGGTTCCGCCGAAACGGCCGGCCGAAATCCAAACAAAGCAGTCGAGTGGTGGCCGTGGAATGGGGATGCCAGCGCACCGAGGACACGGTCACGCCGGGCGGACGTTGCGGGGCAGCCAGTCGCCGGCGAGGTACTCCGTACAATCGGCCTCCCCCAGATGGGGTAATGCAGGGCGGTTCGTCTCGTCCAGTTGCGAGCGGACGGTGACCGATTGGCCGACCGGCGAGCCCCACGCGAGAACAAACCCACCTGTAAACGGAAAGGCCCTCCGCTCGTTCGCTTTCAGATGTCGAAAGACACCTTCACTCGGTCTTGTTGGACAAAGACTCAACCTAGCTCGAGCTACCCCGTCCGGCTGCTTGCGGGGCGGTTGGGAAACGAAAAGGACGTGCCGGGCAACCCACCCCCGGAATGTCACTTGGCGGCGGCGGCGGCGGCGGCACATGTGGCAGCGGGGCGCTCGGCGAATGACGTACATGACAGCACGGATGGGGAACGTGTCTGGGCACGAGACGAAGGGCTCAAGTCATCTCTATACCTTAGTACCCCTACATATGTAGGTAGGTGTGAGCGCGGACGGCGCTCCGTGGCAGGTGCACGGCGGGCCTGCGGCGCAGCTGACCACGATCGATTTCCCGCCCCGCGGCTTCTGCGACTTCTGTGGCGGCTGCGGCGGTGGGGCTGGGTTGCCAAGCGAGCGTTTCCAGGCGGGAAGTCGCGAGGAAACGCTGCAGATGATCCGCGACCGAGGGGAGTTGCAGTAGCATGCGGATGTTCAAACGAAGGCCAGAAGCCAGTTTCATTCAAACACAGGAGCTGCCCGGGAGAGCTTGGAGGGCAGCGAACCCGAGTGCACTGGGTGAGTGCCAAGGGGGTGAAGCCAAAGCCCGGCATACTTCGTTTGGTCCAAACACTTCAGCCTGTGACCGTTGGGCTCGCAGCAAGACGGCAAACAAGTTACATACTTCTTTAAACTTTCGGGGCGGGCAGACTTGTCGGCCTGGGTGCGGCAGCAGTACTAGAAGCGCGCTACGTGGTCCCTGCCGCGGGTAAAATGGTCGTACCCCGGATAGTCCACCTGGGGAAGAAAGGGAAACGCTCCACGGGGCAAACGGCCAGGGGAGGCTTCTCCTGTGCTCCACTATACCGGTAGAGTAGAGTTTCTTTGCGCAAGGGAGCCTTCCTGCTAGGCTTTTCCCGGCGAGTTTCTGGAATAGGCAGATACTCTACCTAAACACAAAAAGCCATGGGAATGCTCCGCCCATATGCACATGGGCCATGGTCAAACGCTCTAAACAAGGCGATCCGGATTCCTGGGTCAAAACAAACTTCGAAGGGGGGAAGAGACGAAACACAAAGGGCCCCTGGTCCCCACACTTTTTTCGCATCTGGAAGAATCCAACGAAGTGGAAAGGATACTCAAAGCAAACCCTCTCCAATCCACCTTGAATGTCTCCCCGCGAGCCAAACTCTAACCCACGCACACTTTTGACCCTCTTGACGACCTCGCGGGAGCCCCCGAGTGCCTCATCGTGCAACCCCCCCTCCCCCAAAGGACCCCTCACAAATGGGCCCACCTCAGCCAACATCCATTGCCGGTGAAGCCTCCTTAGTACTCCGAACAGGCAGCAAGTTTTGGGCCTGAGCGACCGAGCGCCCGAGCCGAGCGAACCCACCGGCCTGCCTGCCTCCGTCCGCGACACAAAGGCATCCTTCGGCGCCCGCCGAAACCCCACCGCGCGGCGCCCACCGGCAGCCCTCCACATGGCGGGCGCCGCTCTCGCCTATGTATGTACATAGGCGGGGAGCGGGCGGGTGGAGCGGGCGATCTGCGGCGCGCGTGCTCGAGACGGGGAGACGTGGGGCACGCCAAAGGCGACGGGCGCGGCTTTGCGGGGTTTCCAGAAAGCCGTTTCGGGATGCCGCGGCGCTGAGCGACGCGGGGACCGGCGCGCCGCGGCCAGGCTAGAACATTTGTCGGGATGGAAAGGGCGTGGGAGCGCGCGCCTGGGCCGTTTCCCTTGCTGCTCTCTTTGGGATGTTGCTCCCGAAAGCGCGTTGGAGAAACGGACCTTTGTAGGGGTTGCCCACAAAGGACGTCGGGGGAGGAAGGGCGAGGGCTGGGCCCTCGTTCCGGTTCGGGCCAAAGCGTCCGGCTAAGCAGTGCGCCCCCTCCCCCCCCATCTGCACCCCAGTTTTCGAGAATTTCCGGGGTTTGGCGCGGGCCGGAATGCGTCTCGCCCAAGTGGCCGTTTGCGCCCTACGTACGGGGCGAGGCGGGAAAGGCGTATGTACATACATACGTATGTACAGTGGACAAGTTTGGCCAGACGTCGGGATATGCAGGGTCTGCGCAGTCCAGACCGGAAGACAGGTGTACAGGCTACATTGGGTGAGGCGTCCTGACCAAGATGTACCGGCCCGAAGGCGCGGCCAGGGAGATCATCTGCAGCACCCGCGCTTCTTTCAATCTTTTGTGACTTCTCGAGTGACCCACGAGTCCAGGGGCCAGTGATCACGAGAAGCGACAGGGCAATCAAATCCAGGGTCACCTCCATCTATCGCAAAAGAGGGACGTCGTATAATGGAATTCGAGAGGTCATAAAAAAGCACTTTCCAGCCTTTTTTTTTCCTCCTTTATGCTAATGGACTCCCGCAATAACAAAGCGCGAGCCTGGAAATGAAAGGCGCCCCGGTCGCGGAGTTTGTAGGTATTTCTTTTTCATTTGGTGTTTAAAGCGCATAATACGCGAGAGCGAACCCCCGGGCCCAGCCGCGCGCCCGCGTCCCGCGGGTCCGTTTGCCGACCCGGTTCGACCCTCCACGTTGGGCGGGAGGGGCCACGAGGAAAGTGGAGGAGCGAAAAGAAAGAAAATGGCCCTTGCCGCGGTTTACGCCGCCCCGCGGCCGCTGCCGAGCGCGGACGTTTGCCGGCATCGGCTCTTCGCAAACCCTTTCTCAGAGCGGACCAGGCACCCCCGGAATCGCGGGCGGGCGTTCCGGGTTTCGGCGCACGAAAAGGAAAGAGAAAAGGAAGAGGAAAACAAAAAAAAAAAAAGATGAGGCCGGCGTTGCCAGATGGCATCCCGTCTTGCGGACGCCTCGCATTCCTGCCGTCCACATGTCTGTCCGTCTTTGTTGTCCTTTTTCGTTGTATATCCTGCGGTGTGCGTGCAAACTGCAACCTGCTGCGCGCGGACAGCGAAGCGAGCGGATGATCACACCTTGCCTGCCCTTGCTCAGCCCTGTTTGGGCAGCTCTTGGCGGGACGTCGCATTCGCTTTGACAGCCTCGCACGGGTCAAGTTTGTTTGGATCGGCCGGGAGTGTCTCACCTCAGAGCCTATCGGTTGCCCGAAGGGGCAGTTAGCGAGCCGGGTGCAAACAAGAGGCACTGTCCGGAGCATGTAACTCTGCGAATCCGCTTCGGAAAAACTCGTTTTGGGATGGCGGACGCGGGGGGGCGGGGAGGCGGATGGCCGGGGCCAAGCCTGAGGCTACTTGGCTACCTAGGACGGAGCAGCCCAAGACTCGCGGCGTCGGGGAAATGTGACTGCCATTCCGGAGGCGCGCCGTGGGGGTTTCCTCCGGCCGTCCTCCTCCGTGATGTCCCACGTCCGGGACGCGGGATGTCTCGAGGCGGGCATGTGATTGTGCTTTTTCTGACCGAGAGGCGAGCACAAGACGAGGCTCCTTAGCCCCAAAAAAAGCAGCGGCTGAGGCGAAAACGAAGGGGGCGGCGTGGGAACAAAGCCGCGGCGGCGGGAGGCAAGTCATGAGAGTCATGCTGAGCCTCGCACGAGGACCCGGGGCGGCGCGGCGGGTCGTGGTGGTGGTGCCTTCTCAGTCGTCCAGCGCGGCGGCAAACAACAAAGGCAGGCCGAGGCCAGCGCACGGCGTCGACGAAGCCCACGGGGCTCCAGGCCAGCTCAGCGCCAGGCAGCGAGCGGTGCGAACGAAGCGGGCGGGCTTTCCGGCCGGTCACGGCCGTGGCGCGCGCTCTCCTCCGCGTCGCGACTGGCCCCCGGAAAAGGCGGTGCGCCCGCCGGGAGCCTATGGCCGCCGGGCCAAGAAGCAAGTATGTACCTGCCCCGACGGCGAGGGCCCTGCCGGATCGGAGACGGGCGCGGTTGGCCCCCCGGCGCTTGGCGGCGCCGATTAAACTCGACTTTAGGCACCGGGGCAAGACGGGGCTGGCGGAGCGCCGCCGTGCGGGCAGACCGGGCGCCCGGACGTGGGGACGCCCGCGGAGCGACGGGAGGGACGAGATGGGGAGGGGGGGGTTTTCCCCGTCCGCCCACCCAACCGCGCAAAGCAAAGCAAAGCAGAGCAAAGGGCGGCGAACCGGCCGGCGGAACGCGAAGCCGCAAGCGGTGGCCGCCGCGGCGCCCTTTTCTCGCTGCTCGCTGCGCGGCGGCGCGGGACTGGTCGCGACCGGAAGAAGCGGTGTCAGGCTGGCGGAGGGGTGCGCGCCGGCCGCCGCCCAATCTGAGGCCGAGGGAGGCAGATCTGGCGCCGCCAGGCCCACGAGCAAAAAAAGGGCGGTGTCTTACCGCTCCGTTCCGCAGGCCCACGAAAAGCATGCAACCGTGGGCGGGAGGGATTCGGGGCGGGGGGGTTGGTCGGCCTGCCGCAGGGAAGGGGGGGGAGGGCTTTAGGGTTCCAAGCAAATCAGGCAGCTGGCCCTTTCTTTTTTACGCTGCGCTTTTGCCCTCCACTTTGCTGGCCATTTAATGCACATGTTTGCGAAGTGGCGGCCTGCGCGGGGCCAGCAAACCAGTCATTCCCGTGCTGCCATATATTCCCCTTCCGCCTGCCACTGCCACGCGGGAAGGCCCCAGAACCCCCCAGATGATACATCTTTTATTTCTCCTGAGACAGCACGCTCCAAGCCGCGCACCATATATCACACTCGCACCCGAGCTCCCTTTTTTTGTGCGAGCCCTGGCTTTGCCTCACCGAAGCAGCAGGAGTCAGCACGCATTTATTTAATAATCCCGAGGCCTCGCTCCGTTGTCCGCCGTCCGTTGCTGCAGTCATCCAGAGTCATCGGCACCCAAGCACTGCCGCCGCCTACGTCGGGTCTGCCGAATCAGGGAGCGACGCGCTTAGAAACCGGATCCCCCTCGAGAACGTCAACAAGTCAATAAAATCAAGTCAGCGCGACCGTCACCACAACACTCGACAACGTCGACGCTTTTTTTTTTTTTCTTTTCCTTTTTAATTCTCCTCCTCTTCGCTCTTCCTCCACGCATTTAAGCACAAAATCAGCAATAATGCACTTCATGGATACTCCGACCGGTTCGCCGAGTTCCTCGACGCCCGCCATGTCCATTCGCACGGCCTCCTCCAATTCTTCCGCAAACTCGTCATTCTCGTCGGTCGGCTCGACCTCGCGCGACCGACCCTCGTCCTCGGCCTCATCCTCGATGGGCATGGCCTGCGCATTTCCGTCCTGGCCCACCGGCACCTCCCTCGGACCTTCCTTCGGGCACAACGCACCGAACTCGCCGCCGTCGTCGTACCTTTCGGACGCCGACCTGTGGGATCTCGACCTCGACTCCGCTCAGGGCGGCGAGATGCCTTTCCTAAGCGAGGCGCCTGCGCCACCCCGCATGTACACCCAAGCCACAACCACGACTGCACTGCCACTCCCGCCCCTGTACGCGTCCGAGAAGCCCCACAAGAAGCAGTCGTCGCAGCACGGGCAACGCCGCCGCAGCTCGCAACGCAAGCAGCGCCGCACCTCGAAGCCCATGACGCCCATCGCCGAGTCGCCCGAGGCGCCGCAAGAGTGAGACCTCAGCACCTGCCTCCCCTTGCGTTTGCATAGGGAGCGATTTAACTCTATTCTTGTCAACTGGTGAGTCGAGCCGTCCGAAAACAACTCTCGTCACATTGCGGTCGGCTAACGAGCATCCAGTCAAAACCAGCTGAACGTGGGAAGCCAACCGGGTCACGAAACGGACACCAAACGCGCGCGACCGCGAAACACTCCGCGCGCCGACCAACAGCCGGAAGGCCAGCTCCCGGAACGCGGAGTGCGGGACCGGTCCCCACGTGCCGGGCGGCGGAGAATCCTGTTCGCCGGGTGGGGACCCACATGGGCGTCCGGCTTCGGGTGAGGAGCCCCGGCGGGAAGATCGATAAAACAGCCGCGACGCTATCGATACAAGCCTCGACCAATCACGGCCCGCCGTCACGCGATCCGATTAGTCAGGTCTCACCCGTCGCTTCTTCACCCCTTCACCCTTGTGCCCGCCCAACCCGGATGCACGCTTCCCGCCTTGCACCTCCGGACCGACAACCGCACACATCCTCCCGTCGTGACGGCAGCGGTGCCTTGGTCCAGTGCGGACGCATCCCCGGGTTGAGCAGCCGCCGCGCCGCCGCCGCCGCCAGAGTTTCTCGGCGAGCGCCTCGCTCCTGCGGGGAGGCGCCGCGATCGAGCGACGACGCTCAAAGGCGCGTCGCCGCCGGCGGCCTCCCGGCACATCATCCATCACACACGAACGGGCGGTAAGACTGCTCCGGTTCACCACCATCGTCGCCGCCCCCGCCTCGCTTCGGGCGGCAATGGCGCCGATCACTTCACATCGATTCGGAGACGCGAGTGAGACAACGGGGAGAGAAGACGGCGAGGGTCTCGCGGTCTGGACGACCAGATCGCCGCGATCTGGGCCGGCGGCTCGAGCGAGCAGTTCCCGAGCGCGAGAGATGCCTCGCTCCAATCTAACGTCCGAGGCAGATGGCGCTCTCGCCCGTGCTTTGCCGCCTCGTTCCCTCCGCTCTGCATGTCGCGGCGCGGTTATGCAGATGCACGGGCGAAACACAGCGCGCTGCGGAGCGGGCGGGCTTTCGAGAACGTCCCGCGTTCGAACACGTCCAACCGCGTCGTCGCGTCCTTTGCGGGAGCCGGCTTGTGGAGGTGGAGGGGGCTGGGCGGTTGGTTGGACTCGACCGGGGGGAGCCGAGATGGGACGGGAGGGCTTGCTGGGATGGGGGAGAGCGGAGACGCGGGCGGGAAAGGGTCGCGGGCTTTTTTGTGGAGCCTTGCCGCCGCTCGCGAGAGGCGGGCGGGCGTCGGCCCGGAAGCGAGACTTTTGGTCGCTAGTGCGGGCGCTTAGCAGGGCCCTTGCATTGATGGAGCGGGGTGATTGGTCGGCCGAGGTCCTTTTTTTTTTTGCTTAATGCGGGTGGGGAACAACAATGCGCACGACGGGCGGTGTCGGGGACAGCCTTGTGTTGGAGACGGCAATACTCTTTCTGTCCCTTTCGAGCAAATATTTGGTCGATAGTATGGCTTTTTAATAATTAATGACTTGTCTGTCTCACCGCTTCCGATGACTTTCTTTGGTGCTCGGGCGTCTTTTGCATCGTAGCGATATGTGTCGAATAAGGCTGGCAGCTGCGCGGCATCTCAGTTGCCCCCTCGCCGCAAATCTGCAGTCTTTTCACTCGCGATACGCGAGCGCCCGGCGGACGCATCAATCTTGTTCCCCCCCATCGATAACGCCCTGCGGCAGCCCACGTTGCGGCGAGGAGATTACCAATTTCCTTTCCCCCTCACGGCCCTAAATTCATCTACGTAAGGCCGGGCATCCCGAGCACCAAAAGAGCCTTGCATAAATCACACTTTTTTGACCACACCCACACCTGTCGGGCTGGCAACCCCCACCCCCTCCAACCCCCCCGTGCTAAAGCTCCGCGTATGTACCGCGAGAGAGCTAGTAGCCGCGCACACTAGCCAGCTCCCCGTATCTACACCGGCAAGTCGAAAGGCGAGCCTTTTCCCCCATCACACGAACAGCGCGCCTCGCGTCGCGCGCACGGCGCTCCCCAACAGAAAAACGCGGCGTCGGACTTAACTGCCGTGCCGGCGGTGGCCTGACGCGCGCCGGAGACGCCGCTTTCGACAGGACTGGCGGCTTGGGCAGCTCAGAGGGAGCTGGCTCGGTGCGCTGCTACAACTACTAATACGCATGCCTACTACTACGTACGTACATACCTCCCCTCCCAGCTCCACCTAGCCCAGCCCAGCCTAGCCCCGCTCCAGCAGAACAAGAGACGGCTACTGCGTACGGAGTACATACGTAGTACATACAAGCGTAGGCATAGACTAGCCGTCCGCGAGGCCCCCTTCCGCGCGCGCCTTCCCCGGTCCCACCTCCCCCCTCCTCCCCTAGCTTAGCTCGAGCTCCTCGACCGTGATGGCCCGCCTAGCGGCGCGCGGCAACCCCGGGAACTATAGCTTTGGCGCCCGCCGGCCGGGCATCGCGGCCTTGGCTATCGGGAGTCGCGGCGGGAGAGGTTGCGGCCCGGTTTTGTATCTGCGGACGCACACACGGGCTACGCGGAATGCGACGGCGAGCTGCGTACGCTCCAGCCGCGAGGTCCTGGCGGGTTTGGCGAGCGTGGCCCGCGTCGGCGTGCGGGTGGTGAGGCGCAAGGGCGGAGGCTGTACGGAGCGGCCGGTTGGCGGGACGGACGGCGAGTTTGAATCGATCTCTGGGGCGTGAATGGGCGCTTGAGTGGAGGCGAATCGGTGTCTCGATTCCGGATCCCTGGGATGCGGCAGGGCTGCAAATGACGGGCGGATGGGTGACGAGAAGTGCGCACGCACATGCGCGGACAAGAAAAAAAAAGCAGCCTTGAACGGCTTATCGGGCGGCTGCAGTAACGCAACGCGGACCTGGGGTTTGCCGGTAGGAAAACGCCGCGAGGAAAGCGACAATCGCCATTTCGTCAGCTCAATTTTATTGTCGTCCTGGCTCTCTTATACCTCATGTTTCCGGGTTCCGCGGTTGAAAACGGAAACATGGATGGCTGGGGGGCGGCCACTCCGCATCGTGTGTGCGCCACCGCCGCGGCAATATCTCTTTTTTGAGAATATTTGGCCGACCAACTATTGCTTGCAATCTTGAGAGCTATGCGGGCCGTATCTATGCATGCATGTATGTGTTGTCTGCGAGGAGACTGGTTGAGAAATTTCCTTGTTAGGCTAGCGTGTGGTGGTTCACTTCCTTGTGTCTGTACTGGTGAGTGGATTACTACTACCAATAGGACGTCCAAAACGAGGAGAACAATCCATTTTTTGAAGAGGAATCTAAGTCAGTGAGAGGTCAAATCCGATTGTTCTAAATTATCGAGCGTGTTGAGTGAGAATACAGTGCATGGCCGGGTTCCGGGTTTGCTCTACAACTAAATAGTTCGTAGACGGAGCTATACATTTGTCTGCACCTTACTATAATATAACTCAGTTTGATAAATGCTCGTTGTATACTCACTGACGTTCGATATAAGTTGGTGTAGACTACGGTCTTGTCTAAACCATGTGGGAGTATAATTTTCTCTCCGAAATCGTTAGATGAGACACCTTTACAGGGAGCGTAGTGAATCTGAAGGGTATTTCAAGATTGCCGGACTGCAGATTGAATTGATTGCGAGTAGCTAAGTCAACCATGTTTGTACCGGAAGTTTTTGATCTTCCAAATATACTAACTACAAACCACCACAATTCCGAATGGGAGATGATTGGAAAGTAAAAGACAATGTACGTCGAGCCACACTGACAAGTGCCTTACATCAAGTCTGGCAAGTGTATCGTCAACGACCTCGTCAACAACGGCAAAACCATCCGTCCAAAACTCCACAAACAACAGAGAACGTAGCCCAACCCAGCAAATCTAAACCGACAAGACCCCTTCACCCATACCTCTATCATCCCGCAACAGACTCGCACCCACCACTAACCCAAAACAAAAGAAACATACACACAGCAAAACACTCCCCACCCCCCAACCCCCCCATCCAAGCCGCACCCCCAAACCAACCCCCCCGACCACAACCACCGTCACACAGCCAGCCATGCCCGTCCGCGCCCAGCCACGCACCCGCCCATTCCTCCCATCCTCCCCTCCTGCGCGCGCGCGCCCGTCCGCGGCCCCGAGCGGACAGAGCGGCGCGAGAAGCGCTGCGCGAGGCGGCGCGGCAGGCGGGCTCGGCCACGGGGAGGGGCGGGCGGATGCGGAGGAGGCTTGACGGGTAGGTAGGTAGGTAGGGAGCGAGGGAGGGAGGGCCGGGCTGGGGTTCTGGGCTCGGCTTGCGCGGTGGTGAGGAGCTTGGGGCGGTGCGTTTGGGAGCTCGCTGGCTTGCCTGCGGGGCGGCCTGGCGCGGCGACGGAAACGGGGCCGCGGGTGCGGCGGGGCATGTAGAGAGTGGCACAAGGGCGGGCTGGGCTCTGGGCTCGGTGCGGAGTGCGGCAGCCGGACTGAGGTGGTGAGGGACCGGCTGGCAAGCTGGCTTCCGCGAGCGGAAGGCGGGCTTGTAGGGTGTGGATTCGGGATGGGGGGGGCAGCTAGGGATGTGCTTAGTAGCTTGTAGGTGCCGTAGCTGTCAGCCAGACCTGAGCTCGGCGTCGCGGAGCTGGGCTTGGCTTGGAGGCCGGGCGGTGGAGTGCAGGGGAGTGGGGAAAGAAAAGGTCGGGGTCTCCGGCCATCGAATGGCGGCGTACCGCGCCGTCGGGTCGCTGCGGCGTGCTAAAGAAAGACGGCCCACTGCATGTACAGTACACACACGCCGTACATGCATGGGACAGCCCGGGCCCCATTGCCCAAGTGCGGTGTGAAATCACGAAATTGAGTTATAAGGCTTTTATCGGGCTCTCGGTCGGGGCGAGGACGAAAACGAGCGGGGAAGAGAAAAAAAAAAAAGGGCGACGGGAGATGGACATCCCCGCACAGATCCGTTTCGTTTCCATCGCATTGAAAAGGACGAAAAAGGAATATCGATATGCGCCACAGGGCGTAGCTACGTAGCTTCCGGCCCGGTTGGCAAGCGGAAACGAGATGACCTACCTAGAAGCTGGCTTGCTCGCTATGTATGTACATGCCGTCGGGAGCGCAAACAACGCCGTCAACCGAAGCCACTTAGCGCGCAACCGGCAATGTGCATATGCACGTATGTAGTAGGTGAGTGATGCCGTCGGTCGGCGGGCGGAACGAAAAAAAGCCACGACCGCCTCCCTGCCCTGCCCGTCAACCTGCCGGCGAACCTTAAACGGGGGGAGGGGGCCAGGGAAGGCGGCGGGCGGAACGGGGAAAGAGAAGCCGTTCAATGGCGCGCCCCGGGCGTCCACGTTGTCGACGGGCGCGGTCGATTGATAAAAAGGAAGCGGGACGGATAGATTAGACCTAGCTGCTTTCGGGGTTGGAATTCATGTGCGGTGCGTGCCCGTGGCTTGCGAGAAACTTGCAAGGCCCGGGGCGAAACACATCATCAATTCACCTGCATGAGCGCACACGCTTTTGCACTGCACCCTTGCCCTGCCCTCGCTTTCCCACCGGGGGCAGCTGGTCGCTGCTAGACCGGGCTGCTAGGGGTAGGGTGCCCGGGCAATCTGTTCGAGAACCCCCTTGGGCCCCGTACCTTGCCTCTCCTGTGCCCGCGAACCTTAAAACACAGTAGAGAGATAAAAAAAAAGTAGACGACGAGATATTTGGGGGCGCAAAATACGCCCGGGGCGCTGCGCATAGCCTTTTAAGAGTTCTGCCAAAATCCCCCCCGGCCAATGCCACCTAGAACTCGCCATCATACCCACCCAGCCACGCACGCACATCGAACGCAGCCGTGCAAACGCACTCCGCAACGATGCATACGGAGCACCAGCACCAGCACCACCTCCGCCTACAAAACCTCCTCGCCCTCTCCCAACCTCCGACCCGCCCGCCCCCCCAGAAATTTTCTTCGGTTCACGCCTCTCCAGCCGCCGCGGCAGTGCCGGCCCCGACGGCATCCTGCGCGCGCGGGCCTTCCGCGCGCTCGGCATGCCGTGCCCCCCGGCGTGCAGGAAGCCGGCGCCAGCTTCGATAGGCTGGCGGGGGGGGGCACTCGACTGTAAGGTACGATCGGGGCGGGGAGGGGGGGGGAGAGGGAGAGGGATATTGTGGTGTTGTGTGCGTTGTGGGCGGGGGGAGGCTGTTGTGCGACTGTGGTTTTGCGCGCGTGTGTGAGTGTGTGTGTGAGTGTGCTGGTTTCGTCTGGGCTGGGCTGGGCGGGGCTGGGCTGGAGCTTGGAGGTGTGTGAGTGGGAGGCGGCCCTGCTGCCGACCGGGTTTTATGTGCTTTGCGCCCTCCTACATGCCTACATACACATACCTACACGCACGCTTGCCTACATGCAATATGTAGTATGTACCCCATTCAAATCCCCCCTCCCCCATCTTACAACCAATCGTCTTTTTTCCCTTTTTTATTTCCTTTTTAACCCCCCCTTCTCCCTGCGCTCCCTTCGCACACACCTCAACCCACGCCCAATTCGCTCCCGCGCGCTGGCCGCGAGCGGGGTTGGCGGCCAACCCAGCCCAGCCCGGCCCTCGCTCACCCCCGGCCGGCTACGCCAAACGGCCCATACATGGACGGCCCACGGGTTGCTGCAGAGCGCGGCGGCGGCGCTGCGACGGGCCCGGACGGGCGAGGAACAAACGGGCTCGGGATGAGGGAGGGGAAGGGAAGACGGCGCTCGCGCGTGGCTTTCTGCCCCGACGCGTCGGGTGTGCGCGCGCCGCGGGCTCGACATCGCCCGCGGCCGCCTGCGGCTCCTGGATCTTTGTCTCGGCGGGCCTGTTCGAGGCCTTTTCTGGCGCGGCGCGCGCAGCTTGGTTTGGCTACGTACCTACGCAGCAGCGGGTTCTCGCGCTCGCTCGCGCTCGCGCGCGCTCGTTCGCTGCCCGGAGGCGCCGGGCGGACCAGGTCGAAGGCCGGCCGGTGGCCTCGGACGGTCCGCTCAGACGACGATGACGACAAGTCGGGGGCTCGCGGCGGCCGGCTGGCTCGATCGATCGAGTCAGGGCGCCGAGCGAGCCCCCGCTCCGGTCCGCCAAGGCTCGCGATCCTAGCGGACCGGAGGGGACAAACCGGAAAAGAGAACCAAGACCAGGCTCGCGCGACTCGAGCAGTCGAAAACGCGACGGGGGGCGGGGGCCGCAGAGCGAGACTAGGTAGGTAGTCTCGGCGGCGGTAGGAGAGAGCTCGGTACCTACGGGCCATCTCACTGGGCAGCTACGGCATTATGTATGCTGCGTATGGGCGGCGGCGAGAGGCCATAGGCGTGGAGAGCGCGGCCCGGACGGGTCACGGGACACCTGGTCCTCGGGTGATCGATGAGATAGGATGAAAAGATCAAACAATTCAGGGACCGCTGGCAGCGCTTCAAGCGCCGTTCGGACCCTCCCGGGCCCCTCATGATTCCACGGACCCTTTTTTTCCCCCCCCTCCTCGTCGGGGGGCCTGAAGGGACTGCAATTGGGCCTCGGGGCATCGCTCGGAGCGGGAAGAAGGGGAGACGGAGAGGGCCGAAAGAAGGACTAGCTCGAGTCCCAATTTTCCCCGGCCCTGTTTGTTTTTATTTTTGTTTATTTTATTTTTATTCTTCGCCCTTTGGTTCGACCAGAGCGCACCCGCCCGTCGGCCGTGGCTCGCAGGGTCTTTATTTAGTCTCGAGGCCCGGATCGCGAGATGTCGGCCGCGGATTGGGTGGACGAGCTCGGGTCCCGGACAGGGGGGGGAGGAGGTAGGTACGTAGGTAGCATGTAGCTTTCTTGGGGCGGAGTGCCGATCGGCGGAGACGAAGGGGGGAGGGGGGGAAAGTGGCGCGCCGGTTTCGTCAAGGGCTTGGTGGATCGACCTTCCTTCTCTACATGCCTCTCTCGCCGTTTGCGAGTGAGCTTCTCGCCTTGCGTGCCGGACTAGCAAGCTCGAGACGCCGGTCTCGCGGGCGGCAAGCGAAGGGAAGAGAAGGTGATGAGCTCGGTGAATGGAAGACCGGCCGTGCTAACTTGCTAGGAGAGCTTTAGGTTCGGGCCCCCTTGTTGTACCGGCACTTCGCGGCGAGCACATTGGCCGCCAAAGCGGTTTGGGGCTTGTATGGGAAACGATGAGGCTTTGCCGGGGCCCTTCTTTTTTCCCTGGCGCGCCTCAAATTGCCGGCCCGTTTAGAGTTTTTCCTTTTCGTTTCTAGTCGCTCTTCGCAGAAACGGGCGTGCGTGAGCCGGGCAGGCGGGAAGGAAGATGGCGAGTGGCATTGGACGAAGGCGCGCAGGTGCCGCAATTCGCGGGAAACCACCAAGGCGCGGCGCAAAGGGAGAGAGCGAGCGAGGTATATTTGGAACGATGGCCGCGTGGTTGATGGGCGAAGCCGTCGGTATCATTGGCGTCGAGCCAGGCGGGGGGGCCTATCGTCAAGAGGAAGGCTACAACCTACGAGGCCTCCGTATACCCAGCACCAAGCAAGAGCCATGCGCCCTCTCGCCATCGAGAGAGAGAGCGTTGGGCGCGCGTGCGGGCCGGGGCAGGGTTGCAGGGGGCAGGCACCCCGGGCGGTGCCTTGCGCAGGCGTCGAGCGCCCGCCAGCCCCCGCCACGCTGCTCGGAACGGCTCGACGGCGATCGATTGGATGCAGGCGATGCAGCCAGCGCCGGCTCGCGCACACGCGCCCGGCCAATCGCGGCGGCCAGCACCCCGGGCCAAACGGGGAGGCGAGGGCAGACGAGGCGCACGCGCCTCGAGCCTTTCTCTCCCTCTCCCTCTCTTTCTCGAGACTGCGCCCGGCGCCGGGCCTTTCGCTGCGTGGCTGCTGGTGCTGGCTGGTGCTGGCCGCGCATGTGCCCAGCGTCTGGTCACTCGCTTAGGCGTTCTTCACTCACTCGCACTCGCACTATCCACCCCTCCCTCCCTTCTTTAATTCCCTACCCCCCAGCCACGGGACATCCCCCCCGGATCATCCCATTGTCACGATAGGAAGCGAAGAAGGAGGGAGGGGATCAAGAAAAGAGGAACAAGTGGAAAATAAAAAAAAAGAAGAGGGCAAAACTGCGCCATCCCACGCCTTCCTTCCCATTCATCGCCTCGAGCGCCGCCGCCGCCCAAACGGCCAAGCCCCACGGCCCCGACCTGGCCTACCAATGACCGAGCTCCCTTCCTACCCGCCAGCCAAGCCGCCCCCAGCGAATCCCGGCCCGCGCGGCCCCTCGCTGCTCCCACCGCCCAAGCCCCACCCCCCCCGTCGAGTCCCTCCCCTCTGCGCCCTCCCATTCGCGATGGAATCCCCCGGGGTGGTTCCTGCGCCTCTCGCCCACACGCCTTGTCGCCAGTCAAAAAAAAAAAAAAGGGCGACGCGAGGCCCCGCAGCCGGTAAATTGGCCGGTCCGTGGAGGGAGGGAGGGCGGCCTATCTGATGAGCGAGCGAGCGAGCGGGCGCGCGCGCGGACGGCCGGGCAGAAACGCCAGTGGAGCGCGCGAAAATGCCTGTGTGCTATGTATGTGTACTGTACATACATACGTATGTAGGGAGGCAGTAGCCCTGTTGGTACGGAGCCTGTGAGTATGTACGGAGTATGTATGTAGGTAGGTAGCGGGGACCCTCGAGGTCGGTCCAAGGCCTGTGCCGGGCTGGGGGAGGGGGGAGGGCGTTGCGGGCACCCCGGGGACGGGGGCAGGGGGTCTGGTGCAGCGCAGCTGGGGGGTCCGGGCAGCCATTCGCTCTTTAAGCGCCGGGGCCTCAGTTGGCGTCGGTTGGGGAGAAGAGAGCTGCACTTCTGCTTTCGGGCGAGGCCGCGCCCGTTGCGCGCACAACTCTGTCTGCTGCCCGCTCGCTTTTCCCGCCGTGCTTGGGCTGCTAAAGCAAAGCCGCTTGCTTGTCTTGCTTTGCTCTGCTTGTGGCCCGGCCCTGCCCGTTTCTCCTCCGCTGCAACGCACACAGCCGGCCCGTCCCCCAAGCGCCGCCTCCCTCTCTTTTTCTTCTCCCCCTTCCCTGCCGCCCCCAAAGGCTGCCTTTGCCCTTTTGTACTCCCTCGCCGGCCGGTCTTGTCCCTTTTGCTCTGCCGCATCCGCACGCGCCTTCTCCAACAGCGGCTGCATGCGCCTGCGCCGTGGGACCGCTGTTGCACTCCGGCCGATTGCCCACCGAAGCGAGTGAAGGAGGGGCACGACCGATCCACCCGCCGCCGCCGCCGCCCTCCGCCGAGTTGGTTGCTGCGCAGGTGGCTACGTCCAGCCCGCGCACCTCCACGGCGCTTAAAGCAACAAAACAAGCGCCCGCACGACACAGCGTCAGCGTCAGGGGAGAGTTAGGGAGACGGGTAAGTTCGATTTCCGCAGTTCTTCTTTCCTTCTCCGTCCCCTTCGCGGCAATTATACATACCCGCCACCGCCCTCCCGGTCACGCCTTTCGTCTTGTCCTTCTGCTCTGCGTGCCGGCTGCCCACCACCACCACCACCACCACCCCCCACCCAACACAAGCTGTTGCATCGTGACGGTCTCGGCCAGAGACAGGACGGCCTCCTCGCGGCCGAAGCTGTTCTCCCGCAACAATGTCTGGCGCCCTGAGGCCTCTGGCCTTCCGGGCCCCGGCCGCGCCCATGTCTTCGGCCTCGTCCTGCACCTCCTTCGACTCGCGGTCCGTTGCCTCTCGCCGCTACGCGCCGGCTGACTCTCCCAACCATCTCTTCCGACCGCCAGACGCCGCCATGTCGTCCGGCGGGCCCCCGTCGCGAAGCTCCCGCCGCTCCAAGTCCGACGCCTCCATCGGGCCGCCCCAGCCCAGCATCACGCCCAGCAACGCCTGGGACCCCTTCGAGCCCTGCGCCGCCACCGCCTCCTTCTTCCTCTACGCCCACCGCAATGTCATCCTAGCGCTGCACCACGACACCCTCGCCATCGACCGCAAGTTCGAGCGCCACCGCGAGGACGTGACCTGGATCGCGGCCGACAACGTCAGCGAGCGCGGCGTCGGCCGCCAGATCGCGTCCTGCGATGCGGGCCAGACGACCATTGTCTGGGACCTCTTGACGGCCGAGGAGATTGCGCGCTTCGCGAGCTACGAGCAGATCAGCGTGGCAGCCTGGATGAAGAACGGGAACGTCGCCTTCGGTGAGTGTTTCCAACCGCCCTCCTTCTTCCCTTTCTCCCAAGTCCCGAGACTGGGGGTCACTTTCCCTGCCCCCTCCTCTGTGTCTCCCTTTGCGGCGCTCCCGTCGAGCATGCTCGGTAGCACGCGCACACCGCCTAGCAGAGCACATGCCGGAAGCAGCAGGTACACAGCCGCCGACAGCTCCGCGCAAGCTTCAATTGCGCGTGTGTCGGGCGCTTCTGCAACCTGTCCTGCATGAACGACCATTTCTTGCGCCGGCGGCATGCGCAATTTTTGGGGATCTTGGAACTGCTGTGCGAGCTGCCGGGAAACGAGGGGAGGGGGGGTCGTACCTTTGTGTGAGGGGAGCATGCCGTGGTTGGCAGCGTTGCACGAATCTGCTCCGTCGGGATGCCCCGCCGTCAGAAAGTGTGGAAGCGGTGGTACTGACAACTGCGCGTGCGCGCGTTCGCAGGTAACGCACAGGGAAACGTCATTCTGTTCGAGCCCTCGACGAGTGAGCACATCAGTGCGCGAACCATCTTCGACCCGATTACGGCCCTTGCTCCGGGCGCCGACTGCCGGACATTTGCCATTGGGTAAGTTCCAGTAAAAGCCTGGTCCAGGCTGACGAAGAAACCCGAGTGCTGCAAAACTGAAAAGAGAAGAAAAAGAAAAGAAAAGAAAAGAAAACGAAAATTGATCGAAAACTTCTGTTCTTGGGGCTCAATTGGCTGACTTTCGTGATTCTTGGCAGTTACATGAATGGCTCAATTCTGATTGCGTCACTCCAGCCGTCTTTCACCATTCTGCACACGCTCACCACGGCGCGGCCTCCGTCGCCAATCAATGTTTTGTCGTGGCACGGTTCGTCGGCGAAGCAGAAATCCGAGATGTTGGCTGTGCAGACCATGGACGGTGATCTGCGCGTGTGGAGCATACCGAAAGCGCCACACGGCGACTCACCCTGCATCATTCGCGTACTCAATCGCAGTGACTTCAGGGAGCCCGGCCCCTGCTGGATGGCTTGGTCCAAATCGGGCAGAATTGTCCAGTATTCCGAAGGGTGAGTCTGGTGATTATGATGCATTTAGTGACTGATGTTTGCGCCGAACGGGCCCCTGTCACCCAACATAGGGGTTCGGCGCTTAGAGAATCTGACTTGCTGACAATCGTTCACTTCTAGACAAACCATTGTTTGGGATGTCAGGACAAAGCGCATCACTTACCTGCCGGTGCCGACCGTCGATGGTGTGACTGCCATTGCCAACTATGGTCCCTTCGCCACTCTCTTCACCCTTGGCCCAAACAACACCGTCCAGCAGTATGACCTCAACCCCAATAATGGTGACCCTATCATGGTGAAGAGTGTCCAACATGTACCTGCCAACGCACCTCCTTCGCCACCCAACTCAATCGAGGAGAAAAAGCCCCAAGCAAGCGAGCAAGGAGTCGACCCAGGTGCTTCCCTTCCTGTGTTCCTCGAGTCCCAGCCCAGCGAGGAGGAAGGTGAGACTATGTCGCCGCTGCAGAAGATCGCCCAGGAGATGGACACCGTCGAAGACGAGAGCCGCGATAGATTAGGTCCCCTGAGTCCGGTGTCTAGCCGGAGCTCGGTCAGCTCGAGGTCTTCGGCCCGCTCCCGGAGAGGCTACCGGTACGAAAAGCAACAGCAATACCAGCACCCGGTCACTTCCAGAGCATCCAACACCTCAGCTACCGACTTCTCTTATGCCTCTTCCATCCGCTCAGGCCGCGAGAGTATTTCGATCCGGACCTCGTCCTCCATGGCCTCGGGCCGCCCGCGGGCCTCCGGCCTTCGTCAAGAACTTCTCAGGAGCCCGGAGGAGGCTAAGAACGTTGGCGCCATGGACTTGTTCCCACACCTCAAGGCCCGCTTGTCGGAGATTCCTTTTACAACGCCGCAGTATTCCGCAGACCGTAGCGTTTCGGAGCTTCGGCAGCAAATGATCCGGGTTGTGTTTGGGTGGGACGGTGAAATCGAGGATCTCATTCGTGATGAGTGTACGTCTCTCCTGTTTACTGGTTTCTTAATGGTTCGTCTTTTGCTAACTCCGATTCCCCCTTGTAGTGGCAAGCGCGCCTATGGGCGCCGCTAGCGGCGTATTGTTGTCTAAGTGGCTTGGTGATTCTGGCGCCGACTTCCTCGCATCATTGGTTGGTTCGGAGTCGATGACCTCTAGTGATTGGATGCTCCTCGCCCTCAGCTCAATGGGAAGGGACTCCCAGAAGAAGATCAGCGAGGCGTTCGTCCAGCGGCTGCTCGAGAAGGGCGACATCCATCCTGCTGCTGCTATCCTCGTTGGGCTTGGTGAGGAGAACGATGCTATTGAAGTCTACGTCTCCCGTCAGTACTACATGGAGGCCGTCATTCTCACCTGCCTTCTGTACCCCAACGACTGGCAACGTCAGTCCTACCTTGTGCGGAAGTGGGGCGAGGTGGCCGTCAGCCAAGGCCAGACCGAGCTGGCGGTCCGCTGCTTTGCCTGCACTAGCCTCGACACGTCGGAGCCGTGGCGGTCGCCGGGCGCCGAGATGGCCATCTCGGACGCTCACAGGCAGCAGAGCCTCGCGTCGCAGCTGTCTCCGCCGCTTTCCCCGCCAAATCGCATCACGACCAAGAACGCCTCCCTCAAGCTCATCACCGACTTCGGCGAGAAACCCTCAGGCCATCGTAGCCGCAGCAAACCTACCACTGGTGGTACCACGCCTATGGCTGGCATCGGAGTCACGCCGATTGCTGAAAGTGCTCTTTCTCCAGGCGGTGGTAACTCGTGGATGCGTCCCAGCGCCCGCAGCGCCCTCAGCGCTCGTGATCCCTCCTCGGCGCGCACTTTGACTCCAAGCGCCTACGGCCGGCGCCGCCTGCCTTCTCGCGCCGCGTCCGAGGTTAGCCAGCCTGACATGACGCCCCTGGCGACCTCTGCGCAGACGTTGAAGCCCAGCACGGCCGTCGAGATGTATAGCCGGGAGCGCCAGGCGCCTTTTTCGCGTCCGCGCAGCGTTTCGCATAGCGAAGCCGAGACGACTGACGAGGACGACGGCGGGCGCAAGGGTCGGCTGCCTTCGCCCGCGCACGGCGTCTTTACGGCGCTGAAGCAAGAGTCGCGCTCCCGCAATGGGTCACGCGACCGCAAGCCAGTCGACTTACACCTCGAAATGGCCGAGAAGGTGGTGGAGCGGCCCGTGAACGCGGCGCCCTCCGTCTCGACGCTCGCCTCCATCGGCGAGCTCAGCCCGCCCCTGACTGACGCGAGCTTCAAAAGCGCAAAGGTGCGCACCATCGACCGCTACATCAATAGCTTGGACGAGGCGGCGTATCGGCCGCCGACGGCTCCTCAGCAGCCGCAGCCCGAAACGCGTCAGCATCGGTCCCGCGATGAAAGTTCCCGCCGGCGCGGGCGCGAGAGGAGCCGTGACGACCGCGCGCGTAGCAGGGCGGATACCGCCCGGGAGTTGTCGGTCGAAGGCCGCGGCCGTTCTGGTGTCAAGTACATCAAGCCCGCCAAGCGTAGCCCGTCGTCTCCCGTGCCAATGTCTCCAGAGGACGCCGCGTTGTACAAGAGCAATGCCTCGGCGGTGTCGGTCACTCCGGCCGATACGGACACCTTCGATGATGAGCGCTACTACAAGGTTGCGTCTCCCCAGGAGCCTAGGAGCGCCCGGGAGCGCGACCACAGCCGCAGCCGCGCTCGTACCGGCAGCTCCAAGGTCCGCTCCGACTCTCGGAATGCTCGTCGTCGGGAGTCACCCGATCGCGATCGTGGTCGCGGCGCCCATGGCAGGTCGAATAGCCGCCAGGCGGCCGTCGCGCGCACCGCGAGCCGTCCCGCCAGCCCCGAGTACCGCCCGAGTGAGCGGCGGGGCCGCAGCCAGAAGAGGACCGAAGGGTCGTTGCTCCGGTCGCCTTCGAGCCCATTGCCCATGTCGTCGGAGGCGCGCTTCTACCGCGACGACGACGATGAGGTTCCGACCAGCGCGACATCGCAGCATCAGCGCGTGGTGTCATCTCGCCAAGCCAGCCGCTCGCGTCGGGAGCCTTCTCCGGACCGTAGGGTGCCGCGCGATCGTTCGTCTAGCCGGCGGCCGCGTTCGCCCGAGGGCCGTAGCAGGCATGCGTCGCGTTCTCGTCAGGCCATCGAAGAGGAGCCGATTAGCGCCAGGGCTCTCTCGAGGAAGGAGCAGGCGGCGCGTGAGCTCGAGCAGAGGCGTCTGTCTTTGGCAAGGCGTCCTTCTGCACCCGTGATCCCTCATCCCGAGGAGCTTTCCTCCAGACCGTCGTTGAGCGCCCGCTCGGCGACCGATCTTGGCAGCAGCCCAATTTCGGGCATTGCCGGCTTGTTCACTTCATCTTCGAACGTCAGCGACAGGAGTGCGTCGGCGGCGTACCCTGAGGACAAGATCCAGCGCGCCGCCAGCGCGGATTCGGAAATGCGGCATGGGCCGACGTGGACTAGCGGTACGGCTACTTCGTCAACCCCCATCGGTTTGCCCGCCACCCCACGTGCCATGAGACTTCCGCGCTACATGGGCTCGGATCCTAACGAGCGTGAAGGCATCCCAGCAGTGCCCGCCATTCCCGACGATCTCTCGCAGCTCGAGCGTTTCAGCCAGCACGGTAAGCAACAGCAGTACCAGTCCGGCATTTCCCCGGAGCCGTCGCCGAAGTCATCGAACGAGGGCGATTCGCAGCCCAAGGCCCAAGATGACGCACCGCTCCTACTGCCCGCCACCACGTATGGGCAGTCTTCCGGTCCGGTTCGAGCGTCGTCGGCTCCGCCTGATAAGGTGTCCCCGACGCATTCGCCCTTGTCCTCGGCGGCTTCTCAGATCAAGAAAGACAACGGGACTTCGCACAGCCGCCATGGTTCCGTTTCTAGCCGCGGGTACTCCCGGCGTATGTCTCCGACTGAGACCACCCCGTCAAGCGGCTTTGGCGGTCTTCGCCGGTCGCCCACCGCGGTCCCCAGCATCGACGAGACCCTCTCCGAGACCCAGGTCATCATTGTCGATGAGCAGCAGCAGCAGCAGCAGCAGCAGCAGCAGCAGCAGCAGCAGGGCAAGCATGGCCACCAGGACAATGTAAAGCGTGGTAGTGCTAGCAGTGGCAACAACGTCGATGAGGATAACCAGCCCCCTCCGCCCATGCTTCCGGAATTGCAGCATCTCGCAGCGCCGCCCCCACCACCTCCCCCGCCGACAATGTACCAGCAGCCCTCCAACGGCAACGGTGGGCATGTGGGTGTCATCAACGTCGCCATAGACGAGAAGCGTCACGGTCATGCCCACACTTCGTCCATCACGCCCAATCCGGCTCCGCAGGCACCCACCGTGACAATTCCGCCGACGTGCTACACGGCGCCGCCGCAGCAGTCGCACTCCCAGGGCCCAACGCCCTCCACCTCTCCCGTGTCGGCGAACCCGAGTAGCAGCGGCCACGGTCACCACCGTCGCGGCCGCGGCTCCGTATCCGAAAGCATCGGGTCCCGCTTGCGCGGCGTGACGGAGCGGATGCGCAGCACGAGCCGCTCGCGGACGACCAAGAGCCCGCCGCTCGTCAGCGCGCCCATGATGACCGACGCGCCCTACGAGTCCATCGCTATGCCGCCGATGCCGCAGTTCGCACGCCGCGGCAGCGTGTCGTCGCGCATGGCGTCGCCCGTCGAGGGTGGGCGCAACGGCTCGTTCGAGGCGCTGCCAGAGGGCAACGAGGTTGTGGAAGTGCAGGTAGGCGAGCAGCCGCAGCAGCCGCAGCAGGAAGGCCAGGAGCAGCTGCCGCCGCCGCCTCCGCCGCCGCCGCAGAGGAGCAACTCGGCGTTTGGCGGATATCGCAATCCGAAGGAGGTCAGGGCCAACATGCCGCCGGACCAGCTGCAGCTAGGAGCGGGGCAATTCTAAGGAAGGTAAGAATGGTGAGTTAGGTGGGAAAGGAGGGGATTATGGAAATGAAATAAACGACGGGACTTGGCTCGGGGAGTTTCTTTGTCTGTTCGGTTTCGGCATGCAAACGCCGTCGCCCGCGCCCGCCTCCTGTTTTTGAGGTCATGGGCCGTTTGTCTCGGGAACGCCTAGCCAATCTGAAGGGGCGGGGGACCGTTTGTCGACCGGTTTTCAGCTTCCACTGCGGGAGCGTGCAGCCTGGCACTTTTTAATTGAGTTGGTGTCAACAAAGCTTTTTTCATTTTCTGGCATTTTTCTATTTTCTGATTAGCTGTTGATTTGGTTTGGGTTGGTTATCGGCATACCTTTGTCCCTTCCATTTTCTTCTGATTTTCGATTCATCCATCACATCACTCTTGACCCTCACGATGTCATGACCCTTCTCTCACCCCGTTCTCTTCCTGAAACAAAAAAAGTCAAACCAGGAAACGAAATCTTTGACCCCCTTTTTTTGACCAATTTGTTTTTTTTCCCTTCTTGGTAAATATGCCTTTCTTTTGCGTATCCATATCTTTTTGCTTCAGTCTTCTGCATCTCAGCGACCCAAGAATCAGCGTATAAAACAAGACCTGCAACTCTCTTCATACCATTTCAGTTTCCTGGTTTAGCGCGTCATCTGATACCCTTCTTTCCGTAGTCCTGGCCGAGGAAGCATTCCCTACCGGCGTGGGGTCATTGAAGGAGAGCAAAGCTGCGCGCGGTTCCGAGGCCAAAAGGACGAACTTGTTTCTGGTTTAAATTATTTCATACTTTTTTGCGATCAATTAATTGAAAGCGTTCTTGGTTCTGACCTTGTTTGCTGATGCTGTTGATGTTGAACTGTTCATGTGTTGTTATTCTCGGCTTGCGCGTTTTCTTAGACATACATACCTCTCTTTGTGCCAGCCAACCAAACCAAATAACTGTATTTAAATTTGACGCTTGGTGGTGCGCCGCTCTTTTGTGCCGCCGCCATAGCTTTTTTCTTGCGTATCTTTCTGCCCTCCCTCGCGCTCGTGAGGTTCTTCTCTCCAAGGCGCCCCCTCTTCGCCCGACCCGCTAGAGAGTGAGCTGTACGTATTATACCAGTGCAGTCCAAGCCCACCGCTCCAGCCTCGCGGCCGTTCTCGAAACTCCTTTCAATCGCCTTCCCGCCAGCCTGGAGCCTTAGCGGCCGCCACTGCAGCAGCTTAAGCGCCCACGTCCTGGAGATCACCTCACTCCGAGTCGCGCACGGACCATGCACAGCGGGCGGCAGAGCCTCATTTTGCGTCTTTTTCAACACTGGTCCTCGCCGAACCGAAGGGTTTTATCCAGCCAATGAGCCTGATAGCGCCAAAAGCGCACGCGCTGGCAAGGACTTCGGGAAACTTGGTTGCAGCCCCGCGGCATGCAAAGGGATTGACTGAGGAAGAACACCACTTTTCACTTAGCGAAGGCGACGAATCGGGCGAATTGTGACGCGCAGAGAGAATCCCAGGGTGGGCAGGATTGCATGAGGGGCGGGAACGAGGGAGGGGCGGCCCGGCCCCGCATTCGCTGCCACGCTCCTTTCCCGCGGCCGCGGTTGGTCCACAGCGCGGCGCCAAGCGGGCGTAACAACTTCGCGGCAGCGCCTACGTCCCCGGGCCTGGCGAGCGGCCGAGGTGGGCTGTTCGGCACGCTTACCTGGAGCTCGGGGCCGGGGTCTCTCGTGGACTGCGGATGTCTGTGGCGCCGGGCGATTGGAAGACCGGGCTGTGGGGAAGGGTATTACGTGCAGCGTGGAGGGACGGAGCGAGCGATCGCCCAGCGCGACAAGGCTGGTTGGGTTCAGTTGAAGGCGCGGCCCGGATTGAAGACGCGCAGCGCGCGAGGCGTGACTTGTCGCCGCGGCCGGGGAGCGCGTGGGTGGTGTTGAGGGCGGCGGTTGGGTGAAATGCGCGCCTTGTGACGGCGGAGGAGGGGAATGATGGTGGTGGTCATGGTGGCATCAATGGCCAGCCGTTGAGGCGTCAGCGCGTAGGGCTTTCGTGGAGACGGGCTAATGAAGAGAGGAGGTCGGGCGGGAGTTGTTGGGCCGCGCGGACGAGGTCGCGCATGGCGGTGCTGCCGTGTGCGTGAGACAAAGGCGTCCAGGGTGTGACGGAGATGCTCGGACACGGCAGCGGACCGCTTCGCCGGCTCACTGGGAAGGCTGATGGGATGATGCTGACGACGGATGGTGTGCGTCTAACAGGCGAGGCGGAGGACCTGGTCGTCGTGTGGTTCCATGGTTCGGGACACGGACGGCTTGGACTGGATCGGACTGGCGTACCACACCAAAAGAACAAAAGTTGCGATAGATGGGCCTGTCTAGCCTCGCGGCTACGGAGGAACAGACAACGGGCCAGCTGTGGCCGGCCAACACACCTGCTACACTGTTGCTGGTCGCTCACGGCCTGCGGCTTGCCTGTTCTGTACTCTAAAAACGGACAGGGGAAGTGTGCCGGTTGGCACTATATGAAATTTCTCAATTCTCTTCGATTTCCCTTCTCGCTCGATTCGTCGCCTTTCCTTTAGTAGCCTCATTGGTGGCCGCTTTGGCCGCACGGGGGCGGTTTTTCCTCTTACTCTTGCGCTTCGATGTTCGATTCGAAGTCTTTCCTTGACGAAGGGTTCCTTGCATGCTGTGGGATGGGTAGGCCGGGGTTTCGACACGGCCGACGTAATGGGTATAACATATCGGGCATAGGAATGGGTTGGGCAGTTGCTTTCGTGACGCTCCTTGGCGGCTTCTCATGACCGATGAATAGCACTGCAGGGTGCCGGTCTATTTTTGGATTGGGTGGTTTGGTGCTTGCGATGACGGGTGCGGGTTTTTGTGACTTTTTTCATAGCATTTAGTCGGCATTGCTTTGAGCGCTTTGAGCGCTTCGAATTTGACTATCGTAATATCGCGACTACAATGACTGCCATTTGCTTCTTCTACTTGAGTGGCTATCATGTTCTTGGAATGTGCTCTACGTATTCTTCTCTCCAAGAGACATTCAATCAGCTATTCGAGGCGACGAACTTCCGATATATCCACGAATGTTGGTAGCTAGTAGAAGAGCAGAACACACCTCCAACCGGCCATTGAAGTACGAGATACCTCTAACCCAATTTGCGACTGAACAGAGATCTAGCCGCAGGGCCGTATGACTATCACAAATTCTCGGACTTATCGCGCGGCCAAAAGGGGCAGCCTTGACCCCTAAAATTGAACGTGTACGGAGAATCTGGAAGCTTCTCGCTAACATCGATTGTGCGCGAATCCGTCCCCTGGCTTGTACTGTTTGCACGCAAGCGGTAGCAAAACAAACTGCATCAATCAGTATGGAATTGCTTGGCGACTCTAGGCTTGACCGTAGATCTGTGCTATTGTCCTTGGTAGTGGTGATATCTGCGAGCCAACGTACTGGTCAAGGGCAAGCCGGAGGCGGTTGCTAATGTCAATTCTCCGAGGCGGAGTCTAGACCGGTGATGGTCATCAGTTGTGATTGGCTCTTCCAAAGGGTGCTAATGTACTCTGCAATAGCGAATTAGAATCTACGAAGTTTGTTTTTCCTGGGAACGAAATAAATTTGTACTCTTACCAGACTGTCGCTCAATTGCATGTTCCCAAAAGCGTCGTACGCTAGGAGCATCTTACTCTCATTTCGAAATCACCAGGAACAACATTTACTACAGAATCAAAGCTATACAGTCAAAGTTCGAACTAGACTCCTTTCTTACGCAAAAGCCAATATAATACAAACAGCCACCCCAAGCCATTCTCAATATCTCTTCCCCTCCAAATCGGCGTAATAATTCCACCTAAACCTCGCCGACGGATCGTTAAACCTCAACGCCCTATCCAGCCCATCAATCCTGCGCAGATCCTCCTCCGCCAACTCAAAGTCGCCCTCCAAATTATGCCTCACCCTCTCCGGACTCACGCTCTTCGGGATGACGCTCCTCCCCTGACGGATCCCCCACGCCAGCGCCACCTGCGCGCCGCTCTTCCCATACTTCCTTCCAATCTCCACGAGCACGGGGTCCTCGATGAGCCGCTCGCCGGGACTCAGCTCCTCGGTCGCGGCCGCGTACGCCGGGTTCGCATTGCCGAAGGGGCTGTACTGGGTGACGTGGATGCCGAGGCGGCGGTGCAGGGTGACGAAGCGCCGCTGCTGGAGCCAGGGGTGCAGCTCGAGCTGGTGGACGGCGGGCGCGACGCGGGCGGCGCGCAGCAGCCGGCGCAGCTCCGACTCGGCCAGGTTGGACACGCCGATGGCGCGCGCCTTGCCGGTCCGCAGCAGCGCCTCCATGGCGCGCCACGTGTCGACGTAGTCGGCGGCGCCGGGAATCATGGCGCCGCGGGCGTCCGTCGGGCGCAGCGAGGGCCCGGACTGCAAGGGGCTCGGCCAGTGCATCAGGTAGAGGTCGACGTAGGGGGTGCGCAGGTCCTGGAGGGAGGCGTCGAGCGCGGGCTCGACGTCCGAGGGCGCGTGCGAGTTGTTCCACAGCTTGGTGGTGAGGAAGATGGAGGAGCGAGGGACGCCGGAGGCTTCTATGGCGGAGGCGACGGCGGGCTCGGTGCCGTATCTGAGAGAAGAGTAAGGGCGGGGGTGAGCTAGTTGATTGAGTGAGCAGAGGGGGAGTGAAATCATGGCCATGTGCTTTCCAACTGGCGATTCCAGCCCAAACTCACATTCGCGCCGTATCAATGTGCCGGTACCCAGCCTTCAGCGCCGTCAGAACGGTCTGCTCCTGCTTATCCGCATCCCTCCACGTCCCGATGCCCAGCGCCGGAATCTCCGCCCCCGTGTTCAGCTTGTGTCGCGTCCCGCCTTCGCCGACGATAGTCCTAATTTGATGCCGGCCGCCGAGCGACCGTTGCGACGATGATCGCAAGGGATCCGCCACGGCGCCGCGGAGTGCGCGCTGCTTGAAGCTGGTCGGACATGCGAGCGGCGAGCTCGACGTCGCCGCGACCATCAGTCGTCGCGTGGGACCTTGGAACGCCATCGCGCGGGCGCGTCCGACGGGGAGCGTGCCGAGGAAGCGTCGAGGGGGGGTGGAGAAAGAGAGCAGCAATGACTTCTTGCGTGTCGGAAGCGGGATGAAGATGATCGGTAGGAAGGTGTTTGAGGCTCGGCGGGTGCGACCTCGGCCGTTCGGGTGCGGGCCCATGACGTGCTGCATTGCTGGGTCCCGCCGGTCGCTGCAAGGCAGCTGCAACTTTCGGACCTGCTGGATGGCGTGTTGTGGGGAAGGCGGCACGGGAATTGGGGGCCCTGCCGGGTATGTAGCCCCTCCGCGCCGGTGCAGCTTGGCGGCCCTGCACTGCGAATGCTTGAGCTTCAGGCGTGAAAGCTTGACATGCAGTTCTCGTCGAGGAACGCAGCAGACACTGAGGAAGAACTGTAGAATTCTTTGCGGACTTGACTATCCTCCGAAACACCATTAGCGCGGAGGGCAGGAGAGTGCGAATCTTGATTCAGTGTTCAAGTCATCCAGCAATCTTAACCTGATTCGCCGCACATAGACCAAGATCTGCAAGGAAGCTCATTCACGAAAGGCATGCCGAAACCGATTATTAGAAGTATTTAGGTATATATATATTGGCCAATGCAAACCAAGCGTCCAAAAACCCGCGATGTACGTTTCTTTTCCCTTCATCCAAAAGTTAAACACCGCGCGTCCCGAATCGGCTCGCCTGAATGCACCGGAAGCAGAAAGGTAAAAAGTAAAAGGTAAAGGAGTTTTTGTGTTGAGTGTTGCTCGTGATTAAACCCAATTGGCCACCAAATTATGCAGGAAACAAGGGAGCAACATGGAACCGAAGCAGCCCACTGGTGCTTTCTTCCCCCTCCCCTCCGGTCCACCAATTACACACGAGCGTCGTCCTAAACGGGGCACCCGTCTCACTTATTCTCTCCCCCTCCGCCTTCCCCACACGCGAGACTGCTCCTCGCTCGGATTTACAGAGCAAGCATACCCAGCACGCCCATGGCGCCAGCGACGCCGTAGCCCACGACGGCCGTCGGCAGCGACGCGCCACCGGTCGAGCTGCTTGACGCGGCCGTCTCCTCGCTCTCGTCGGAGCTGGACGAGCTCGTCGGCTCATCCGACTCGTCGGCGTCGGTCGACGTGGTCGTAGAGGTGGCGGTGGACGTGACGGCGGCGGAGTTGGAGTTGGTGGCGCCGCCCATGGTCGAGTTGCCGGCGGGGAAGGGCGGCGACTCCGTCACCGTCGCCACGGGCGCCAGGTACGTCTGCACGTCCGTGGGCAGCGCCGCGAACCACGACGGCGTGTCGCCGGCCGCGAACTGCGACGCGATCTCCGACGAGACGGCGGCCGAGTTGGTCAGCGCTTCGGAGACGAGCGAGGCGGGCAGCGCGGTCGCGAGCACCGAGAGGATCGACGCCCTGTCGTCGCGCTGGTTAGTGCTTGAGTCTCGGGGCAGGAGGGATGAGCGATCGGACGTACTCCTCGGAGTCGAGCGACTGGCGCTTGTGCAGCTGGGGAGAAGCCGAGGCGGCGGCGGCCGTCAGGCCGAGGAGGGCGAGAGTCTTGATCTGCATTTTCGATGGTGTTTGGGGGTATTAAGATGCAATAAGTCAATTGGCTTTTCTTATGGTTGCAAGGACGAACGAGTGTCGTGTCGCTTTCGACAGTAAAAAAGTTACAGTTGAAGTGAAGTGGAAGAGTCGAAGTGAGCGAGCGTCCGAAGTCGAAGCTGAAGTAGCAAGCAGCAAAAGGGGGGAACTAAGTGCAGGCGCAACCACGGCGAGACAGGAGCCCGCAATATAAATGCGGCGTTACCGCAGCGGAATATGGGCCTTCTCGCTCAGCTCGGGCCTTTGGGTGGCGCGCCTGCGCCTCCGTTTTGGCCAGGCCACGCACCTCGGGCGAGTGCGTGGCCCTGGACCCTTGGTGCGTCTGCTTGCTCCGCGCGACGAGCACCACGCGTCCCTCCTTGCCCCTGAGGGTGCACGAACGGCTGCCCTACCCATGCGCGTTTCTATCCATAGCAGCAGGCGTGCGCCAGTCCCACTGGCCCAGCCGCGGCGAAAACAACAAGCTTCTTCTGCTCGTCACCGGGAGCTTGTTTTGCGTCTGCATTCGCGCGGAATGCTGCGTCACAATTGTTGTTGGACGCAGGAGCTCGTTGAGAATGCCGTCTCCGTACGGAGCACTCCGTACTGCGTCCAGAGTCCTCGGGAATGGAGGTTAGCCGCCACGGGCAAGGGCCCCGGCAAAAAGCGCGCCCTCCTGTTGGCGGAGAAAGCCGTTTCAGGGCAACCGCCTCACTGGCTCCATCCTTCGCCGACGGGGCTGAGCCCACTCGTGTCGCGTTCCGTCTTTCCTCGCGGCCGTGCGATTTCAACGAGCCCATTCGGCGCGGGCGCCCGGCAGCGAAGCGGCCAGCCGCGAATCGCTCAACAATAATGCGTGCCATTGGCGCCGTCGTCCTTGCGTCCAGAGAGTTGCGGACCTGCACCGCCACTAGCCCTACAGACGTGAACGGAGCGCACATACCTAGGTATGTGCGTGCTACGGAGTACGTAAAACGGACATAGCCCCAAGAGTCCAGACCGGTCAGGGACTCTGCTCAAAGCGTCAAGGCGCCTTCCTACGCGGTCCTTGCATGAGACTGAATCGCTGCGCGGAACGCTAAAATCCAACCAACAAATCCTTCGAAAAGAGTTTCTCCACGACATGAATCCAAGCCTCCCATCAGAATTCCAACGAGCTCGATCACTACATACCTGTACGAGCTGGCTGGCCTCTTGAGTGTTGGCGGCCCGGCCGCCGCTGAGACGAACAAGAACGGGAAGCGTGTTGTGACTTGGGCGTCGTCCCGTCTTGCCTCCAGAAGGTTCGCGACTCCGGGCTGGCCAGCAGCGCCCGGGCCCGGCCTGCGCGAGATTCGCCTTGGCATGCTTCTACGCATCGATTTGGCCGCGGCCGCCCTTGACTGGACCGAGGGACGCCTCCTGAAATCTCGCCCGGCAAATCCTTCCGGATCCTCCCCGCTCCGTCCTGTAGGAAGCTCTGTACCCAGCTTTTAGCAGCGCCTCCGCTTGGCAAGAAGGTGCAAGACTCGAAATAAAATGGACCTGCTACGTATTGCAAGCGACTCGATGATCGCAATTGACGTGCAGCCGTCCCGCTTCTGTTTTGCTGCGTAGGGCTACGCAAATTTCGACCGGATCCAGCGCCGAGATTTCCAAGGCTCCGCGCACTGCACCATGCATTAATTCCCGCCCTTTGTGTTCCCGAAGACTTTTGAAGACTCTTTCGGCCCTTTGTGCAACTCAATATTGTCTTGGTCCTGATGCGCTAGCGTTCTCTGTCCAAGCTTTTGTTCGTCTCACCCGGACTCCGGACGTGGTTCCTGTTCCATGGCGCGCGCCTGCCCGGGAGGCTGACAGGAACACCCGCCGCGGTGTGACCCAGGGCTCACGTAACGAACGGCGCCTCCACAGTATTTCCAGCTTCATGTGCAAGATGCTGACTGCTCTTCAACAGAGGAGCAAAACGTGGACTGTTGTGTCTTGGATTAGCAGATGGTAGACTTATCTTCTATTTACAGGCTCGGTTCGATGGCCGAGGCTTGGCGGTCACGAAGCATTAAAGTCGGCCCTTCCGTCACACGTAACTAACGTGCAAAGAGCATGCATGAACATCTCTGCTAGGCACTCCGAGGACACAGACCAAGAGTATGATGAATGTAGAATTGACCTGAGACGTCCAAAAAGTTGTCTGACGAGTCGTTCCCAATAGCATCCGCGTCATGTGACCCGTCTCGCAACACCTGTCTACAAGCTTCCTTTGTGCAAGACGCGAGCGGTCGCAAACCTCTAGACGACTCTTCATTTCTTTCCCAACCAAATTCACCCCCTTACAGGTTTTCCTAGCATCCGGAAAAGGGCTACGTCACCCAATTCTCCGCATTCTGGCTGATGTGGAAATCATGAAGTTGTTTGGGATTACTCGTCGTTGGGCACGAATTGCCGTCGGCTCAATGACGATAATTTGCAGCAGGCGGGCCGCTCGGGAGTTTGCGAGCGAACCGGGACTTGCGAAGCAGACATCCGGGCAATTCTGTTGTCTCCTTTGAAGCTCCCCCTCATATTAGAAGAATTTCCTGAGTAGCGGTTCTAGCGGTAAGCTGTGGCGACTATTTTCGACGTCCTTGCGCAACGTACGCTTAGCTTCCCGCCGCACCGTCGCTGCGAGCTGCACGACTTACTTGCAGTGGGCGGGCCCGTTGTCCCTACATACATATGTATGCCCCAGGACGAAAGTATGGATTTTCGGGAGTTCAAGCTACCCATGCTGCATGCAATCAATTCTCGATCGCTTTTTGTTCTAGTGACAAGTCGATTGTGTCGGGGATTCGCCCGACCTTGCAAAACATCCTGGGCGACACGAGCATCCGATTGGACGAAGCCTGCTCTCCCTGGCGACGATCATGGCTCGTGCCTTGGCAGATTGCGTCCCGAACAGCGATCCGCCGCCGTCTTCCTCCCCTCTTCACTGCTTCGACAAACTCGCTATCAGCGGTCCGGATGATCCGGTTCTATGCGATCCTTATTCCCCTAGAAGGCGTGCCTTGCAGAAATGGCTGCCGCCGAGCCAATTAGCGCTTGCCGGAGGCGAGGCCAATTCAGCCGTCCAGGGGACGACGGGTCCTCGTTCGACCCGGATTAACTGGGGGTCCCGGTCGACCTTCCACAGATCTGGCGTTCACCCCACCTTGTGTCTCCTATCCATCGCGGGCGAGCCTCGAGGAGCGATTTCTTCTCCCACATGGCTTGCATACTGCTGTAGATCCTGTGCAGCCCTTGCTTTTCAGCTGGTGCCACTCCCTTTTGTCTTCTGTGGCGTCCCTTATCCGTTTCTTCTATTCTTTCGAACAGCTTTTTAATGCGCCTGGTCGCCGTATTTTCCATTCCCTTTGAGTTTCGGTTCGTTTCCCTCCTACTGAGTCAGACACTCCCTCGCCGAAGGCCGACGGACGGTAGCGTCAAACTATAAGGCCGGTGGCTGAAGTTCTGTTTCCCTTGACAAATCTATCCATTGCAACAAGGGGTGCTATTTGAAAGCACGGCTGCCTCCAGCAGCGAAAGAGGGGTGTTGATCATTACGTCTTGTCCATTCACTCCTTGCCATCCACCAATAACTCCACCAGAGGAGTCATTAATTTCTTTCATTATGGCTACCACAACGGATCATACCAGCCTCGTAGATTTCCTCTTCCGCAAATCCCGCCGAAACGGCAGCTGGCGCTTGCCATCATCATCCTCACGCCGCCGCAGCTCCGCGCTCTTCAAAGCGTCGTCATCGCACAACTCCAAGTCCACTGACGCTGTCGTGCTAGGCGTGCCCTTCGAAGCCACCGTGCCGGGCAAGCAGCCCTTCCGCGGCTCGCAGCCGCTGCATGGCCTAGATCACCGCAAACCGTATAGTCCCACCTGGGAAGAGCTGCAGCGGCTCGAGAGCGGCAAGGCGCAAAGAGACGAACAGTGGCAGGACCAGCAGCGCAAACAGGGAGAGCAACACTGGCAACAGCAACTTGCCGAGGACGGCGAGGAAGATGACTCCGACAGCGCTGCTCCCGCGCCAGAGGTGTACCGATATCGAGCCGATGCCGCTGTCGAAGTGGAGACACGGCATCGAGGAATCAACGAGAGCCATAACGACAGGGCCGGCAACAACCGCCTCAGCCTCTCCCTCCCCCAGCCCCGCCGCCTCCAATCCTCCAAACGACGACCCTTGAGCTTCATCCGCCCCCGCACTTCTTCGTCCATCGCTGCTCCCGCCGCTCCCGCTCCCACCCCCGACTCCGACGAAGACGACGCCGCCCTCCCCCCAACCGTCCCCACAAGCCACCACGGCCCCCACGCCTTCTACAGCGCCAGCAACCGCAGTGAGCGCGCCCTGCGCCGCCAGACGCTGCCGGCGCGCCCGCAGTCCTCGTCCGCCGCCACGGCGCGCAGCACGACCTCGCTGGCGTGGAGCGAGGGCCCGCCAACGCCGGGAAGCGCCCACTTCGGGCACGGCTACGGCCACGGCCACGGCCGCCGCGGCGACACGCCGCTGCGCTGTAGGTCGCTGTCGTCGTTCCACCACGGCCGGCGGCCAGCGAGCAGTGGGGCGAGCCTGGCCGAGGCCGCGGCGGTGGCCGAGGCCGCGTCAGCGGCCCACACCGAGGTCACGTACCCGCCGCTCAAAGACGACCTGGTCGACTTTGGCATCGTGGAGCTGCACCGGGAGATTGCGCGGGGCGGCGGCGTCGGACCAGGACTCGGAAGAGGAGGCGGGAAAGGAGTCGAAGACGTGCCGAGTCGGCCCCGCAGCAAGGCGCCCAGCACGAGCGGGAGCGGAAACGGCGGCGCTCGGCATCGCCGCGCCGCGCCGGTCTCGCTGCGCTCGGCCGGCGTCGACGCCTTCGCCGAGGGCGTCGCGGACCGCAACATGCGGGCCACGGCCCTGCTGGCATCGCCGGCGCGGCGGCGCTCGCGCGACAGCCGCGTCCGCCGGGCGCGCTCGCTGGGCCATCGCCGCTCGCCGAGCGCGAGCGCGAGCCTCGCCGCCGGCGCCGAGAGCAGCGGCGATGAAGAGGTGCCGCCGGTGCCGAGGCTGCGCAGGCCGCAGGGCGGCGCGGGGGCGGCCAGGTACTCGGCGGGCATGTACTTCGCGAGGGCGGCGGGCGGCGGGCCGAGTCCGGACGAGCATCCGGCGGTGCGGCGCGGGCGACGAGGAGGAGACGCTGGGGCGGGAAAGGAGCGGGCGCGGGCTGAGGACGAGGAGCTGCCGGATGAGCGAGGCTACGACGAGGATGATGACGAGGAGGAGTGGCGGCTCGATGCGCCGGGTGATTCTTCGAGGCAGTGGCGCGACGGCGGCGCCAAGCCGCTCGAGGCCTGGGGCTACGGGGTGCCTGGGGCGTCGCTGAGCCAGGCGTCGCTGACGACGAGGGCGACGGAGGAGGGTGAGGATAGCGGCGGGGAGCTTGGCAGTGGGAGTGGGAGCGGCAGTGGGAGCGGGAGCGGGAGCGAGTGGCGGTCGAGCGTGAGCTCGGAGGCGACGGTGACGGTGAGGGGGGTGGCTGGTAGGAGGGATGCTAATGGCAGCGGTAGTAGGGAAGTGGGAGAAGGTGAGGCGATGGGGATGGAGAGAGAAGGTGGGTGCGAGAGCGATGCAGAGAGCGAGGATTCGGCGAATGTTGGGTATTATACGCCGAGCGAGTTTCCGGTGATGTTGGAGGAAAGGGGGGATGAGGGAAGGAGGGAGGAGGAGGCTGGAAGGCCGGCGTTGAGGAGGGTGGCGCACGGTGAGTGATAGGCAGTCTGTTTAGTCATTTTGTCCCATATGGATGTTTTGCTGATCGGCGAATCTGACAGGTTTGATACAAGAAGTTGCAGCTAGCAAGCCCAACAGTGTCACGAACGACGAACCGGCACCCGACGATGATGATTTCGCGCTCTCAGGTGAGGTTCTGAGGTTGCATTCCAAGCCCGAGGAAAGCATGGCCGCCATCCAGCCGCGACTCTTTCTGAGAGCGGCAAACGATCGTTACTATATCATTGACGAAGAAGAGTGATATGGTTTTTTACTATTCTTTTCCCATTCTCCAATCATTTATCTCCTTAGCTAGACATGCTATGTGCCCATGGTAATGTATTGGACGGATATGAGTTCACGTCCTCTTAAACATGTCTGCCGAGCGGACTTGTCTTCGATTCTCTTTTGTTTATTTGACCGATGTGTGAGTGGTTAAAGCTTCTGTTTCAGTATTAATCTGTCTCAATGGCAATGTTTCCTGAGCTATTGTCCGTCTTGCTGTAACATGTGGCTATGTTACTAGCTGTGATAGGTAATTTCATCCAGAAGAATCAGACTTTTTGTTGTGCCTAGCCTTGCCGATCGCGCTGTAAACATGCAGTGATGCGATGAAGGAAGATGTCCCTTCGTAGAACAGTGGAAAGCGCCGAATATCGGAGACGTAGTGAGGGCCGGGGACCCACTTTTCCTATCAAGGCCTCATTGAGCCGCGGCCAGCCGAGCTCCATGGATCCCCTCCACCTTCGGAGCACTTAGCACCCCGCTATTGCAGTTGTCAACCGAAGAGGCTTCAAAGTTGAACAATGAGATAGTCCTGCTCTCATATTAGCCCAATTGAGCAACCAGCTCAGTCGGGAGCTTATCCGAAGGCATCCGCAAGTATCCGGTTCCTGAATCGAACATCGGAGCGAACAAAGTTTCTAGCTGTGTGGTTTTTCTTCTCAAAGCCTTCCGCTTCCCGCTTCTAGACTTGCTTCTGCTGTCCCAAGGTACAATTTAATGGCCCCGAGAGGCGCTGGAGCTCTCCTCTCCACCCATTGACACACGCCCTTACGTACACCTGACCCCTACCCCGCTCGCCACATGGCCGCTGCAGCTCCGCCGCGAAGCTCTTGTGGCTCCTTGCGTCAGCTAGGCGTCTTTCCCCTCGCGGCCAGATCTTGCCACCACTCGCGCTTTGCAACGGCCCAGCACCTGACCACCGCGAGGCCTCCTGCTTCTTCTCCTCGCCGTCTCTACCACTTGAATTCCGCCCTTCGACCTGGCAGCAACCACCGTCCAGCTTCATTATCTCCGTTCTCCAATTCAAAGCTACCTCGGAAAAACGGCTCAGTGCGCTATACCGGCACCATGGCGACGTTCAAGGTACCCAGCATCAACAATGAGCCGAACGTAAGTGCTTCTCTAACCTGAGCTATTCCCCAGACACCAATTGAGTATAGCAACTAACACAGTAATCTATTCAGTTACACTATGCGAAGGGCTCGCCCGACCGCCAAAAGCTCGCCGACGCCATGTCTTCTTTCCGCAAGACACTCCCGGTGAAGATACCCCTCTTCGTCGGCGGCAAGGAAGTCACCACGCAATCGACGCAAACTCAGTTCGACCCCTCCAACCACTCCACGGTCGTCGCTGAATGCGCAGATGCTTCCGCTTCAGACGTAGGCGCCGCCATCGACTCGGCGTTGGCGGCCAGGCCCTCGTGGGAGAGCATGCCGTTCGCAGACCGGGCGGCCATATTCCTGAAGGCGGCGGACCTCATCAGCAGCAAGTACCGCTTCGACGTGATGGCGGCGACGATGATAGGCCAGGGCAAGAACGCGTGGCAGGCCGAGATCGACTCGGCGGCGGAGCTGTGCGACTTCCTACGCTTCAACGTGCGCTACGCCGAGGAGCTGTACGGGCAGCAGCCCGTGCATAACTCGCCGGGCGTGTGGAACCGCGTCGAGTACCGCGCGCTCGAGGGCTTCGTCTACGCCGTGACGCCCTTCAACTTCACAGCCATCGGGGGCAACCTGCCGGCGGCGCCGGCCCTCATGGGCAACGTGGTGCTGTGGAAGCCGTCGCCCTCGGCCCTCGCGTCCAACCACCTCGTGCTGCGCATCTTGCTCGAGGCCGGCCTGCCCCCGGACGTCATCCAGTTCGTGCCGGGCGACGCGGAGACGGTGACGGCGGCCGCGCTGGGGCACAAGAACTTCGCGGCGCTGCACTACACAGGCAGCACGGCCGTGTTCCGGCACCTGTACGGCGAGATCGGCAAGGGCGTCGCCGAGGCGCGGTACGCCGGGTATCCGCGCGTCGTGGCCGAGACGGGCGGCAAGAACTTCCACCTCGTGCACCGGAGCGCCGACGTGCAGGGCGCCGTGGTTAACACGGTACGCGCGGCCTTCGAGTTCGCGGGCCAGAAGTGCAGCGCGTGCTCGCGGGCCTACGTGGCCCGGTCGCTATGGCCCGAATTCAAGCAGAAACTTGTCCGCGAGGTCGAGGCCATCAAGGTGGGCCCGCCCGACGACTTCGCCAACTTCGTCGGCCCCGTCATCCACAAGGCGGCCTTCGAGCGGCTCAGCGCGGTCATCGACGACGCAAAGGCCGACCAGCAGCTCGAGCTCCTCGTCGGCGGCGCCTACGACGGCAGCAAGGGCTACTTCGTGCGCCCGACCGTCTACGCCACGACGGACCCGGCCCACCCGCTCCTCAGCCGCGAGCTCTTCGGGCCCGTCGTCGTCGTGTACGTCTACGACGACGAGCGGGGCGGCAGCGCCGAGGCGGCCTTCGCGGACGCCTGCGCCCTCGTCGACGCCACCTCGGCCTACGGCCTGACGGGCGCCGTCTTCGCGCGCGACCGCGCCGCCGTCCGCGCCGCCGAGGACGCGCTCCGCCACGCCGCGGGCAACTTCTACATCAACGCGAAGTGCACGGGCGCCGTGGTGGGGCAGCAGCCGTTTGGCGGCGCGAGGGCGAGCGGCACCAACGATAAGGCGGGGAGCGCGAATTTGTTGTCGAGGTTTGTGAGCATGAGGGCGGTGAAGGAGGAGTTTGTGCCGCCGGCGGGGGTGGAGTATCCGAGTAATGCGGTGTGAGGGTAGGGAGAGAGATGGAGGGAGGTTGTCACAGTTGACGGTTAGCTTTTTTCTCTTCTTTTTTTTTTCCTGTATTTACTTGACCGGGCTGAAATTGTAGGCAAAGAGTGCACGGTTAATTGAAGTATGGGTAGGAAGATCAAATTACGATGGAAAAAAGTCTGATAACGGATGCATGGATTGGTATGCGGATGTTTGTAACGAACATACAAGGTGACTCCTATGAGAACAAAATAGACCTTTGACTAATTGCTTCCCGTTTTACGAATTCATTCTTTGAAGACGTGCTTCTGATCCATGAGACTAAGTTTTAGGTAGATAATAACCAAAAGATGTTTAAAGGTGGGATTGTTGTATTGACTTACTAGTTCGTGATCTTGTTAGCTAGTTATTACTACTCCCAGCCTAGCCTCGGATGCTGATTGGATGGTGCAGCTTTGACACCACATGACGTTATGCGACATCTACAATTAAGCGGCCTCATTTCCCGCGTGTTTGGGGTCTCATAATCGTCTACAGGCTGAAATTCGCCACACCAGACGGAAGTGGCCTCCCACAAAAGCGAAAACAGTTGCAACAAGTGTGCGAACGCTACTAGACATGCGAAGTCGGCGACGTCTGTCTCTTCCTCACTGCACCATTTCAAAGTGAATGATCGCACGACATCTTGGAAGCCAATTTGCGGAAATCAATGGTGCTTGATACTAAATTCCTTTTCCGTCTAAAAGCGTCACAATCGCCTAGACGACAATAACCTAGAAGACACGGACAGTACGATGGTGGAAATGCAAATTCCGCCGGTGGACGAAATCACCGATCACGGGTGATCTGCTACCGCCGCACTTCCCACAGAATCAAGGAGAAGGACCAACAACAATCCAATAGATGGCCCATCCGTAAGTTCGTTGTTGTTAACAATGACACCGTCGGCGGCATATTCGTCCGAGTCGGACAAGGGTCGGACAACTATCGAGCCGTATGGACGCCTTATGGCCGCGAACGCAACTCTCCGCCGGGCAAACAGCAACATTTCAATCCCGAGTTCGCTAGCCACTTTCCACCGTCGGTGTATCTTGCTAGCACAGTCAAGTCAAGCCACGGCAGCAAGTCCGTCCGACACGGGCAATGTTGCGGCCGGATGTGGAAAGTCGGCATACAGTGGGAAGGGATGAAGCGGTGGCGACATGGAACGTCCTCCGATGTCAATTCAAGCAACAACACTAACTAAGCTTAAGCTTTCTGGAGCCTATCTGTGATACGGTAGCTCAGGGACAACTCTCTCAGTATCTGACGGCGCAGCATTTGGCCGTGATCTAATCATATTCTGCTTGCGAAGTCCTGGTTTCTGTTTATTTTCACAGCATTCACACCACATTTCCAAGTCCCAATGCAAAGTTCTCAAGGAAGGTATATGTCCGGTTGTATCGATTTGCCCATCGGCTAGACGTCACACCGAACTGATGCACGGAAGACAACAGCACTCGGTGGATTTTGCTTAGACTATCTGTTGCAATGGGCACGCCACTCGAGTTTGGCATTGTGACTGACGACACGGCTCTCATTCAGACGCCTTCTCTTCCATCCTTCTTTATGCAGGGCGCTGGTGCTGGCGTCGGGCGAAGCGCCCTCGCGGGTATCCGGTCGTGCAATTCGTCACCTTCACAGAAATCGGGCTTCATAGTGCGCGCCATTTGGAGTACCTGGTCCATGAACGCTATGCGGAAAGTCTCTTTTGCTGCGTCGTGGCCTCGGACAGACTGAACGCAGCTTGAGACAGTGATATCAAAAGCAGGATTGGTGCTCCTAGCTGTTTTTGCAAATTGTGCTAGTACTGGGCGAGGCGATTATTCTGTAACGACGAAAGCCATGGCAGAGCCAATGCTCCCTCCTGTCCAGCTAGGACAACGTGTTTCCCATATCGGGAGGACTAGTTCTCACACCTTTACCTCGCAACCTCAAGCTTCCTCACTTGCCATCATGTGCTCTCGAAACGCTCTATAACGCGGTATCCATTCCGTCGGCTTGCTCACATCCGCAGCGCCTCAAACTGGTCCCCTCCGTCCTACGTCTAGATCTTGAAGGAGGTGGTTAGGCGCGTGAGGGAGGTTCACAGTGGGAGCTGGTCAGCAGTATCGAAGGTGGCTACGAAGAGGGCCGAGAGAGGTTCAGGTCCATGAAAGGAGCACGCGAAATCTGTCGAGTGTTAAAAACAGAGCAGCTTCCGCCGAGTAGAAAGTACGCCATCCGAACTCGAATTCCCCACCGCTGAGAAGGGAGGAGTCGTCTCGGTTTGAACAGTCGACAAACAACAATTTCTGTTCCCCTAGATGGCCAACTAGCTTTCAATGAATACTCATCCCTCGACCTTTTTAGCCGCTTCGATCGCGCATTCGACCCGGATGATGCAGCACTCGAGAGTGACTTGGGTTTATCCTATCCGGGTTACCTCGAGGGGACACGATGAGGTCCCTCGATGTCAAGCTTTCCTGCATTTCGGATTAGAACCACACGTCCCATGTCCACCACTTCGCTATCTTTCATATATTCTAGCGATATCATGCCGCAGCTGTAGAGTTGGCCACGAGCTTGAGAAGAAAGTGTTTTCCAAGCTTGACCATTGTCTCTGCTACGAAGCTCCGCTGGCTTCACAACGCCGCATAGGGCAAGCTGCATCTTTGTGCTAAGGAAGCCGGGACAATCAAGGACCTGGGGCATGCTCAAGACCGCGTAGGCAAACTTCCGAGAATTGCCCGTTTTCTAAGGGGATCCCTCTACTAGGAACCGAAAATTCTCACCAACAATGAATGATGCAACTGCTTGTGGCTAAGTCAACTGACAATCTAGACGGCGATGATTGGAGCACGTGAAAGGCAAGGCCGAGCTCGGAGGGCGGCTGAGCGGCTGAGCGGCAGAGCGGGTAGGCGCGCCGCAAGTGGGACCCGAGTGTAGCCTCGGAACGCCGCGAAGGGTCTCAATCGGTTAACGTCATCCGCTGAGCCCCGACTATTTCCATCACATCTTACTACGCCGCCACATTCTCCCCCTTTATCCTAACTCTAGCATCTCTAGAGCCCGTAGCCACTGCGAAAAGCAATTTACACGCAGAGTCCGACAGCGCTGCGTTCGATCTTTCTCTTCAGCGGCTAGCCGACGCGCGCCGGAGGTGCGCCGGGGAGGAGCGGACGACCGCCATCTTGCATCGGCGGCTGATGCCCTCTCGCATCTCCGCCGGCAATGAAGCCCCACAACGGCAGTCCGAATACGCCGCACCGCTTTTCTCCACATCCGCTGCGCAGCAGAAGCACGACAACACGATAGGCTTCGACAAGAGGCACGGAGCGATCAGCGACGACAGCGACAGCATGGCACATCAGGTAACTCCGGCTTCGGGGTCGCGGGCAATGCCCAAGACGGCGGTCTGCCCTACGGATGACGATAGCATGGTCACGACACCACGGGACGGAAAGGCGCAACTACAGCAGCGGCAACCGTTGCAGCAGAAGGCAAAGGGCCGCATGAAAACGGATAGGCAAAGTCCGGAATATATGGTCAAGTCAGGCATAGCTGGAGGTTTAGCAGGATGCGCTGTAAGTAGACCTATGATCCTAGAACGCCGGATTCTGTTCTTCACGACCGGAAATACAACGAATAGTCTTCCTGCCCTGAGAGACAGTTGGAGTTCAGAGAATGCGCCCGAATAGGCTTGAGAACACCACCTTACTAACTAGTCACGCGACCTCTACCACAGGCCAAAACAGTTGTCGGACCTCTCGACCGCGTCAAAATCCTCTTCCAAGCCTCAAATCCGCAATTCCAGAAGTACGCAGGGTCATGGAGTGGTGTCGTACGCGCCATTGTAGATATTAACCGTACCGACGGCATCCGCGGCCTCTACCGCGGCCACTCGGCAACCTTGCTACGTATCTTCCCCTATGCAGGGATTAAGTTCTTCGCCTACGAACAGATCCGCGCGCTGGTCATCCACGGCCCGCAGCACGAGACACCAGTGCGCCGCTTTCTGTCCGGGTCCTTAGCCGGGTCAGTGTCCGTCTTCTTCACGTACCCTCTCGAGGTCATCCGCGTACGGCTCGCATTCGAGACGAAACGAACCGGTACTCAGCGTAGCGGCCTCGTTTCAATCTGCCGGAAAATCTACAACGAGCGACCACCCAGGGTCGCGAACCCTCCCCACGTACACCTAGGCAAAGGCGCGATCGCCCACGCGGCCGAGTCCTCCTTCGACGTCGCTTCATCCGCCGTTCAGCACGTCACTCCCCGCGTCGGCCTAGCCAACTTCTTCCGCGGCTTCACCGCCACGCTTACGGGGATGCTACCCTACGCCGGTTCCAGCTTCCTGACGCACGACTACGTCGGCGACCTGCTGAGGTTCCCTCGCTTGGCGCCTTACACGACGATCCCGCGCAGCGCCTCGACCACGCAGGACGTTGTGACGGGCGAGTCCAAGACGAAAAAGCCGGCGCAGTTGACGGCGTGGGCAGAGCTGTCGGCCGGAGGCATCGCGGGCTTCGTGTCGCAGACGGCGAGCTATCCGCTCGAGGTCATCAGGAGGCGGATGCAGGTCGGCGGCGTCGTAGGCGACGGCCATCGGTTGGGAATGGTGGAGGTAGCTAGGCGGATTTTCGCCGAGAGCGGCTGGAGAGGGTTCTTCGTCGGGCTAGGGATTGGATATGTGAAGGTGGTACCGATGGCGGCGACGAGTTTCTTTGTATATGAGAGGGTGAAATGGTGGATGGGGATTTGAGAGGGCGCAGAGCGCGCTCGGGCGCTTGATTATTTTGTAAGAGAAGGCAGGGTTGGCTTTCGGATTTGTTACTCCGGCAGTTGTGGCAGCGAGTGGCGTTTGTTGGAGTTGGATGGACTTGGTCCACTTTCCTTTGTTCTGAAAGGTCGACCTGTTGCGCCGCGATTGGCAGCAACAGCATGCCGTGTCTTGTCGGCCATACCTCTTGTTTCTTTTGTTGGATCATGCATCGCGGCCGCCGTGTCACTTATGTGACGAGTACCGTACTTCTCATCAGCGGTGGAAGTTTTACCTCTACTGGTTGGAAATTAGATGGATAGACATCAGGGCTCTGGCATTTTATTCTTAGTGCAAGGGCATATTTTGTCGATATTCTGCGGTTAATCTTGTATCTAGTGAAGGGCTATAGCCGATACAGAATTCGATGTCTCTGGCCATGACATCAGGGGAAGTTCAAGCGATGCCTTTGGGCCGAAGAGCAGTCACGTGTGGCGCAGTAATGCACCGCCACTCAACCAACACGCCGACTCCCCGACTTCTGCATCGTCCCCGCGCTTCCGTTCTTCACAACAGTTTGCCACACCACCAACGCACCCCGGCTGAAGAGTCTCCGCCTATTCATCATGGCGGCCTCAGCCGGGCATTTGCACAAGTTGCTCGCGAAGAACGTGAAGCTACTGAAGTAAGTGGCCTCATCACCTTTAACTCGTCATTCTTAGAGACAGTGACTAACCACTCGGTTGCCTACGCATCACAGGTACACGTTCAAGAGCGCTCAACACCTCGTACAAGCGAACTTGCCTGCCTCCCTACGACCTTACTATGCCGAAATCCAGCCAATTCTTGTCCGCAATGCGGGAGCTCGCCAGCCGGTCCATCCGACAGCCGCCCTCCGCCAGGCTAAGGGCCGCTGGTACACGACGCGCAGCGCGGCCAACGCCTTCGTGCGACGCTTCACGACGAGCCGCGCATATAGCAGCTTCGCCAATGGCGTCGGCGGCGGACTCCGCTTCGACAAGTCGGCGCTGCCGCAGTCCCGCACGCGTGCCTTCATCACGGCGTCCTCCGGTCGCGCCCCGTTCGCCTCGACGCTGCGTCCGAACCTGACGGGCGGAACGCTGGGCCGCACGGCCGGCGGCTACGCGATGCCCGGAAGCGGCCGCGTCAGCGGGGCGCGCTTCTTCTCGCACGGCCCGGCGGCGCCCGCGCAGGTCGTGAACAACGTGTCGCAGGCGGTGCGCGCGTTTGCGCTGGGCGGGCAGAAGGCGCGGTTCGACGGCGTGGACGCGCGCGGCCGGACCAGGTGGCGCGCCGTGTCGGCGCTGCAGGACGAGGTCGGGCGCAAGGTGCAGGGCGCTCTGCCGCGCTCGTCGCCCGGCTCGTACGTCGACTTCGCCGTCAACCCCACCATCACGGCCATCACGCCGCTGACGGCGGCCGTGCCGGGTTTCGGTCAGGCGGCGGCGTCAGCGTCGGTGGTGCAGGGCAACTCGCTCGCACAAGACGGACTCTTGGGTGCGCTTTCGGCGGACTTCGCCCGTGCGCTCAAGGATCTCTCGGCCACGCTGGCCGATCTACAGCGACTGGCCGATCTGGGCGACTTGCCTATCACGTACGAAGTGCCCGGGAAGAAAGGAAAATCAGCACCGGAAGATATGTTCAACTCATCGGCTCATATCCTCCGCGTGCACTTCCCGGGCTGCGACGCCGACACCGTTGAGCGCCTGTGTGCCGAGTTAGGAGTCAGCCGTGGCCTCGTACACCAGGATCCAGACTTCGATGCTTTCGCGGGCGTCGAGATGGCTCTTTTGTTTCCGCTCGCGCCGTCGGCAGAGCCCTCCGAATGCGACTACATCATCCAGCAGCAGAAGCCGCAGCCCGAGCAGATCCGCTGGCAGCACATGATGACGCCGTCTGCCGAGTCGGTTTCGCTGCGCGAGCACGATGTGCTGTCGACACGTTCGATACGCAGCGGCAGCGGAAGCGAAAGCGGCAGCGGCGAGTTGGTTCCGATAGAGGATATGCTGAGCGCCGCGGGGCAGGAGAATCCGTGGGCGTCGGTTACGCCGAAGTCTCCGTCAGGGTACGACAGTTTGCACACCAGCTCAGCGTCTGACGCGCACTCGCCGCTCGAATATCGAGGGTTCGAGGGCATCTGCCGCTTCATTGAGCAATGCGATGCGGCGACGTCACGGGCGCCGCAGTGGCGGTAGATGCATGAGTTGTTTTGCAAATTGCTTGGAATGAGGTGTTGACTTTGGAGTTCAGTTCTTTGTTGTTTCGCGTTCATTTGAGTGTTTTGCTGGTTACCACCCAACTGTCTCTCATTCTGATATTTTCCTTTGTTGTGCTTCGTTTTTTATCGGTCCGGTGGACCGCTCAAACGTTAGGCGGAGACAATCGCTTTTGGCGCCGCAGCTCAACAGGCGTTGTCGGCCCAGTGGTCCTGCCTCATCGACATTTATTCGTGCATTTACATAAGCAATGGATTCGACCTTCACTCTTCGCGTCAACGAAACGTGCTACTAACCGTTTGTCGTAGCCGGCTTGAGACATGTCTACGTTAGCGAAGAAACAGTTATATGGTATTAAACTATTTCTCCTGTTATACCAAGTTAGGCAGTTGGCCAAGTATTCTACTTCCAAAGTAGGATTACCACGGCCCCCCAGAAGATTACCCACCATAGAGTTACGCCCACATCCATATACCGCGGCCTCCCAACATGTTCCTACTACCATGTTAGCCAGACATTTTCTACAATGAAGAACGCTGCGATCTGTAACATACGCCATTCGCTTGCGAGTTTAGTTCCAGCATGGCCTTTTCCTTCTCTGAGGCCCAACCCTTTTCTGCTTCAGCCAGGTCGGTCGCGAGAGTCTGGGTCTCACTCGTGACATCGTCTTCGCTTTCACATTTAAAGACAGCAGAGATGGACTGAAGCGAAAGCGAAAACTCGCCTTCCTGGTCGCCGAAGAAGCTGTTGAGTCGAAGCTGATCAGTCTCTAGTGGGCGGATAACTATTCGGACATATCGCCAGGGACCTTGCTATCGGCCTGTCTTGTAGAAACTGATCTTACCTCCGATTCATGATGCTAAACCTCTTGACTTCCGCTGTCTTTAACTTGTCGGCGTGCTTCTTCTCCTTGCCACGATAGGTCGGCTTTAGCGCGGACCAAGGGATCCAAAATGTTGCCACTGAACCGCGCTCCAATTCTGATGGAGACACACAAAAGTCGTATTCCCACGAAATGGTCGCCTGCTCGCGTCCGTTGTCCGGGTTGCGTGGCAGGAGCGTGTCCTTGACGATGAAGGTATAGCGCTTAGCTATTTTGTCAGATTAGCGAACCTGGTTCCACAAATGACGGAAAAAAATTGTCTAAATGGAGATGCCAGGCTTACTATCTGCTTCGGCCACCTTGATCTCGATGCCGTCGTAGTCGCTAAGGTCCCAATTGCGGTCGTTACCGGCTGTACGCTGACTAGCAAAGCCGGCTCCTCCAAGAGTGGCGATATCAAGTGTGCCGTGAAACTTGGCTGTAGAGCAGCTTGAGGAGCAGTCGAGGTACGACTTTAAAGGAGCAGTTAGCTTGTTGCGTATGTGGGTGGTACCGAACCAGAGGTGTGCAACTCTGGTGCGGTGCACTTGGAACCCCGAAAGTAAGATCTTTGGAGGGAAGAACAATCATAGTGTACCATAGCGCACAGCAAGGGATTCAGAAGCCCCTGGGACAGCATTTCGGCACACGATCCTATTGCACATCTGAGATGGCGAGCGGACGGGCCCAAATTGTGCAGTTCCAGACAAGAAAGGGTTACCCACCTGAGATTTGCCGCCACGGACACGATCGTCACTAGCTGTCCATTCGGACGAGTCCCACGGCCTAAGGTAGATGAGCAACCCCAGTCAGTCGCGCTGCCGAACTTATCGAGCTAGCGAAGTCAGGAAGAAGGAGAGCCTCACTTATCACCGCCAAAAAGGAAGAGCTTGCGTTTCATTGCGTGTAGACGGAATGAGGTGACCAATTGGCAAAGCTACAAAGAACTGCAGCTGAGTGTGATATTCTGTTGGAGTGGCTTTTCTGTCGTGGAACTCGCTTGAGGTGCCGTGCACAAGTGGAGCTTTGGTCGAGTCTTTGCCATAGCTCTATGCCCGAAAGGGTAGTAAAGGCACGTGATTGACGTCATAGACACTTGAAAGCAACTAAACCACCGTGTTTAATTGGTCAATCGGAGTCTACGTAGTACAGAGATCAGCTATATTTTTACAGGACAACACTCCATATGTTAAGAAAGACTCGTCCCATTAAATCGTGGATGGCGTCCCGGCTGTCTGGCACGGTCGCTGACGGTACCGCGGCCAGTGATATCCCTACCAATACCAGAAACAGCCCCAATTCAACGCCAAACGCATGCATGGAGGAATAAAGAACCCTTCCTCAACCAGAAAAATAAGAGTCTGCTTCCTAACCAGGAACCCAATAAGGAGTTGACTAGACACAACTCCGCCTCCTGGTATCCCAATCGTACACCCCAAGTGCGAGTACGTCTCAAGGAACCGCCCCATCCTCAACGAACCAAACCCCAATTCTTCACCGCAACGCCTCACAAGACCCAGGCCAACCAGCCTGCGCCCGCAATTACTGCCTGCTGCACCAATCCACCAACACCTCCCAGCCTTTGTGCTCCACCATCCCCGCCTCCGTCCCCAAACGCGGCGCAAGCCTCAACCTGCAAACCCGAGCACGCCTCCGCACTCAGGCTGCTGCAAATGGACGTCGCAGCCGGCGCGTCGACCGTGACGGACACGCCTTGAACGGTGACGCCGCCGTTGGGCGCCACGACCGTGATGCCCGCGACGTCGCCCTGCAAGGCGGCAGCGCAATTGCCTGCGTCGTCCTGGCACTTCGAGTAGGCGGAGGAGCACGCGGCGGCGTTCGAATACGTCGTCGCGATGACGGGGAACGGGTAGTAAGGGTTGTCGAGGGTGGACGTGGCGGCGGGCGCGCCGGCGGCCGTCGCCGTCGTGCCGGACACGACGAAGCCGCCGCCCGTCGACGACGGCAGCGTCAGCGTCACGTCGGCGCTGCTGCCGCCGCCCGTGACGGCCGACGACGGCACGTTGGGCACGTTGGTCGCGCCGATGGTCCCCGTGCACACAACGTTCATGGCGCAGCACGCCACTTGGTTCGCGAAGTCGGGCGTGCACGTCGAGCCGAAGGAGCAGCACCAGCCCGCCGCGCCGATGCTCGCGCAGCTGCCGTAGCCCGCCGAGCAGCCTCCGTCGTCGTCGTCATCGTTTTGCCGCTGGAGCAGCGCCGCGGGTGCGCTGTCGCGTCGCGCGTTGGTGCCAGTTTCCTCCGCGCTGGTCTCGTTGTTGGGTGATAAGGCTGGCGAAAGGTCGCCGTTAGCGGCGCCGGCCATGACGGGCGCCTCGAAGGGGGCGGCTGGGTCGGGGTTTGCGCGCACAGTAGCTGCGAAGAGCAGCGTGCTCACAATCGGTAAAGAGGCCGGTATGCGCATGGTTGTCTGGTGGACGGCGAAGGAATGGAATGCCGTGTGTTGATCGCTTGGTGTCTGGCGGAGGTGCGGGAACGCCGGAAGGCCTCAGCTGTGACGTCGTCTCGCAGCGCACCGCGCCCGGTGAAAAGGATATCTCAACACACGATGGTGGTCTTGAAATGACAAAGCCGAAAGTCTCCTTGGGAGGATTTCAGAGGCGATTAGCAGAGAAGTCTGGGCAGACGGTATGTAATAGTGATGGGATGGTGTTGCGGTCAAGGATTAGAGCCGGGAACACAGATCGGGCAGTTTGCTTAGCGACGCCGCGCCGTACCCATGGCAACGCCGCGCCCGATTCGCTAATATCTCGACACGGCCTAATATAGTCTTAGAGAGTCGATCGACGGATATTATATAGCTTTATGGCCTACCGATAGCTTGATACCTGCTTAGATTAAATCGCCTACTTTGATAGAGCTAGTCTACCTTCCCTCTAGAGCTGCTGGACGTTGTGTTGTGGCGGCATCGCGTGTTTGGTGGAAGACGCGTTGGGATTTTGGTGGGGTGGCCGGATGACTGATGGAACACGTTATATGTGGCACGGCCCGCGCCGCACAAGGACACTTTACCCTGCTCATTCATTCCATCGCATTTAACTTCGTCACTCTCCCCCCTCTAAAAACTCCTGACCCGATTTTAGCTTGTGCTCATGCACTAGTGTTTGACTAACTTCCCAATTGTCGGCTCCTATAGCACAGCCCGTCCTGCAAACGCTGGGCATCCTGCCTCGGGATCCGTCATGAGCTCCATTTACGCGCTCCCAGGTACGTCCTCTCGAACCCTCTACAACATCTGTCAACCAAGCTCGTCTTATCAAAACCTCCAATAGTCCTTAAGGACGCAAACTTCGATGTCCAAAGCTCATCCTTTTTCCAGCACTATAATCAGTTGCCATCGCCGGATAAGGTCCGCTAGCAAGCACGTACCCAATATCTTACTGGCACTAATTGGGGAGACAAGAGGAGAGGCGTCTCTACTAGCTACAATGCACGTCCCTCACCTGCTGTGTTTGAGTCTATGGATCTATTTGTCAAATGGGGAAGCGAAATGAGAATCGCAGAAGGTCAATCTCTTTACGTGATTCGACACTACCTGAAAAACGCCGTACCAGTTCCCGAAATCTACGGATGGCGTACTGATGGAGACGAAGTTTTCCTTTATATGGAAGCAATAAGTGGAAGAAGTTTGGAACAAGCTTGGGAAGAGATGGAAGAGAATGACCGCTCGCGTATTTGCCGCGAGCTTCGGAGAATTTTCGATACTGTACGCCAGCTCAAACAAGATCCCACTGACATGTTCATTGGTGAGTAAGCCAGCATCTCCCTATCTAGCAATATAACCCTAAGCATTCACATCAAATGCGCAGGCAGCATCGCACGGGGTCCTCTCTACGATAGAGCTATCAGCCTTCAATACATAGCGGAAGCCGGGCCATTCACCTCTGTTAAAGAATTTCACGATTGGTTCACCTCGCTATACAAGCGACCGATGCCTGATCCTCACAGTGTGCCGGATCCCTTCCGCCAAGATCTTCCTGACGATAGCGAAATTGTGTTCACACATGGAGATCTCCATCGAAGCAACGTCATTTTATCATTATCTAATCCGTCTCGAGTCGTTGCAATCATAGACTGGGAGCAAGCAGGCTGGCTACCGGCCTACTGGGAAGATCGCAAGGCTCACTACACGTGCGATTATTTCGGCGAATGGTCCGAGAAGTACCTACCAATGATTTTAGATCAACATAAGAGCACCTGGGATCCATGGGACTACTACACGATATCTATGGGCTGTTGAATGCCACGAGCAGGCCGCACTAGTTCGAGTTAGCTATCTTTGATTTCAAAATTCAAGAGTCAGAGAGTTCCTTTCTATTCCCCGCTCCTCAGAAGCTAACTAGGATGTCGTCTGATCCATATACATGGCGCGTATCGTGCATATTGTTAGGATTAGTTGATGGAGGTTGAGGAATCGGATGACGTATTCAACTATCAAGCAGCTACGATTCTGTACTCCGAGCTGACTAAGCGGCCTAGTCAAGGCCAAACCTAAACAGGAAGTATGCCATGTGATCTGACCTCCCACGGTAATGATTCCAAGGCTTTCAATACCATTACGCGTCCCCTAACAAATGGCATCGCCCATGGAGCTGTCAAAGCCCAGGCTCATGAGCAAAACACTCCTCAGGTTTTGGTCCAATTAGCGCTGCGGCACAGCTCCGTTGCTGCTCTGGAAACGCTAAATTTATAAATTACTTCTTCTCATTACCTAAGAAAGGGTTTATACACTTTCTAGCCCACCGCTAAGCTTGTGACAAAGATTCAATTGATTTTCAGGACGAGGCACAGCAAGCGCTTTGGTTTAGCAGGAGGAGCTGGTATCCAACGAATGCGCTTGGTCGAGCATTAGCATGAGCGATGATGGCGAGAGTTTTGTCAGAATGGCTAGCGTGCCTAGCGCGCTTATATAATCAAGGGTGCCTATATATTTCTCTGCACTTCGACACCCTTCCTTCTAAAATACAACACACTTCAATTTCACAAGTTTGCCCTCCAGGTAAGGCACAGCACGTGTTGCGGCTTGGTAAAGTGAAGCAAACGGTATAATGCGGACTGAGTTCGATCTAGGGTGAGGCACAGCACGCGCTTCGGTTTGGCAAGTGTAGAGTAATAGCCGGCGAGAGCGAATCATTGTTCTAGAGCCGCATCAGATATGAATATCATTTAGTTGAGGCACAGCACGAGCTTCTCTTTGGTTGGTGGAGAGCAGCGCAAGTCTGAGATGGCATCACAAGTCTCCACTGTCCACACTGTGCCGCAGGGCAAAACTGGTCTTGGTTTCTAAGTAGACGCGCGCGATACGACACTTTCCCACTGGCTAGTCTTCGAGGAAGTCAAGAATCTTAGGAATATATAAAGATCTCAGGTCAATATGTATGCTCGATTATCATCCATCATCGTCTTGAACTTCGAGTTCTACATCTCTCTATCTGCTATACTTCGTACTCTTCCATCATCTACTTGTCTGTGTTATATCGCGTCGTTTTTACATATCGTCCCGTTCTCTTCCAGGAAAAATGGCACGAACGATCTACTTGGCGGACTTCTCGAATGGTACGAAACACGCTTATTGGGCTATCTGGATTCCCACAAAAGGGGAGCAATATGTGGGAAAGCTGCTTCATGCCACTGGAAACCCAGCTACCAGGTTTTTCCTAGAGTTCAAGAGCAACTATGACTTCAGAACGACAAGACGTGGTTATCAGATCTTAGCCTTAACCCAAGTCCACGACCGATACGTTGCCGATACTCCAGGAGGGGCGGTGTCAAATACAACAGCCCGCGACCGTCTTGAATCAACGGCCATGTCGTGACGCCTCCAGGTCGCAGCGCTAATCCATTCGACCCAGCGGTGAGAAGGTCCTCCAGCAATACAAATTCCACCACTATTAACACTCTCTACAGGCCCCCAATTGCCAGAACTGGATAGTTGATTTTGTTGAGAAGCTTATTGCCAACGGATATATTACCAGCGATTCCCGCACAGTTCTGGAAAGTGCGCGCAAAAGGATTTAAAGGCCAGAGCTGTCAGTTACCGCTTACGCATCATCTTGAGTCACTGAGTGAGAGGTCACTGGCTGGACCCATGGACCTAGACTTCGACGACAACTTCTATAGAAACTTTGTATAAGGGATCGATTAGCACCTTATAAATCAATGTCACGTCAAGAGTGTACCCGTCTGCTTCAAGCGGTTATTTTCATGTTCTATTCAAGTCGCCTTGGCTGTTGACCTTTCCCATACCCTGATAAGTGCTGCTGCCAAGGTGGCGCCGGCTTCGCAGTCTATGGCCCGCATATTCGGATTTAGCCGAGTTGGACATTCTCTATGAAAATCCTGTAGAAAAACTCAAACACTAACGTTAGTACCTTGCACTTAAGGTTTCCTAATAATCGGAGCTGGTAAAATATATGGAGATATATTATCTTGACGACGTTTTGGTGTAGTAGTTTAGAGGGATTAGGAGGTGTTGTCGCCTATAGACATGACCTGTAAGGCTGGTGCAGCGAGCTCTAAAACGGTTTACATAGCGGGGCAGATCCGAGCTAGATCTCAAAACCGTAGCAAATCCAGGGACCAGAATGGCTCCACAGCGGGAACCGGAACAGGACCCACGGCACAAGCGCCACGTAGCTAGACGGCGCGACAGCTTGCCGTTCTAGGCGGAAATGTAGCGGTGCAGCGGTTCTTAGCATAACCAGAACCAACAAGATCTTATTAGGGTATATACACCACGGTGCAAGGCGGTTCTTTCGAGAGATGGTCGAAGATATGGTAATCTCGCACATTTTGAGAATGGGAAGGACGCCTGTATCGTAACAACTACTCAGAGTTGGTTGGGCATGTAGAGTTCCTGAGTAAAGACCGGCAAAACATCTCAAGGAACCTCCAGGCAGGATATGCGCACAAAGTGCGCTTTATCCTCCCTTTGCCCACAACTTTGACTGAACTGACACCGAAGAAGGCAAATTCAACAAGTGAATTTATCTCGCACAAATTCGGAGCCTACTCGAGGACTATGGGGTTGCTAGGTACAGACCAAGAAGCCGAATATAATGCTGCTTTAAGGGCATACTATAGCTTATTCGGCACTGAACGCCGCTCTATCCTTGTCTATTTTTGAGTACAGAAAAGCCTTTAGCAGATATAATGTTTGTCCCCCGTTTCTTACCTTCTTTCGATTTTCAAGGCACCGCCATCTAATTCACTTGCAGTCGTCTCTGGCACCAAATCATTACGAATGGGCGAGAAATATCAAATAAAATCAGGTTCTACCTAGTTTACCTGTCCTTAGTCGTGCAAGTTGCATATATGCCGGGGGACATGGAAAAAGCATATGTATTTAGTCTAGGTCCTCCCCATATTTTGGAGCATTTCGACTCTTTAACCTCCAATAGTTAGAGAAAATTTGTATGGCGAACCTATAGTAGCCCTAGGATTAAGTTCTTGACCGTGCCGACAAATGTGAACCAGAAATACATCTAGAGCCTCCTGACAAGTCCGAAGGTTGCAGAGACGCCCAAAAGCCTATCCGCTTCCGTTGGACCAGTTCGAAGTGAAGAGGGCATACTACATCAAATACACCTTCAACCAAGATGCCGACCAAGCATGTAGGACGATACGAGCTGCGCTCGCTTCGCTCACTGCTCGGGTCTGGACTGCTACGGGCGCCCTCTTGCTCGGGCTCGGGCGACCGAAGACGTAGGCGCTTAGCGGTGCTTTTAAATAGGGCCAGCTACAAGCTGCGGTATCGTTCATATACGCGTGAGACCCGAACTAACCTCGCCTAACGAATACGTACGTAGTATACGAATAGAGAATATATATATATATATATAACGTACTTCACAAGCGAACCGACCACCCAAGCGAGCCGACCACTTTTGCCAAGCCCCCACTAAAAATCATCTCAACTACTATGAGTCTAGCTACCTACGCAGAATCGTCCTCTCACGAAGCTAGAATACAGCTTGCCCTCTCTGCTCTCCAGACTGGCCAAATCCAGAGCGAACGACGCGCCGCAGCTACATACAGAGTCCACCGATCAACGCTAAAGGACCGACGCGACGGAGCGACTCAAAGGCGCGAAAAGACACCTAATTCAACAAAGCTCACTGCGAACGAAGAGCAGGCGATAATCGACCATATA
>MU001672.1:1309926-1352280 GCA_010093515.1 Lineolata rhizophorae | reverse complement strand
CGGATCAGAATAAGGGCAAGAAGCGGCGCGAAGGGCTGGTAACACGCGACGGCCAGCCAGCTCAGCGACGCTGTGGACGCTGCGGTGAGCCAGGGCATAACGCGCGAACGTGCCAGGTAGTTGAAGACGATACAGATGAGTCGGATAGCTTATCCAGATTTATCTCAAGCAGCTCGGAGTCAGAGCAATCTGAATAAGATGGCGGCTTTTTGGTGGGGGCTTGGCAAAAGTGGTCGGCTCGCTTGGGTGGTCGGTTCGCTTGTGAAGTACGTTATATATAAATAGTTACGCAAAGAAATTATACCTTCTCTAAAGAACGGAATCAAAGCGAGATTTCTAGTAGAGCGTAGCGCTACTAGTAGAGCGTGGCGTTGCCAGCGTATCCGTAAGAGGGCTGCAGCGCCGCCATAACGGGGCTAGCGGAGCCGTAATTAAGATAGCGTAGAGCCGGCGTGGTTCTAACAGACGCGGCGTAGCTCTATCAGAGACGGGCGTAGAGCCGGCGCAGCCTTAGTAGGCCCGCACAGACTCCATACAGCGAATGAAGGTGCAGAGGTCGTAACATTATTCGCGTGCAGATCTGCCATTATTCGTGCGCGAGTGTACCCAAATTTTAATTCTCTTAGAGAAATCTGTACGAAAAAGGGTGTAGACCATGTACTCACCACACAGAACAGCCACCCCTCTCACCGACCGGGAGACACCATATCACTAAGCACAGGCACAAGCACAAGCACGAGCATAGGCACGAGCACACACCACACGTGAACAAAGAAAAACCCTCAGAAACTTCAAATTCTTCTACACACATACAGGAACCACAAAGCAGAGAAGAGGTCAAACAAGAGAAAAAAAAAGCCACATACAAAACCCCTACAAAGCTACCTACGCACGTACTGCTGTACGCAATGCTGTCCCCGATATCTCGTCCTCCGTAGAAGTAGCAGCAGTAGTAGCCATAGCTCGCTACATACACGTAAGGGGTGCTAGGTAGCCGACCACACAAGAAAACAAACGTAGTTCTTTTCCGTAACACAAGGAGTCTGCAGAAGGCAAGAACAGTGAAAGTGAAAATAAAAAGAGGGAGAACAAAAGTAAAAGACAGCAGGAAAGCAACAAATGAAAAAAACAAGCCAAAAAAACAGAAAAGAAAAGGCAATACAACACATACAAAAAACTAAGCCAGGCTAACTAGTAGGTACCACTATACCGCCGCAAAACCCTGCACCTAGCTGCCCAGCTGGGATATATATTACGGTGATACAAAAAAAAAAAACACGGTGAGATACGCCCCACGAACTCTCTCACAGCCGACTCACCCGGTCACCGACTCGCCAAGCGTCCTCAACCGGAAACTCCAACCACCAGCATATCAACGCTGGCAGCAAGATCGGCTCCCGACCGAAGGACCGCCGCGAGCCACGCAACGCTCGACCAAGACGGACGGACAGAAGGAGCAGCAACAGAAGGCAGACACCAACAACGCCGAATGGAAAACATACAACAAAAGAGCATATGGGGTAAAACAGGGCACACGCATGTGGGATGGAAAGGAAAAACAAGGGCAGGGCTCGCGGCCGAGCACGAACGCGCGCGCACGTCGACGCCGACCGATCCGGCACGAGGGTAGCGGTATCCGCGCTTCTCGGGGGCGAAACGAACCGCAGGGAGACCCATGAGATACGTTGGCGGGCGCGAAGGCGGGCAGGTCGGCAGACATCCAGCGCCGCGGCCCCAGGCAGCTGCCCAATATGGCGCGAACGGAAAGGCGTGGCTGCCAGACATAAGAAATGTCGGACCCAAGCGCTCACACAAAGGAGAAAAGAGGAAAACACAATCTCCCCTACACTCTCACCATTTTTGATCTTTTCCCCCTCCCCTCCAAATCCACCACTACCTCACCACCTCACCACCAAACCCCACCCTCAAGCACCCATCCTGCCCGCCGCCCCCCTCACGCCCCCGGCCCTCACCGCCGGGCTAAACTTCTCGTTCGCGCCCCCACTCTCCGCATGCACCCTCTCCAGCTCCTCGCCGTCCTCGTCCTCCACGATGCGCGTCTTGACCACGCCGGCGCCCCCCTCGCCCTGCCCGTTGCCGTCCCCCTTGCCGAACTGCTGCGTCAACGAACTCCGATCCGGCGTCGTGCTCGCGCTCGCCATGCTCATGCTCGTCGACGACCGGTTGTGCACCAGGTCCGGCGTCGGCGGCATGCTGGTGCTGCCGCGGTCCGACCGCGGGTGCAGGTGGCCGCCGCCCTGGACGCCCTGGTACTTGGCGTTGCTGCCGCCGTGCGCCGAGCCCGCGTCCGAGGCCCCGCAGTCGGTGCCGCCGGCGCCGTCGCGCGCGCCGACGCTGCCGCCGTACTCGGAGCCCACCGCCGTGCTGGCCGTCGCCGTGCTGTGGCGCTGCGCAGCGCGCGACGAGCCGAGCAGCGAGGAGCCCGCGTCGTCGGAGCGCGCCGCCGCGCTGCTGGCGCTGCTGACGTTGCTGCCCTGGCGGTCGTGGTGGACCCCGCCGCCCATGTGCCGGTCCGACGCCTTGCTCTTGACCGACCTCGCGTCCTCGCCGTCGGCGCCGCCGGGCCCGTCGTCGGCGTGGCGCGCCAGCTGCAGGCCCTCGACGGCCGCCGCGCACTGCTCGCTGATGTTGCGAATGATGTAAGCGATGGCGTCCGTCTTGTCGCGCAGGTTGCGGTCCGCCACGTCCGTGACCGACAGCTGCGAGAGGCGCTTGTTGCGCATCGAGAGCGGCGATGACGCGAGGAGCCGCTTCTCCATGTCCGGGGAAGCCTCCTCGCCGTCGAGCCGGCGGCCGTCGTTGGTGCTCGCCCGTGAAGCCGTCCGGCTGTCGCCCAGGCCCGCCACGCCCGAGATGCGGCCCACCTCGGCCGCCGCGCCGTTGCTGCTCTCGGCGATGCCCGAGTCGCGCACGCGGCTGCGCTGGTCGGCGTTGTCGTCACCAGCGGCGGCGGCGGCGGCGGCGGCCTCCTCCATGTCGTCGAATCCCTCCTCGAGGTACTCGGACAGGTCGGCGTTGTCCGACAGACTCTTGACGATGTGCTCCATGTGGTGGGCCTGGCCGTCGATGAGAGCGCGCAAGTGCAGCACCACGCGCTGCGCCTCGTCGCGCTGCCGCAGCAGCGTGCCGTTGGTGTGCTGCATCGCCGACAGCTCCTTCCGGTTGCGCTTGCGCTCGCGCTCGAGCTCCTCGGCGACTTCCTGCTGCAGCACCAACGCCTCGAGCGCGTCGTCGCGCTGCTTCTCCGTGCCCGACAGACGCACCGTGAGGCGCGCAGTGTCGTCCTTTTGCTGGTCGATCAGCGCCGTAAGGCGCCTGTTCTCGCGCTTGTGGCTCTCGATCTTGACCTTGAGGTCCTGCGTCTCCTTGGTGAGCTGCTCGGCAAAGGCCTGGAACTTGAGGAACTGCTGCTTCCAGCTCTCGAGCTCCTCCACCAGGAAGTTGTTGCGCTTCGTCACCTTGGACAACTCCGTGTCCATGCGCCCCTTGAGGTTGATGAAGTCCTGCCAGGCCTCCATGGCATCGCGCGAATACTGGTTGCGCTCGCGGACAATCTCGTTGAGGTGCCGCATCGAGACCTTAGTCATGAGCGGCTTCTTCACGGAGCCGCCAAACAGTGCCTTCACGCCAGTGTTGCGTCCCTGTAATGACGAAGTTAGGACAGACCGTATAATCAAACGCTTGTACCTCACCACGTCCGATGCACTTACCAATTTTTCGCACACGTGATCCATGATGCTCATAATCGAATCCTGGTTCCACCATTCTGGGTCCTGGATGCTCTCGACCTCACCGCGCATGACAATGATCTGACCCGCGGGAATGAGCTTACCGCTACCGTACGCAGAACGCAAGTGTTGCGGCACACCGGATGGCGCAACCTCGCTATTCAATGACTGGGCAAGGCGGTTGATCATCTTGGTGCGCTGGCTGGGCGTCAACGCCGTGGGGGGGCTCGAGGTGAGCACGAAATTGCGGTCCAAGTCGACCACGAGAGCGTCACTCGGCGCGGTGAATAGGGTACGGCACTCGGCCGTGACGCCCAAGATGTACGGGCCGGGCTCCTGCACGAGCTCCTTGACATGGCGGGCGTGCACGACGGGCACGTAGAGGCCGCTCCACTCGTAGACGCGCACGCAAAAACGGATCGTCTCGGCGGCGACGGTGAGCATGGCCGGGTAGTGGCTGACGAAGATGATGCGGCGCGTGGGCGAGACGGCAGCCTCGATGACGCCGACGATGTTGGGGATGGACAGGCACATGAAAAGCGGCCACATGTGGAAGTTCTGGAAGCCCGTCGGCGAGCTGGGGAATTGGTAGCAAAGCGCGTAGTCCTTCATGTCGATGCGGACCATGTCGTTGAGGCGCGGCGCTGGGAACGACAGGATGCGCGACACCTCCTCGGCGTGGAACAGGTTCGTCGACTTGTTCCAGTGGATCCACATACCACGTAGGTAGTCCCCGAGAAGGTTGTACAAGGGGTAGCGCGACAGGAACGACAGGCAGTAAGGGATCCAGTACGTCTCATCCGGGTTGTCGTAGAAATCAGGCTCGGTGCGCTTGCGTAGGTCACGGATGGTCTCGGCGCGCTTCTCGTCGGCACGAGACCAGACTCGCAGGGCAATGCCATAGAGCGTGTGCGACGAATCCTGCTGGAGAACAAATGAGTGGTGCACGCAGTGCGGCTGGCTCCTGCCGGTGCATATCTCCACGTCATGAGGGAAGCATGCCTATTCGAGTCACGTTAGAAATATGTTCAAATTGGTAAACTGCATGGAAGCAAACAAGAAGAGGATGGAAAGTGCTCACCCTCATAGCAGCATGCAAGCTCCTAGCAATCTCATTATCCTGCTCCAGCCTCGGGCTGCTCCCCAAGATCTCAGGCAACCAGAATTGGCCCACGGCGCCCTTCATGTGCTGGATCTTACCTTGGGCAGGCGTGGGAGCCTTGACCCACTGGGAGGGCTCCCGCCCGACGCCGCAGACCATGTAGGCATGGGTCAGCGTCTTGGGCGTCCGCTGGCCCGGCTTGATGTTGAGCGTCGAGGGCAGCGGCTGCGTGATGCGCGAGTGCAGCGACGAGGTCCGGCTGGGGATCACCAGGTTGGCATCGGCCTGCTGGGTGTCGCGGGTGGGCGGACGGTCACGGTCGGACGTCCGCGGGCGGAGGCTGAGCGACGGGGCCATGGTGATTGTGCACTGGGCTTTTCTTTTGGTCTTCTTGGTGGTGCAAATGGGAACGAGGGAAGGAATTGATTCAGGCTGGTGGGAGCAAAGCAGGCCAAGACTGAGGTCGGGAAATGAGGCCGGCCGTCGGGATCGGGATGTTTCAGGAGCTCAAATCTGCGCGGGATTTGGGAGGCGGCGAAGCTGCACGTGCAGAGGAGGAACGTTACGGGCAGCGCGGCCTCGTCATTTGAAATTGACGTCGAGGAAAAGGAGCGAGTGAGTCGAAGCTTCTGACTCCGTCAAGGGCGAGGCTCCTGGGTGGCAGGCGGTGGAAGGGACCGGCTCGCTGCTGCTTCACGGATCTGGCCGTAGTGCGCAGCGAAGGATCCACTCGTTCAGCTAGCCAACAAAACGCGCCTGTGCGGCAGGCGTTCAATTGGGAAGCTTGCTGCGGCGGCGACGAAGAGGACGAAAAGAAGGCGTCCTGGGCGAGGCCGAGTGGGAGAAATCAACCCGCAACGAACGGGCGACTGGAGGGAGAGTCGAGAGGTGGACTCGGGGGAGGAGCGCACTTGGAAGAAGAAGGAGAGGAGGGGGAAGAGCAGCAGCAGCAGCAGTAGGGGACTCGGCCAGAGAGAGCTGGAGCGGGAGTCCAGGCTGCAGGAGCTAAACCAGAGATGGCGACGGCGCCTTTTGGGGACGGGCGGGACCGGGGTCGCAGGGACCTCCTCCCTCGTCCTCGTCGTTTGGCCTGGGGCTTCTTGCCCTTACTAGCACCAGCGTATGAAACTGCGTTTCGGCCTGGGGACTGGGGTAGATCGTTGGGCCCTCGGGTTTTTTTCTGCGCGTGGGAATCAGAAGACCGGCCAGGAAGCCAAAAAAAAAAAAAAAATGAAAGCAAGCAAAAAAGAGACTCAATGCGCTGCGCGCACTCTCCAACAATTGCAAGCCGAAAGAGAGAAAAAGCATCGCAGCAACTTGGCTGCCGCTCCTCCCGTGGCCTTCTGGAAGCGGGCTTCAGGGTCCCTAACGCTCACAGGGTCCCTCCCCGGCAAAAGCCAAGACGCGCTGCCCGCCTGCTGCTCTCCGGTCTCCACCTGCCGGGGTAACCCAGGGCCGCCCGCCCAGAAAGAAGAAGCACCCCGACGGCGGCGCCGCAAATGCCACCAGCGCAAATTCAATCGCCTTCGCCCGGCCAATTCTTTCTTTCTCTGCGGTCGCTTGTCTTTCCTTCCCCCTTGGCCTCCTCGTGTCGGACTCCATGCGCTAGGAAGACGCTACGTACATACATACACACCTACGGCAGGGTACCGGCGAGGCTCTCTACCTACAACCACCATACCTCAAGCCCGCCCGCCTTTAGTCGCAACTCATGGGCCCAACATCTGCGCCTTCAATGCACGACCCGGCTTTTCTCCCGGCCTTCTTTTTACCCGTCCACCCGCCTATGTACGCACAATCCGCGAACAAAAACAAAACAGCCAAACAGCAAATGCGCCGCCGTTCTCCGTGCACACGCACGGATTGCCAGATTGGCACCGTGCATACCGGCTATCAACCGTGCGTGCGTGCGTGCGTGCAGCCAGCCCAGCCGAACCCAGGCCGGCGGGCGCGCCGCGGGTGGGGGACGCCCGCCCGCGACTCACGGACCCTCGTCGTGCCTGCCATGTAGTGGACGTTAGGGCACTGTCCACGTCCAACCGGCCTGCGTGTGTACGGCACGCCCCACGGATGGGAGAGGCCTCTTCCGCCGCCCTGCGAGCGCGCTGGCTGGCTGGATGGCCGGAGGCGGGGGCGATCTCCCTCATGCAGCAGCGGCGGCGAACAAGGCCCCAACGCAGGCACGAAAAGGACGCCCGCGTGCATGGCGGCCTCGGGGCACCCGGGGCCAGCCAGGCACAAAAGAAGCGGCGGCGAGGGGCCCACGGCGGCGCTTTGCCCGTTGCGGGGAAGCGCGCTCGGGGGGGCGTGGCAGGGGTCTTCGGCGAGATTTTGTCGTGGGCGAATAGGGGGGCGCCCCGGTGCCTTTGCCCTGGGCCGCGAGACCCGCGTGTGCGTGGGAGGTACTTACCCGTTCCTGACGGTTGCGAGCAGCGGGATGTGAGTGGTCGAGAGAGGGCGCCGTCGGCTAACGGCGGGGCGAGTGGGGAGCGGAGGAGAGAAGCCCCTGAGCGATTAGATGGATGCTTCACCTTGGCTGTGGTACCTTACATAACCACACACCGCTGCGATCCGGCTGCGGTACGCTAAGATATGCATTTTCTCGCGCCCTACTCCGTACACTCTCTCAAAATCTTAAACGCTTTTAGGTTTTTCTACGCTCCTTGGTTTCCCCTCCTCCCTCGCCTCTGCATCCCGCCCGCCAAGTCGAACGTGACCACGCGCGTATCGATATCGCCCGCCCTTGCTTCGTCTGACCCGGGAACAACCACGTTTACATAGTCGGCCCGAGCGAGTCATTCCCATCCCAATTCGCCCCGGCTCCCAAGGCAGCCTGGCCGAGCCGACGTGCGAGTCTCGGTGCGGCGACCCAATCGTTTCCCTTCCCAGACCCCCGCCGGCGTGCGCCCCTACGCCATGTTTCAGGTCACGGCTTGCCCGCTGGATGCGCCGGGAGCCTGTCGGCTCTTTTTATTTTATTTTTCTTTTTTTGAGTTTTGGATTTAAGCGTTGGGTTTGTGTCTTGTTCCTGCAGCCGCGGTGATATTGGTGCGTTGTGCTATAGCCTCGGGCCCAGTCCCGTTCTTGTGGTTCTTGGGAATGCGCGGCACATCGCCTATGGCGAGCGTTGCATGTGCTAGGGCAGTAGGGAAAAGCATCGTCTACTACGTAGTGTTACGAAGAACAGAAAAAAAAAAGTGTCAGTTCCCGACAGGCCGCGCAACAATCGCGCAAAATCCGTCCCCATTTCCTCCCCTCGCACACGAGCGCCAATGGTTCAAGAAGTTCTCAATCCGGCCCCGGACGATTCATGACCCTCGACGCCCCGCCCGTACACTTATCGCAACCTTGACATTGTACCAGCATCACAGCGCCCGTCCACCTCCACCCCAGTCCCTTCAACGCTCTCATCTCGGCAAGGCTACATATGTACGTACCCCCCCTCCCCCCTCCCGCCCGTTTTGGAACGCCCGCCCTATACAGAGCAGCCTTACCTATAGCAGCGCGGCCTAAGCTCGCTTTGCCTCACTGCTTCAGGGGCGCCGCTAGGGCACTTGCAAAGACGCGTCCGGAACGGCCGCGCCGGCCGCCCGAAGTGGACGTCGTTGTGCTTCTCTGATGGCGGCGAGCAGAGCGCGTGGGCCCCCGGGTCGCGGGGCGGAATCGACGCCCGCTGGGCGGGGGCGTGGTGCTGTGCTGGTACATATGTATGTAGATCGCATGTTTCGAGCGCGCGGAGCGAGTGTGATGGCTCGGGCGGAACGGGGTGCGTTGGACGGAGTGCGTGGGGATACGATTCGCCTCCCCCTCGGCCGCATAAACAGTGGCGCGCTCGTCGGATGGCGAACGTGCGAAAAGCAAAATCGCCGCCGAGGTGTCCTCGGGAGACTCGGAGGGATTGGTCTGGCTGGCGGCGTAGCGAGTGAAGAGGGGCTTGTTACAGATCCGTCGGCCGAGAGGGAGAGTGGTGCGTTGGATCGTCGGGGGGACAAATTGGATGGTTGTCTTTCTTGAGTCGTGGCGAGGGCGCCAAGAGGGGACTGTGACGGACTTACATATGTACGGAGTGATGACGGGCGCGGAGGTCGCGCTTCTGGAAACGACACTTGTGCACACTCGACCGATTCTTCCGCATCGTGGACGAATTCCGCTGGAGAACTGTGTATCCAATTGAAGCACTCTATAGGCGCAACGCTATTCAACCCTACCCCATCTCCCACATTCTCCATCCTGGTCGCCCGCCGCCCGATGATGTCGTCGACCCGCCGCCCGCACACGTTCGCCCAGAATAGCGGGGCGGCTCGCGGCCCTAGCGGTCTAAAGGAAAACGCGCCCTCCCTCCACCGCCAAAGAACTATGTACTACGTATGTAGCTACGGACGGCCTGTGGCGGTGGAAAGGCGTAGCTTTTACCTACATGCATGGCGGAGCAGAGAGATGGTCGGCTAGAGGCGTGTATGTATGTAGGGGCGTCGACGAGCCGGGGCGATTTGCGCGGGCCGTTGTGCGTTGTGCAGTGTGTGGGTGCTACGTGCATGGTGCGTTTTGTACGGAGTGCATGCGGAGGATGTGCTTGTGCATGCGGGACCGGGGGTGATGACTCGGGTGGCTTGGGAGCGATTCATTCGTTCATGCAGAGAGGCTCATGGGCATTATCAGAGCTTGGATATACATACAAACAAGGGCTAGATAGTGGAGTGATGGTGATCAATGTTGATACATACGTGATCTTGTTGAGTTCACGTCGTCTTTGTTTCATGCGGCGGGACCGATTTGGAGAGGCGAATTGAAAGGCAGTAGGGTTTGCAGGGCGGTTTTGCGTGAGATGGGGTTGTAAACGGAGATGCATTGGGGAGATCCATGCGCGAAGGGTGTTCTTATTACTACGCAACATTCTGCTGGGGAGTCCAAGATGTTCAATATCTGAAAGTGTCTACCATGGCGGTTGCATCCGCAAACTTAATCAAGTCCTCGTGCCCTACTCTTTATGTAGCTACTAGCTCGATACTTCTCAAGTAAATGCGTAGGAAATAGTCTGAGAATGTGTACGGAGATTGCAACATTGACATTTCATAGTCTCGCCCTTTTTGACCAGCTATAATGTGAATGCTTACTGCGAATTGAATGGTTTCTTGAGAAGCACAACTTCACTACTTGCGGCTCATTTGTAATACTTATTGCATCTAAGTTTGGGTGAAATTGTCTGCGAACTCCACTTACTGATTGGGAGCGGGAGAAAGTGAGATGGTGGTCGATGAAAGTCACCGGAGAGAAGTTGTGCACCAAATTATGCGTTACATTCAGTGTTTACTTTAGTTTTACCCGGATTCGAAATTGTTCAACGCATCCTAGAGAGTTGGGAGAGCCTCTACTAAAATCACGTGACCGGTACGATGAAAGCCGTAGCCTATGACAGCGTCGGAAAATTTCAACCAGCGCCCATTCCATACCTCTACCTCCAAAAAGACATTGATCACCGCAACCGGAACATCGTTCTTTTATACCCAGCCTATCTCTCTCATTGCCTCCCTAGTCTCTCAATAGACGCGCGAAATCTCGACCTATATTAATGGGCCGGCTGTATTCTTGCCTACGCTCAGCGGCCACGGCCATTTCATCCAATCCATCATATATTCATCATTAGCACCCCGCCGGGACATCTCCCAATACACGGCGGCAAAACTATATATTTCGGTGCATCGCAATTGCACAGCATTACCATCATGGCCGAGCAGCGCCTACTTAGCGAGCTCTGCAGCATATGGTGAGTTCGCCTTGCTCCTAGTGCACACGGAGGCTTCCTCTTTCATCACTCCCATCCTCCGCTCCCAATTCCACGCCGCGCCGCGGCTAACGTAACTCGCTCTGCAGTAACAGCAACGCGCCCAAGTACCGTTGCCCGCGCGACGCGGTGCGCACGTGCTCGATGGCATGCCACAGGCGGCACAAGCAGTGGGCGCAGTGCTCCGGCGAGCGCGACCCGGCGGCCTACGTGAAGAAGAGCGAGCTGGCCACGCCGGCGGGCATCGACCGCGACTTCAACTTCCTGACGGGGATCGAGCGCGCCATCGAGCGGCGGGAACGCGAGGCGGAGGAGAGGGAGGAGAGCCTTCGTGGTGGCAGGCAGGTCAGGGCAGGCTTCGCTCCCGTGCCGGGGAGCAAATATTGGAGGAGATTGAAGGATGCGGGCGTCGTGGTGGATAGGGCGCCGAAGGGAATGTCCAGGCAGAGGCAGAACAGGACGCGTTATCTTAACAGGTATGGATATACGTCGATAGGCGTCCGGCTTAGAGTGCTAACAGTGGTAACAAGGTCGCAGTGCATCTGTTGGACTATAGAGTGGGTGCATCCCGATCAGTCCAAAACTATTGACGAGATCAAGGATACGACTCCGTTGAGCGACGAATACGATGCGCTGGTAAAAAGGATGGAGAAGAAGCGCAAGCGGGAGGACGAAGCGGTTAAGAAAGAGTCCACGGTGGTCTCTCCAACACCAGAAACCAGCAAACAGGTAAAGGCGGACTCCAGTCAGAAGGAATTGGATAAGACACTTGATCAAAACTCGAAAGCTCAATCGACGTTTATCCCCGCTACCCGCAGTACCTCAGAGACCGAACTTCAAAATGTAGCCAATCTTGACGGACAATCCAACCCGGATGGGAACATTCAAACAGACACAGCAAATGACGCTCAACCTAGTGCGGATTTTGGCGCCCAGACGATGAGTGCTGAAATAAAGACTGAAAGTATTGGCAGTACTCAGCAATATCACTTCTACTTGGTCAAGCCGCACACTGCGACCGCAAAACATGTTCTTATCCCTCTACCGCGCCAAGGTACACTGGATAAATGCCTGAGACATCAAGTAGTTCTCGAGTTCCCGACGATTCAGGTTCTTAGGGAATCACCGGACCGAATCCCAGAAGCCTTCATGCTCGAGGCCGAGTACGTGGGCAAAGAAAAGGAGGATGAAACGGAATTCAAGCAGCTCGTGAGCGGAGTTGCAGTACCCTCAACCGATGAAGTGCCAGACGACGGAAAGGTCGACGATCGCAAGATCATAGAGGTTCTCCAACAGGATCTCAGCAATTCAGCCAGCCAATGAGATGCCTTCACGAAGGGTACAGTAATTTCAATATTATCCACAGTATTGTCGTTATTAATTCTGGCTAAGTACATTAGACATTATACCCCCAGAGCCTTATGTTAGGCAATTGAATCCATAAAGTGTAAACATGTGAACATTACCCAGTTCATAACCTCGGATTATCTCTTGAACTACCATGCAATCGAAGCTTCGTTTGTTTCTTGCAGTCCATGGGGCTTAGGCTGCCGCTCCTTCTTTATCCATGCTTCCGAGCTCGTGTGCTTGCCCTTCCGGCCCCCAAGAGTGCATCCTCCAGCCCTTCTTCTCATTCTTCTTTGCTTTCCTTTGGCGATCAATGGCCGCCGCGGAAAAACCAAGATATGCCACATAGCACACGCACACGAACGCGGAGGAGAATGCTATGACACCGGTCAGGGCTTTCCAACCTACGTTGTCGAACCAACCATACCAGGCTGGGGTAGTTACAACACTATGAAAGCAAATAAAAGTCCATCCGCCGAGGAAGAAGATGGATATGATCAAGGTCGTGACAGGATTCAGTCGATGCTTCATGATCAAGACGCACTGCGCAGGAATGTTGATTGCCTCCGCAATCATCGTAACGAAGCGGATAGCAACTAGGGGCCTATTCCGATACACCCGTTCAGCTCAGTTCCGCTGGCCTTCGTACCGCACATGCAAGTTGATACTCACCCAGATGTGATGTCGGGTATGCCGTCGTTATTGTCGAAACTACTGGAAGCATGTCCGTTGTCCTTGGCCACACGGCTCCAGATGAGGGTGATGGCCGTGAAGAGGAGATAGACAAGGCTGAGGGCGGTTATCGGGACCAGTAGGCGCGGGCCCCACCGGAGGCGCCCCTGCCATCGGATGTCGCCCGTGTCGACGGCGAGAAATTGGAGCTTGGGATGCATGGTGGTGGCGTAGGTCTAGCCGACGGGTCGGTTTGCCGTGAGGCGGTCGTCGAAGAGTCCGTGTAACGATGGCTTCTCCCCGAACAGACGAACGGAGCTTCTTGTCGAGCTTTTTGCCGCCGTTGGTGGCTAGCTTGCGCCTGAGGGTGGAGGTGCGTTTCTGCTTTTGCGATTGTTGAGCGCTCGTTCACATTTGGTGGCGCTTCGCGAGATAGCGCCACACAAGTGCCAATGCTGGTCTTTTCGACTTTCGCACTTGGTGCTCGGTGCAGCCTAATATATCTGGCCTCTAGAGCCGAAGGATTCGAAGGCATTGATTGGAATCCTGCTCTGGTAGAAGCACTGCCTCGTCACGTGTCGCCGAGCGCTGCGGTCCGCCACAATACGATAGACAAGACCAACACGCGCCCAATCGTACTTCACAACAAGGGTAGCTCCATGTGCGGAGGATGCTATTCAATTGGCGACTCAGAGCCTTGGCATGTTCCTAGCCTTTTTTTGCTGCTCGGGTACGTACTTGGCCGTTTCAGTTGTGCTTGAAGGATCCCCTAATGGCCGGACACATTTAGTACGCCTAGAAAACGCCCAGAACTACAACGTCATCTGAGTCTTTTTAGCAGTCGAAGCCACATTGGACGCTTATCGAAACAACCACAGACGTAGCCGACCGCAACTCGGGCTCTCAATAATACGAAAGTCCACCTTGGCCGACATGATGTGGCTTTGCTCTGTCTCACAAGAGGGCCTTGTACCGTAACAATCTGAAGCTGCTCCACCGCAATTGGCTGCTTCGAGTATCAGATCCGCCGGCCTCCTTTGCTGCAAGGCGCAGAGTAAAAATGGCATTCCGCGTCGGTGGGCAAGAAGCTGCATTTCTAGCGCTTGCAGTATCTCGGCCATTGGAGCGGGGCGCGCATTCCGTCTTGGTTTCTTTTAACAAGGGTGGGATTTTGTTCATCCATCGGAAATGTGCATCTAGAACCGCAAGGATGGTGAGGGAAACCCGCGAGGCTGGCTGCACGCGCCGTCTCCATAAGCCAACGCACGAGCAGGAAGATTTCCCATTTTGTCCACGGAGACTGTTTTGCGTGAACGCATGTCGTTAGAAAGATATACGCGCAACCTTAAGTACGGGGCCTATGTTTTGGTCGGGTGTTGAGAGGCCCCGCGGTGGAAACTTGGTTCAATCTCGGACGATGTCGTCTCCCTTTTTCTAGAAACACCGTCTGTCCTACCACACTGCCTTTGGCCTACGTTTCGCCCAGATCTAGTTCCCCGCCCGATCTCTCTCGTCCCTCTTCTGTCCTTCCTACTCGACCGAAGGGTCTCACCATGACACCGGACACAGCAATCAACCGGACGGATTTGGTACCACCGTCCCACGCACGCTACTTCCAGCAGCGACACTTTTTCCCGCAACACCCAGGTACAGCCGAGCAGTAGCAGGCAGTAACGGCTCCATTGCCATACCTCGCGCCGCCAGGGCCAAGCGTCGCCCACCAGTTAAGCGTGCCACATGTTGCCTTGCCAGGCCCTGATTCCGGGACCCTAGAGCGAGAGAGCCATGGAGACCGCCTTCCACTTGGCGCACACCACACCGGTGTTCCTTTGAGCGACACGCCGGACTACAACGCTACTGTACGTAGTGGACGCTTCTCCCGCACGCATGCGCCGGGGAGATAGCTATCAAGGCGCGTCCCGGGTCCGCTGCGGTGCCGCGGCGCCTAGCTCGACGCCCGTCAGTCCGCCACGGAAGGTGCCACAAGAAAGCCGGGCCCACCGCCCGTGAGCGTCCAGACGGCACGTCGCGGCGCACGGCGTGGCGCGTGGCCCTCATCGACTGACGCCTGCAAACCAAGGGGCTCCCAAAGCCTCGGAGCCTTGGGAATTGGCGCCGGGAAGAGCGGCAGATTGGCTTCCCGCAACTGATAATGGGCTCTCCCGACACCCTGGTCGCCGGGCGCCAGGCGCGCGCGCGTCGCGACTCGCGCGGAACGGCAATCAGGCGACGATGCAGTGAGCCGCTTTTCGCTCGCTTCGCGAGGCTGGTTGGGGCGTATTGCGAGAACGGGCGATGAATAAGTGCAGGACGGGACGGGTAGCCGCCGGTACGGAGTCACTCCGTCGGGATTCCTCTTTTCTCGGCTTCGGCGAGAGGCGAACGGGGAAACAGTGTGCGGCTGATGGTGGATGAGGAAGAAAAGAGCAGGCTTCTAGATTGCTATTCGAAGGTCGGAGGCCCCACGTGCTCCTTCTCGCACGACAGGGAGCGAGCGTGTGTGTTTGTTGGGCCTAGCTTACTGCCGTCATGTTGTGAAAGCAAAAGCTAGAGCGGCGGAGTCTCACTGGGACAGGACCACTTATTGAGAAGCCGGGCCCACTCAACGAGCCAGACAGTCCCTTCCCTCACTTCCGAGCCAGCCGTTGTTCTCCCCGCATTCTGTTTTCCATGGAGGATTGAAAACGATCTCACTCCTACGGTATATATTGCAGGCATCCTTCCCAATCGATTCTGGTTGATTCCTATCGACTCTCCGCTGCGAAAATGTCTCCTACCGATCCTGGACCGAGGGCTCCTGTGAGCCTTCTCAACATGCCGCCTAAAGTTGGCTGGGGTATGGGGGTCGCCATTACACTGGCCTTCCTCTATTTGATCATGTGCCGGAAGCTGCGGTTCCAGCGCATCAATGAGATGCACAAGAAGTTCTCCTATGCTCTCGAGGGGAGGTCGGGACTCAAACAGATGACCCTGGAAGACGCGTGGGAAATCCACAAGACCGTCATGGAGCTTGAATTCCCCTTCATGTACGATCTTAGCTATAAGATGAGCTTTCTCAGGTGAGTGCTGAATCGCTTGGGCCGCGTTCTCTTGTTGGTCTTTCATAACAGACGTAGGCCGCTGACGACCGATAACAAGGACCTACCCTATTCGCAGCATTAGCAAGTTGCTCGTGCATACCGGGAATTTGTATTGTCCTACGAAGGTCGCGAAGGTTCGTCGATGATCCGTTACTTGCCATGCAGGTTGCCGTCCTATGTACGAGCTCCGGCATGGAGGAGATTCCGTGCTAACCTTGAAATTGTGTAGCGTTACGTCGACACTACCGTCTTGATGAACGAGTTCATGCTGTTCCCACCCAATTCTGAGCGGGCCAACTCCGGCATTTCGCGTATGAATTATATGCATAAGTGAATTACCCATAGTCGCCCCACAAAATTCGGTGGCTAATTGAAGCAGTGTGTACCGAAAATCGAGGCTCCTAACCGATGACGACATGCTCTACGTCCTAGCTTTGTTTGCCGTTGATCCGTGCTACTGGGTCAACCGTCTCGAGTGGCGCAAGCTCACGGACCTTGAACGTTGTGCCATGTAGGTGACTTGTAGCTTAATCCCATCCGCTTACAGTTACAACAAACTCATACGATGACAGGGGACTCTTTTGGCACTCGATCGGGATGCACATGGACATTCCGTTCGACAAACTCAGATCTGGCTACACCAAGTCTTGGCGAGACGGCCTCCAGTTCTTCGAGGAACTCCAACAGTTCGCAGACGAGTACGAATTGGTGAACTACGATCCCCATGACGAAGGAAAGGAGCTAGCCGACAGGATCATGGAAATGGTCCTCAGGGACGTCCCAACATTCCTTTGGGGACTCAGCGGGCAGGTCTTGAACGCGGTTTTGGAGAAGCGGCTGAGAGATGGTTTGATGTATGCTGGCGTTCCCCGGAATTCCGTAAATTCTGGCATTAACCTTTAACCTTCGTCGCAGGTATCCTGATCCGTCTCGCGTCTATCAGTGGATCGTCGACACCACTTGGTCGACTCGAAGGTTCATCCTCAGGCATTTGACACCGCCACGACCGGACAGCAGACCATACCGCATTTTGTCGTCGGGCAAGAACAGCAATGGAAGATATTCTCGCCTTGTATACGAGGCTGAGCCTTGGTACGTAGCTTGGCTTCAATGCTCTAGATCTGATTGAAACAAGATGTCGCTGATAAGGCCCATAGGTACACACCTGCCACATTCGGGCAACGATGGGGATTTAAAGCTTTCTTTAAATCCGTTCTTCGTCAGCCGATTCCCGGAGACAATGTGAAATATTTCCCGGATGGATATGACCACATGGACATTGGTCCCTCGAACAAGCAAGGCAAAGGCGAGAAGGAATTCGCCGAGGGTCTTCAAAATATCAAGCTGAATCCGCAGCCTCGTTGCCCCTTCTTTGCGAAGGGGGATGTCTAGATGCCTTCAAGAAGACACGCCGACTCAGTGACGTTGCTGAACTTGGGAGATAACGAAGGATGGCCCCAAGACAAGGATAATGTTGACGATACGGCCTCACATCGTTTAGGAGCATATCTAGCAGTAAGGCCATAGAAAACGACTAGTTTGCATGAGGACGATCCCACGAAGAGGTTCACCGGAACCACCAATTAACCTAGTACAGTAGTTAGCAATTAAGCTTCTATAGAGTACGAAGTATTTGGTTCGCATAGTATACCGAAGCCGTGATACCGTCTCCCACGCCCCTGATGCTATGCCACCACCCGGTCGGAATAAACACGCCCTCTCCCCTCCCTAGCACAACCTGCCACCCCCTCTCCTTCCCCACCTCTTCCCCGCCCCACACCTCCCTCTCCAACTCCTCCTTCTCCTCCCCGGCCATCATCTCCTCCCCCCTCATCCTCTCGCTCCCCTCCTTCCCGCCCACCCTCGTCCTCACCCTTTCAAACACCTTCCGCCCCACCTCCGGCTCATACAGCCGCACCACCTTCGCCCCCGCCATCTGCACGAACAGGTTCGGATTCGGGTCGCGGTGCAGGGGCGTGTACGTGGGCGGCCACCCGATCCACAGCGCCGCGTCATACACGTCGCCTCTGCCGGCGCGCCGCACCGTCTCCGGCGCGGGCTCCAGGTCGGCGCGCAGGCCCGCCGGCAGCGCTCCCAGCGACGCCTGCGCCAGATACAGCCGCGCGTCCTCCTCGCCGCCTCCGCCGCCTCCGCCCCGGCGCGCGGCGCGCGCCTCCGCCCAGTCGAGAAACAGCCATAGCGGCGCCTCGCACCGGTCGAACCGCGCGGGCTCCCCCGGCGCCGCCGCCGGCCGCGTCAGCTCGAGCGGGAGGAGCGCGTCGCGGGCGCGGGCGGCCAGGTAGGATGTGTTGAGGGCGAGGGGGGCGTTGGCGGCCGAGGAGGCGGTCAGCGGGACGAACCATTTGGTGAGGGCGGGGAGGGGCGGGGAGAGGGAAGGGGAGGAGAGGGCGACGGGGCGGGAGGGGAGGAAGTAGGTGGCGCGGAAATCGGGGAGGGACGGGGGATGGGTGAGGCGGGGGAGGGGGGCGAAGCGGGTTGTGCTCGGGGTCCGGCTGGGGGTGGTAGTGTGGAGGCGGATGGTGGGGTTGGGGAGGGTGCGAGGGGGGTTCAGGAGAACGGGTTTGGGCATTGGGTGTGAGTGATGGTGGAATTGGATGGCTGGAAGGTTGGTGATTGCTGCAGTGATGGCGGCGAGCTTGTCACGGAGGTGGTGAAGGTCGGAGCTTGGGGCTCAAAGCTTTAGCGCGCTATTCCCTGGGAGGAAATCTCGCTTCCGCGCGGTATATCAAGTAGGAATACATTTTACCCGACCAAATATAAGATTCTCTACACTTGTGCGGCAATACATTTCCAAGTGTTGTCAAGTACTATTTGAGCTCACCTAGTAAAAGGCCCAGTTTGATACTTGGAATATCAATAGCGATGAACGGTCCGAATGAAATTGAAGAACGTCCTAGGTGCACTAACGAATTCGGCATAGACGAGTCCCCCGAATACAGAATTTCAGAGGAGTGCTAAAGGCCGGGAGCAGTTCGTTGGATGGGAAGAGCTACCGTGGCAATAGCTACGAAGTTCTCTAATTCAACGCTACAGAATACAGCAAGCTCGAAACGTCTATAAATCGACTATAAAACGAGAATACGTGGGGCAAAAAGAGACTGCCTCATAATCCGAACAGGGAAATAAGACCGCTAAAAACATTTATACAAGAATCCCAAGCAATAAAAATTTAGGGGGTCCGTCATAGATGCACACCTTGGCTAGCTGTAGACACCGATCTAGCCAAGGGCAAGAGAAAGACGTAATCCCAACCGCACCCCAAAATTCGTGCCGACACGGCTGCGGACATCGAAAACTCTCGGACATAAAGAACAGTTCGCCTTCCCTACTCCTACCCCACTCACACCTTATGACTACAAAAGACGTCAGCACAGCCGTCGCCAACTCAGTTTAAGACAAAGCACGAGAAAAGGAACGAATCTCAACTCACCTCCAATGATGCGCTTCATCTCCATACTGAATCCCCTCGATCCAGTCCTTCATCCTCGTCGCCACCGGCCCCGCCTCACTCCCTTCCTCCAACCCACATTCGACCTCACGCCCCCTCCACGAGATCTTCCTGACCGGGCTCACCACGGCGGCCGTCCCCGCGCCAAACGCCTCCATCAGGCGTCCCTCGTCGGCCGCGTCGGCCACCTCCTTCATCGTGAACTTCCGCTCGTTGACGATCCACCCCTCCGGCACCAGCCTCTCCCTGGCGAGCGCCAGGATCGAGTCCCTCGTGACGCCCTCCAAGATGGTTCCGTCCAGGGGCGCGGTGACGAGCTCGGGCCGTCCGCCGGCGTCCTTGCTCCGCATGGCCGCGAACAGGTTCATGGTGCCGACCTCGGTGACGTACTCGTCGTCGCCGAAGAGCCAGAGGTTCTGGTGGAAGCCGCGGCTGGCGGCCTGCATCTGGGGCACGATGCAGGGGGCGTAGTTGGCGCCGAGCTTCTTGTCGCCGACGCCGCCGGGCCAGGCGCGCACCGCGTAGTCGGTCGCCTCGAGCGAGACGGCCTTGAAGCCCGTCGGGTAGTAAGGGCCGACGGGGCTGGCGATGACGAAGAGAAGGGCCGACCCCGGCGGGCCCACGCCCAGCGTGCGCTGCGTCCCGATCAGCGTCGGCCGCAGGTACAGGCTGTAGCCGCGGCGCGCGGGGATGAAGCGCTCCTCGAGCGCGCAGAAGGCGCCGAGGAGGTCGATCAGCTGTTCGCCGGCGAAGGTGGGCAGCGCGATGCGCGCCGCCGACTTGTTGAGCCGCTCCATGTTCTTGTCGGGCCGGAAGAGCCGGATGTGGCCCGAGCTGTCTTTGTAGGCTTTCATGCCTTCGAAGCATTCGAAGGCGTAGTGGAAGACGCAGGTTGCGGGGTCGAGGGAGAGGTTCTGGTAGGGCGTTATTCGCGGAGGCAGCCAGCCGGAGGATTGGTTCCACTCGAGGGAGAGCATGTGGTCTGGAGGCGAAGGGACGCGTTGTTAGCTACGGCGAGAGAGAGGCAGGGCACGCGACTCGAGATATGCAGTCGCGCATGCAGACTACGAGGCTACGCACCGGTGAAGGTGCGGCCAAACACCAGCTCCTCCGGCGGCGTCAATTCCTTGGGCGCCGCCGTCTTCTCAACGCTCAGCTTGCTCGGGTCGATCTCGGCCAGCTTGGTCGCCGACGCCGCGTCCGCGTGAATGCTGTACTGTCGCCGCCAGCATGGCCGCGCTCCGCGCGGCGAGGCTGCGGTGGCGGCGAGCTGGAACGACTTGGAGCTCGTGGTGGCCGCAGCCGGAGCCGATGCGGCGCATCGCGACAGCAGGCGCAGGGATCGTGGTTGCAGCATGACGGGCCGGGGAGAAGGCGTTCAATTGGATCGAACGGGAGGGAGGGAGAGGGAGGCGACGGGTGTAGTGTGCGGAGTACGAGCGATGGGTGCCGGGGATGGGACGAGCAATCGGAGGCGGAGACGGCCAGGGCAGCGTTGACTTGCGTAGGGCGCGCCGCCGCGGCATCGGAGCGCGGGCGGGCCGAACACTGCCGGAGACCATCTGGCCCACGCGAAGCTCCCCTCGGCGCTCCGTCTCCCTTTCGGCATCAGCTTCACTTCGCTCTTTGACGACTCCCTTTTCCACTTGCCTGCCGGTGGGCCTGCGGGCGCGCTTGCCGCTCCTTTCAATGATACCCTACGACATGTGACATCCATTGGCGAATTTCTAACGAGTCCAGCAGCCACACGCGTCCGTCGGAACACGATTCATCTCGTTGCCTGACGCCTTCTCCTCTTCCTCCTCCACCTTCTCTTCGTCGCGGACAAGGCCCCCAGGCTAGATTACGACCCACGACTCACGAACGGCCCAGTCCCGTTCCCATCATGTTCTCCAACGCCCTCAAATCCTTCACCTCCAATATCTCCTCCAACTACACCCTCTCGCCGCACCCCTCGTCCACTTCCGGGCCCTGGAAGATCTTCGACGCCAAGAAGAAGTCCACCGGCAAGCCTGCCTCCGTCTTCGTCTTCGACAAGAAATCCCTCGACCCACACTCGGGAGCCGGCGGCTTGAGTAGCCGGTCTGGCGCCTCGGCGCTCAAGCACGCCCACGAGCGCGTCGTCGAGCAGCTCAAGAAGGAAGCCTCTTCGCTGGCACGCCTGCGCCACCCGAGCATCCTCGAGCTGGTCGAGCCCGTCGAGGAGACGCGCAATGGCGGCCTCATGTTCGCGACGGAGCCCGTGACGGTGTCGCTGGCGGGCTTGCTGCAGGACAAGGACGAGCAGGAGCAGCGCGGCGGGGGCGGGCTCGGGGGCGGCCGCGCCTCGCGGTACGTGGTCGAGGACGGCGGGAGCGGGGGCGATGGCCGCGGTGGCCGCCGCAGGCGCGAACTCGAGATCGACGAGCTCGAGATCCAGAAGGGGCTGCTGCAGGTCGGCAAGGGGCTCGAGTTCCTGCACGAAAGCGCCGGCCTGGTCCACGGCAACCTGACCCCCGACGCCATCTTCGTCAACGCAAAGTCGGACTGGAAGATCTCGGGCCTGGCCTTCTCGGGCCCGCCAGAGAACTCGACCAAGCCGACCTCGGCCGTGCCCATCTCGCTCGCCGAGGCCCTCAATTACGACCCCCGCCTGCCGCGCTTCGTCCAGCTCAACATCGACTACACATCGCCCGACTTCGTCCTCGACAACAACCTCACCCCGGCCGCCGACATGTTCTCGCTCGGGCTCCTCATCGTCGCGCTGTACAACAGCCCGCACCGCAGCCCGCTCGAGACCAACATGTCGGTGTCGACGTACAAGCGCGTCTTCGCCTCGTCGGCGACGATCCCGACGCAGGGCAACAACTTCAAGTCGGCGCGGCCGCTGCCGCGCGAGGTGGTGGCGGGCCTGCTGCCGCGGCTCATCACGCGCCGCCCTGCCCAGCGCCTCTCGGCGCGCGAGTTCCAGCAGGCGCGCTACTTCGACAACATCCTCGTCAACACGATCCGCTTCCTGGACGCGCTGCCGGCCAAGACGCCGGCCGAGAAGACGCAGTTCATGCGCGGGCTGCCGCGCGTGCTCGGCCAGTTCCCCAAGTCGGTCCTCGAGAAGAAGGTCCTGCCCGCTCTGCTCGAGGAGACCAAGGATAGGGAGCTGCTGGCGCTCATCCTGCAGAACGTGTTTAAGATTGTAACTAGCATGCCGTCGGGAAGGAGGGCGTTCGAGGAGAGAGTTGTGCCGAAGCTGAGGGAGGTGTTTTTAGGGGGAACAGGGGGCGGGGCTCAGGGGAAGGCTGTGGCGGAGAGAGACAGTGCGAAGGAGGCAGGGTTGATGGTGCTGTTAGAGAACATGGGTGTGATTACGGAGAATTGCTCGGGCAAGCAGTTCAAGGACGGTAAGGGACCTATCGACTTTCCTTCGTCTAATTTCCCTCGGGTTGGGTTTAGTCAGTCTATTGCGAGGAACGAGAAAAAGCTAACTTCCAGGCTAACAGAAATCCTTCCAATCCTCTTCCTCGCTCTTGAATCCCCCACCCACTCCCTCGTAGACGCCTCTATGCGCTCTCTCCCTGTCGTTCTCCCCATCCTCGACTTCTCCACCATCAAGAACGAGCTCTTCCCCGTTGTGTCTACCGTCTTTGCCAAAACAAGCAGCATGGGCATCAAGATCAGAGGTCTCGAAGCATTGCGCGTGCTATGCGGCGGGGGGTCTGCTGAGGCCGACACCGACGCCGGCGACGGGCTCGACGGGCTCTCTCCCGAGACCTCGAGTAAAGCGGCGTCCGCAAAATCGGCCGCCAACTCCGCCATACTGGATAAGTACACGATCCAGGAAAAGGTGGTGCCGCTCCTCAAGGCGATCCGCACCAAGGAGCCGGCCGTCATGATGGCGGCCTTGCCCGTCTTCCGCCGTGTCGGCGCCATCGCTGACGCCGACTTCCTCGCCACCGACGCGCTGCCTATCCTCTGGTCCTTCGCCCTGGGACCCTTGCTCTCCCTGCAACAGTTCCAGGCCTACATGGCGCTCATAAAGGAACTGGGCGCTAGGATCGAAGCCGAGCACACGCGCAAACTGCAGGAGCTCTCGTCCGCGGCGGCAAGCCCCCCGCTAGTAGGCACGGCCGGCGCCGCGTCGTCGACGCAGGACTTCCTGTCTTTCGGCGGGCCCACGGCATCGACGGCCAACGGCTCCGCCAACGGCGACGACGCCGCCGCCTTCGAGTCCCTCGTCCTGGGTCGCTCATCTGCCACCGCCGCCGACCCGTTCGACGCCGGCTGGGGCGATGCCTCTTCCGGCCCGCCTAGCGCTACGTCGTCGTCATTCAACAACGCCGCCGGCGCCGGCGCCGGAGCCAGGCCCACCAGCGGCCTCGCGATGCACGGCTCGCGCAGCTTCCAGGGGCACAACACAAGCAGTGGCGGCGGCGGCGGCGGCGGCGGCGCCCCGGCCTTCTCGTGGAGCACGCCGGAGCCATCGCCGGGGCTGCCGGGAGGCCGGAGCCAGGGCGCGGGAACAGGCATGGGCATGGGGAGCCGGGCCATCACGCCGGACTTCTCGCAGCCGCTGGCGCCCCAGAACGCGACGTCGACGTTCTCGATGCCGCTGCAGCCGTCGAGGCCGGCCGGGATGGCGGCCACCCCGGCCCCGTCGTCGTCGTCGTCGGGCTTGAATTGGTCGGGCGCCGCGACGGGCGCCGGCGGGTCGAGCTCGGACATCTGGGCCTCTGCCGCCGCCGCCGGCGGAGGAGCAGCGGCGCCCGCGCCCGCGCCCCAGCGCACGGCGTCGAACCCGTCGTTCGGGAGCGCGATGGCTGCGGCGGGGAGCAATCCGTGGGTGACGGCGCAGGGCGGAGGCGCGGGCGGAGGAGGGCTGGGCGGTTTGGGCGGCGTGGGGCCCGCGGGAGGTGGGGGAACGGGCAGCCCGTATTCGGGGTTCAGCATCGCGCCACCGCCGGCGTGGAAGCAGCAAGGTGGGCAGGTGCAGACGCAGACGCAGGGAGGAGGGTTGTCTGGGATGGGGGGGATGGGGGCGTGGGGTGGACAGCAGCAGGGGCAGGGGATGGGAATGGGGATGGGGATGGGGTTGGGGCAGCAGCAGGGACAGCGGCAGGGACAGCAGGGAGGCGGTGGTGGAGGGAAGACGGGATTGGATAAGTATGAGAGTTTGTTGTAGAAGGTAGGGGCTTCGGGCGGTTACGCGAAGTCAGTTGGGGAAGTGGAGTAGTAGAGAAATAGGCTGGTTGGTTGGCTGGTTGGTTGGTTGGTCACCGACGAGGCCTGTCTTTTGGACTTTCCCTTTTGGTGCTCTTGCCTTTTAGCGGTAACGACTTTGTATCGCGAGCGTTCGGTGAGTGGGCGAGCATTTTGGCGGTTTTTCTTTACGGGCCTAGTCCGGTGCTTCTGGGATGGAGAAGGATGGGTTTCCCGTGGCGTTTGTATTTCGTGGGCCAATGTGTAGGTGGTGCGAGAGTTGGATACCTTTGTTGCAGTTCCCTTGTCGCAGCTATGCTAAATAGAGACTTATGATGGTTAACTGCTTATGTGCAACGCGGTAGCGTATTGTATGCGGTTGGTTAGAGATTGTATGGTGTATGGGGAATGCAATGTCGGGTTAGATGCAGTATTACAAGAGCAGAGCATATAATATCCATCCTCCTATACTTCAAGCAGAATAAAGGTAGAGACACTTAATACTGCAAAAATATATGCGGCTTTTGCCGGCTTCTATTCTATTGGCTAGAAGCTTAGTATAAAGAACTAGTATACTATACACTACCATTCCACCCAATATCGAACCCCAAGCGTGTATGAGCTACCTACCTCTCCAGGAACAGTCTGGGTATTATAATGCCAAAGCACTTCATCATTAGCTACTTGTTCCTGCAACTATCGTCATCACGCATCGGAATCACTTTCACTCGCACAAGCTCTACGAAGAAATAAACCTCTCATAAAAAGTAAAAAAGGCCCTAAAGATCCTACTAATCGCCAACCAAAAAAAGAAAAGGAGCACAAGAAAATGCGGACGTAAGCCCAAACCACACTCTCACCCTCCCAACGACTTCACTTCAAAACCTCCTCTTTCTATCAATCAATGCATCAGCCTAGCTCGATTACCAAACTAGAGGGTATGAAGAGAACACAGACAGCACGAGGAGAGGAAAGCCAACACAGAGAGCAAGACCGGACACATAAACCACGCGAAAAGCACCGACGGGGCAAAGCCAAGCCGCGCAAACAGCGGCAGGACAAAGCAGAGCCGCCAGGAAGACAATTCCCACGGAGAGCTACTACATGGAAGGAGGCCACACCACGCCGTCAGCAAAAAGAAAGCCACGCCACGCCGCCTGGTGAGTAGAAAGCAAAGGAATACAGTTAGGCCGAAGCAGCACATGGCAGCTTGCCGGCGCCACCGCTACAGCGGAACCAAAGCGTCGGTAAGCGCGCGGGATCGAATCTCAGGATTAAGGACAGGCGCCAAGGGAGCGGAAGCCACGGGACTCGACGGGGAAAGTAAGAAACCAGGAGAACAAGCAAATAGCAGGAGGGCATGCGGCAGCGGCAATGGCAACAGTAATACTTAGTACACATGGAATCGAACACACAAAGGAAAGCAAAGGGCACTGGAAAAGCAAGTCGCGCCGGGACACTTCAGCCCAGATAGCGGGCAAACTTGGCGTTCCCGTTTGCGCGCAGCCGCCGTAAAAGGAAACGAAAACGCTTCCGGGTATTCCTCAAGAACTCGAACGGAAAGCAAAACTAACAACAGAACAATGCTGCAAGCCTAGGCGCCAGATTTGCTCCCGTCGCCGGGGTAGTGCTAGTCATGTGACGACACGCCTCTTTCACTTTTATCCTTAATCTCCGTGCTTGACTCTTCCGGCTTTAAGACCGCACTTCCTATGAGGGCCGGCCGGCTTTTGTAGTAGCAGGTGGTATTACACGTTAAGGAACCTAGGGAGGCTGGTGGGTTCGACATAAAGCAAGTTGCATCTCGCTTGGGAAAAGAACTAAAAAAAAAAAAATGGACTTAAAACACAAAAAGGTTGGAATCAAGAACACAAAGAAAAAAACATAAGGGTATTGATACTGATAGACTGATCCGTGCGTGTCTCTGTGTGCTGAATTGAAGGGAAATGGAAAAGGGGAAGAAAAGGAGAAGTGTACTCATCAAGGAAATAACACAATAGGAGGTACAGATTAAAAAGACACAATGGCCCCCCAAAACTACCACTACCACCACTACCACCTCCTCCTTCCCGTCCTCGAAATCCAATTCACCCCCTTTCCCCATCTCATCCTCCCCCTCTTCCCATCATCCCACTTCGGGTTCAATCCCCGTCGGAGCCAAGCTCCTACACCCCGCGGAGAGAAGGTCATGTGGATCAGGAAGGCCGTGCGCGCGCATTCGGTAGTATCGAGCGAAAAGAAAAAGTCGGAAGAGCGGAGGGAACGTAAAACGTCGTAAGCCCAAGAAAGAAGCTGTACAGGTAGGCAGGACATCAAATAGAAACAGCAGTTGAAGTCGAGGAAAAGCGGCGCGCCGGTCGGCGGAGTGAGCATGGTGCGTGAGGCGACTTAAACCAAAATAACAAAAAGAGAGAGAGGCCCGAAAAAGGCTTCCGCTCAGAAGCAGTTCAACGTGCTCTTCTTCTTCTTCTTATTACTCGAGTTCAGCATCGCCATCCTCGCCTCCAGCTGGGCCCTCTCCGCCTCGACCCTCATGCGCGCGTTGCGCTCCTCCTCCACCGCCTGGAGTGAGTACCGTTGCATGTTCCTCTCCTTCTTCATCTGCGCGAGCTCGTCCTCGAGCCCCGCGCACTTCTTCTTGTAGCCCTCCATCTCGGTCTTGACCTTCGTGCTCGACGTCTCGAGGTCCGTCAGCGCCTCCTCCAGCGTCGCCGTCAGCTGCTTCTCCGCGAATAGGTGCTTCTCGATCGTCCGGATCCGCGCCTCCTGGTCCTCCACCAGTTGCGCCTGCGCAATGTCCTTGCTCTGGTGCCGCGACTGCGGCGGCGACGACGCCGCATTGGGCGACACGTTGCCGACGTTCTGCCCGCCGGTGGCCCCTCCCGCGCCCGTGTTGGCCGCGTTGCTCGGCAGCGGCGGCAGCGGGATGGCCGGCGGCGGCGACGGCAGCGACGTGTGCGAGGCGCTCTTGCGCAGGTTCGACGTCGTCGAGTTGGAGCGGCCTAGGTCCGAGTCCTTGGGGAGGGAGTCGCGCTTGGTCTCGGCGAGCTGGGCCTCGAGGCCGACGATGCGGGCGCGGGCGTCGTCGAGCTCGCGGGCGACCTCGGCCTTGGCCGCCAGCGCCTCGTCTAGCTTGGACTGGCGCTCCGACTGTAGCGCCGACAGCCGGTTCGACGTCGCCTGGTGCTGGTCGTAGTTGGACGTCAACTGCTCCTCGAGCTCCTCCACCAGCCGCGAGCTCTTCTTCTCCTTCTCGCTGACCTTCTCCAGCTCGCGCAGCGTCTCCTCGTTGATCGTCTTGAGCTCGTCCACCTTGCCTTCGAGCTGCGCCGCCGTGCCTTTGGCCGACGTGAGCTCCTCGCGCGCGCTCCGCAGCTCCGCCGCCGCGCGCTCGTGCTGCTCCGTCAGCGTCTTGCGCGTCATCACCAGGCTCTCGATCTGCGACTGGAGCTGGTCCACCTCGACGTCCGAATCCTCGTCCAGCGCCCGCGCCACGCGGCGCACCAGGTTGGCCATCTCGTTCTGCGCCTCGGTCAGCTCGTCCTGCAGCGCCGCCGTCGCCTGCTGGTGCTCCTCCTGCGTCTGAGCGAGTTGCTCCTGCAACGCCATCGTGGCCAGCTTGTGCTCCTCGATCTGGGCCGCGAGCTTCTCGCTCGCCTCGGCCTGCGCCCTCGCGGCCTCGGCTGTCGCCTGCTCGAGCTCCTGCGAGTGCTCCTCGCGCAGCGCCTCGAGGTTGGTCTTCTGGGACGACATGACCGCCTTGTGCTCCTCAATCTGGCCCTCTAGGTTGGCGACGAGGCCGCGGTGCGCCGCCAGCTCCTTCTCCGTCAGCTCGCGCTGGCGCGTGTCCTCCTCGACCTGGCGCAGGATGTTGCTGTACGACTGCTCCAGCTGCTCGAGCTTCGTTGCCGTCGCCGACGACACCGCCTTGTGCTCCTCGAGCTCGCCCTGGAGCGCCTCGATCTCGGCGAGATGCTTGCTGCGCTCCTGCTCGAGCGAGGCCGCCGCGCTGCCGTTCTCAGCCGCCTCCTCCTGCTCGGCGATGAGCACCGATCGCGATGCCTCGACTTCGCGCAGCGACCCCTTCAGTTGGTCGATGATGTCGAGCAGGTCCTTTTCCTTTGACTGGGTCGACTCCAACACGGACGCATGCTTAGCCTTGACGCCCTCGAGTTCGCTCTGCAGCTGCGCGAGCTCCGCGTGGCTAGCGTGGCCCGAGACACCATTGGTCAGCGGCTTTGACTGCTCGGCCGCCTCCGCCGCTGCCGCAGCCGCCGTCGCCGCCCGCTGCTGCTCTTCCTGCTCGGCTAGGGACGCCTTGAGGCTCTCAATCTGGGCCAGCAGCTCCGTCTCGCGCGCCGCGTGGCTCTCGTGCATGTTGCGCATCTGCTGCTCGCTGGCGTTGAGCTGGTCCTGCATGGTGGCGACGACGGAGATGTCGAGCGGGCTCGACGCCTTGAGGCTGGACCGCTCGCGCGTCAGGCCCGAGATGATGGTCATCTTGCTCTCCATCTCCTTGCGCACCGCGTTGAGCTCGCCCTCGAGCGTCTGGCACCGCTCCGACCGCACGTGCAGCTCGTTCATCACCGCGTTCAGGTTCAGCTCGAAGTTCTGGATCGTGTCCGGCTGGCCCTCGAAGTTCTCGAGCGCGATGTTGCGCAGGCTGGCGAAGGATCGGTTCGCCCGGTCAGTCGTCATGATGGTCTGACTCGACTTGCGGCGGATGACGGTGCTGGTAGGTGACGCCGACCGCGCGATCTGCTGCGCCTTCTGCACCTCGGCCTTGAGCTCTTCGACGTAGTCGAGCGTATTCTGGTGCTGCTCGTGCAGGTCCGCGTAGCTCTCCTTGAGTTCCTTCATGTTGGCCTCCTTCTCGAGCTGGAGTTTTCTCAGCTCCTCGATCTCATGCGCGAGCTTCTCGTCAACCCGCACCGCCGGCGAAGTCTCCCGTGCGCTGTCCTCCGCAGCAGGCTCCTCTTCAGCTTCTTGCTTCTGCACCGCCGGCGCCTCGGTGCCTTCAGATTGCTCCGCGGTATCGGGCGACTCCCCAACTAAGGACAGTTCCGAAGACAAGGTACGCGAGGAGGTATGCTGCCGCTGACCGTCTTCTTTGTGCCCGTTGACGGCGGCCTCCTCGGCTAAAAAAGACTCGGGGCGGCTGGAAGCGGGCGTGCCCTTTGCGTCCGAGCTTGCGCTCGCCGCACTACCGTGGCGTGGCGCGTGGCGCGCCTCGTCCACGGCGTCCTGCAGCTCCGCCAGCGTGTTGAGCGCAATCTGGTACTTGCGCGCCAGCTCGTCGTACTCAGTCACCGTGTTCTCGTGTTCCATGCGCAGGTCGAACAGCTCCTGCGTGACGTTCTCCAGCTTGTCGGCGACGAACTTGGACTGCGCGGGGCTCTGCGGCGTCTCCGTCGGCGTCGCGCGCGCTTGCTCGCTGTCCACCTCGAGCGCCCCCCGCTTCTCCGGCGTCTCGGGCCGCGAGATGAGCTCCCCGCTGCCCTCGGAGTTGTCGTCCGGCACGACCGTCTCGGAGGCGGGTGCCGTTTCGGTGGTGTTAGCCGTATTGGTGCTGGACTCGCGCTTCTTGCTATCCTCCTCTTCCTCAGCCTCGGCCTCGGCATCCTCGGGGATCGGCTCCGGGCTGCCCGTCGACCCCGTGTCACGGAACGGGTCGCCACTGCGGCTGCTGCGCGCCGAGTGGCCGTTGGGAAGCTGCGCCTCGGCGGCCGCAGTGCCATCCTTGCCGTTCTCCGGATGGCGGATGTGGTCAAGTTCGTAGAGGAGGTTGTCGAGCTTGCCGATGCTGCGCTGGCGCTCGACGACATGCTCCAGGCGCTCGATCTCGCGCTGCATGAGCTCATGGTCCTGCTCCGCCTCGGCCAGGCGCTCCTCGAGCGTCGAAATGTACTCCTCGCACGATGCCTCGTTCTCGCGCACGCGCGACAGCTCCTTGCGCAGGTCCTGGATGATGACGGAGCTGCGCTCCTCGCCGCTCATGACGCCGTCGACGCGCGCCTCGAGCTCGCGCACGTAGCCCTCGCTGCTCGCCTCCCGATCCATCGACTTCTGGATGCGCGCCTGCAGCTGCTGCGTCACCGTCTCCATGTAGGCGATCTTGGTCTCCTTTTCGAGCAGCGAGCTCTCCGTGTTAGACAGCGACGTCCGCGTGTTCGAGAGCGACGCCTCCAACGATTGGATCGTCTTCTCGTACTCCAACACGACGGACTCGACCGCCTCGGCGAAGGAATTCGACCGCTTCAAACGCTCCAACGCCGTTTCGCCAATGGCGTCCTTCAGCATGGGCGTGTCCCCGTCCTGCGCCTCGTTCTCGCCCCGCGCCTTGGTGATTTCCGAGATGAGCTTGGCATGCCGCTGGCTAAGCGCATTGTAGTTCTCCTGGATGTCGAGCAGCTGATTCTGAAGCTCGACCTCGCGCTCGTGCTGGCGCTCGGACCGCTCCGAAGGGGCCCCGCCATTACCGCGCCGCTCCGTCCGCTCCGACAGCCGGATCTGGTCGCGCAGGAACTGCACCTCGGCGCGTAGCCGCTCGATGAGTGCCTGCTTGTTGCCGTCGTCGTTGACCTGCTGGATCTGCGGCTTGCTCTGGATCGCGCGCGCGCGCTGCGCATATTGCACCGTGTTCAACGTCTCGCTAAGATGGAACTCTGCCGGGTTGACACAAGCCACCATGTAGGTGATGGCGTTACCGCCAAGGGAGTCTTGGAGGAGGCGCGTCAGCTTGGAGTCGCGGTAGGACACGTGCGACCCGGATGATCGGGACGACAGCTGGGAGATGACTTTGCCCAAGCTGGCAAGACCGGCATTGATGGAGATCCCTTCCTTCGCACGTTCGCCGTGAGCGCCCGTGTTCTTCAGTCGTTCGCTGCCGGCAAGATCGACGAAGTGCAGCTTGCTGTCGACGGTAACCCACATTTCCGATCCGGACATAGCCTCAAGGGGCACCGAAAAGCGTTTCTCGCGCGAGCTCGTCGGGCTAGATTTGCTCCTCTTCTGCACGAGATTCAGGCTGAATACGGCATGGGAACGCGAAGATTTCGCATTGACCGCCGTTGCGTCAGTCTGTCGAATGGCGGACCCAAAATTAAGCGCATTGAGCAGGTCGTCGATGGAGTTTATGGTAACCTGGCGCAATCCAGTAAGCAGGATCCGGCCCTTCGGATCTTCTCGAATGCTGACGGCGCTCCGCTCGGACTGGGGCACTGATTCTGGGAGGAGCAGGTCCCGGAGTTGCTCGTTGTAGATCTGAAACAGCATCAGCATAACCCATACGCCGACCAATGCTTCGCTCGCAGCTTTCGCGACACCGAGTGCGCCAAGCCACCCTCAGAAATTCTGGAACTTACCTCCACGTATGTAGCCTTCATCTGCCAGCTCTTGTCTCCGCTAGATTTGGAGGACGACTGCGGCGGTGGTATGCCCATGCTCGAATAACGCGAAGGAGCACGCAGACCCGAACCTGACATACGATGGGGGTTCTGTCCCGTAAGCTTCTCGAAGAGCACTGCCGCCGCTCGAGGAATGACACCTGCAAATCCGATTTGAGAAGTTAGGAAGTCTCGTCGCTTAGGTAACCAAAGAGGAGAGCAGCAAACCAGCAGCTCCAAAGGCGTCGATGTTGTAGGGGAAAATGCGTACCCATAATCCTATCATCGTTCTGCTCCCTCGGGCCTGTTGTGCCCATAGTGTAGGACTTGCCAGCGCCAGACTGGCCGTATGCTAGAATAGAGACATTATAGCCCTGTACGAACGAGTTGACGCTCTCGCTCAAATACTCCCAAATGCCCTCCTGGTCGATCTCGGGCCCGAATACGCGGTCGAAGACGAACAGCTTCTTGCCTTGCGCGGCCTCGACCGCGAGGCTCGTGTGCGACGTGACCTGGCATGTTGAACCACGAAACCGCTGCGGAACTAGCTCATAACCAGGATCGGTGGGTTGGAGAGGTGGTCGAACACGAACGGCTGCGATGCAGAATAGCGACGCGTTAGCTTGAGTCTATGGAGCGTGGCGGGCTATGCTTTCTTTGGCTCCATTTGCACGTGGAGCGCGCGCGAGGGCGACCGTCCACCCACGCGGAGGTGACGGGAACGAGTGAAGGCGGCACACGGGGCGGGGAACTAGTGATATACGCACCAACTTTGACGGCCGTCTTTCCGTCCTCGTCTGACGCCCTGCTGCCTCCGCCGCCAGGCCGACTACTCATACTCATTCGACTTGAACTTCGATTCGGTCGGATCATGGCGCTCATGGGCCGCTGTTGCTGTACGCCGCCGGCAGGAGAGCCTGGTGGAGAGGCCATCTCGCCGCGGGTCCGGGCGAGGGTTTAATAATATCGCGTGCAACTTGGACCCCAGTATGGAAGGGGGGGGTATGGGAAAGAAGTGCGTGCGTGGGTGCGTGCGTCTTCGAACGGGTTTCCTCTGGGTCGGGACAAAAAAAAAGGATGGAGCCCTTTCCCGCCGAAAAGGAACTTGGGGCCCGTCCTGCTTTGGCCCCAGCCCTGGGTGTGGATCGTGTGTGCGTCGCGAGACTGGGTCTTGAGCTCGTTCGTTTCCCTCCGCAACTTGCCCTCCGGTAATCTCTCAGTCTCGCTCGCTCGCACTCTCCCCTGGGCGCGCCCCGGCACAGCGGGTGTGGGTGGGTGCGAGTGGGCGTGTGCGCGCGCGTGTACCGTGCGGGCAGAGTGCGTGGGTGGTGTGTGTGTGTGCTTGGGTTATGCCGAGAATACTCGTCGCGGCCGTTGCTCGTGCTGGCAGCGCTCGAAGGATGTTCGGGGAATCTCCGCAGCCGGGAGAGTCATGCGCGGCTGTTTCGAGAAGGCGGCGTGGAAAAATGCGGTTGCGGATTTGCCCTGTGGTTAGGCTGATTGCTGCCTTCCCGGGGGGTTAGGAGGGAACTTTTGTGTACGGGTCGCACGGGACAAGCCGGCAGCACGAATAAAAGGTAGAGGCGGCACAACGGCGGCAGGGTTGCGGATGAAGAGCGGAGGAGCAAGAGGAGGGTACGTGCTTCGCAGCGCACACAAAATAAAATAAAATAAATAATAGTGGACGCGGGCAAAAACGGGGCACGCGGCGCGACGTCGTTCGTTCGTCGCTCGCTCTGCTCCTGTGCCTCGTGCTGACAGCCGAGGCCGGGAGAAAATTGGGCAGTCGCGCGTTAGGATGGCTTGCGCGCCCGCAGCAAGATGCGTCCGGCTTGTTGTTATAAAAGGCCCGCGATATAAGCCGTCGACGTCGGCGAGCTGCGGCGGAAAAGGGCCCTGGCTAGGCTGCTTGTCTGCTTGCCTGCTTGCCTGCTTGCCTGCTTTGCGTTGCTGCGAGAAGCGGCGAACCTGCGTGGGCGCGGACGAGGGTTGGTGGTGGTATGTGCTGGGTTGCGTGCGGACGTGAGTGCAGGGCCCAGGGGTGACGGGGGGGAATGGGAATAGCGTGTGCAAAGGTGAGCGTGTGTGGACGTGTAGGCACGTACTGCCCGCTGTGCAGGACAGAGAGTCTGGGCAGGGCGGACGCACCCCTCGCCCGCGCCTGCGCAGTACCTGCCTGTGGGCCGCGGGCCCCCCTTTTCGCGCGCGCCCGCGCGCGAGTCGGCGGCCTGGCGCGGGGGGTCGCCCGCCGGCGCCGGGCCTCTCACAGGCCGCCGTCCAAGCCAGCGGCCAATCGTAGCGGCCCGCTGCGCGCAGCCCCTGTCGGCCGGCCGCGCTTCCGAACGGAGGCCGGGGGTTGGACGCTAGCGCGCTAGCGGCCAGGGCCCTGACCCGCCCGGCTGCATGGATGCCCGCCGCTTCATGGCGCTGCTCTCTTTCTCTGCCTCATCCTCCCTTGCCCTGCCACCGATCGAGCCCGTGCTAGCGGCGGCGTGTGCTCTTCAACAACTCCATCGCTCTCGCGCAACACGCACCCGACAAGCTCCCGCGACGGTAACCATGAAGCTGCAGACGCTTCCGGCTTTGCCCAGAGGGCAGCCACAGCGCAACCGTACCCATGGGCCTCATCCTGCTGCGACCTCATGGTGCGATGCGATGGCGATCCCCTATCCCTTTCTTCGCGCAGCCGCCCGGCCAGGTCACCACCCCTAACCCCTACTTTTCGCCATGTATGGAGATACCTCATGGCGCGCGCGCTTCAGATCCGCTACCATCGCAAATCGTCCCGCCTGGAACGTCGCTCTAAATACCCGACTAACAACCCTCTTGGCATTTCATTCTACACAATGGCCTTGTTTGGCCTTCAAGGCGCGCTGAATCCAGACTAAAACAGCGACAATAACCGCCGTTCTACAGCGCGTTAATTAATGGTGGAAGTCATCCAAAAGATGACTCGTACCTAATTATCACCGCCTCCGGGACCCGCTGTTCCTTCATTGCACTGCCTGGGATCAGGCCGTCGGAAGCAAGTCCTCGAGCTACACACCCATGCGCCGCAAAAAACGTCTACATAGCTAATAGGCCGAGCCGCGAACCGTATCAGACTGACACTCCAATTAGGTCATTCAGACTGCCAACGGGCTAATCACCGCGCTAGGAGCTCGTCGTTCCTTTTGGAATTCCTTTTTAGCTCTAGAGTAGCCCCGGAGCTTTTGATAAAAGCAAACGTCGACTCCAAGCGATCAAAAGTAACGTGTACTAAACGTTCTTCAGACTTCGGCCACGGTCCGGGTCGCCCGCCAGACGGTTACGGTACTAGTGCCTGCTCCCCAGGAGCGTTGTCCCTGTTTGTCTGTGTCTGTGTGCGCCTTCGGATAGCGGAACCCCTCCCGCTCCACACTATCCCCCCTCCTCCTTCCCTTCCCAGGCTTATACTTTGGCCGCCTGCGTCTCCACGCTCCTCTGCAACCATGCCGCTGGGTCCGCCCGGGGCACTGCAGTCCTACGAACAGTCCTTGGTTTTGGGAGCGTTCACGAGACTCGTTTCGACCGCTACCGCTTCTGCTATCACACCGACCTGCGGCCATCCGTCCCTAAGGAGAGGCGGGGGGGAACAGAATGCCCAATAGAGATTCTGCCTAATTCGTTGTAGAAAGTCTGTTAGGCGAACCTATTGGAGCGGGTGAGCCTCGACGGCCCAGGTTCGACATGCCGCAACTAAAAAGAAGTACCGAACGCGGTCTGTAGATACCAATTGCCGTCGAATTACGTACAAAGGGAGTAAATCGCCACGGCTTCAATCGTTTGGCGGTCAGACGGTTTCCTTCGCACAGCCTGGATCCTCTGCTCGTCTCTTTATTTTCGCCGCGCGTGGGGCGACTTGTTGCATGGGGGTCCGGCGCTCGCGAGAAAGCCTCACCACCAACGGAAGTCCTACGCGGAGAACTCGCCGTTGCCATCGCGCCTCTTCGACTCCATGATCCCATTTGATAAGTTGGTCGAAAGCGAAGCGGTCCACCCCGCGCTGAAAATGACACCCCTCAGAGCTCTGCCATTTAGAACGCGTGTGCCCGCCCTCTTCCGCATTCAACACCCACTCACGGACTCATCGTAGCAAACACCAAAGCGACCGTAAACCCGAGACTCTACTACTTCCCTCGCCTCGACCTGCCGTCCGACCCGTCGCGACTCGCGGAACCTCACCCGCTCACTCGCTCGGCTCCACCAAAGAGCCCCAAGATGAGGGATTAGGCAAGAAAAAGACAAGGTGTTTGTTTTTCTTTCGCGTTCTTAGCGCGAGAGAACAAAGAAAAAAAGAAAGCCCGAGCGACTCAAAACGTTGTGGTTGCAGGGCAAGAGTTCCCACGAACACGCCACGCGCCCGCCGCCACGCCCTGAGCCGAGGGCATCGGCTGTTTCAGCAGCGATGATCCCCGTCCTTTGAGACGGGCGAGTCTTGATCCAGGTACCTTTTTTCCTTACTCATTTTTCTTTTCGGGGACGGGTGACGGAAGTTGGAAGCGACGAGAGCCGGCGTCGTCGTCGTCGCCGCCGTTGGTCGGCCTGCTTAGTTTTACGGTTAGGACTGATCGGGTTGGGAGGCTGGGAGGCTGCAGCTTGACGAATGTGGACAGCCGGGCCCAGTCCGTGCCTGGGTTGGTTTTGCGTGTTCTGTGTGTCTCGGACGTTATCTTCGATGGGGCTGGGCAGGCTGGCTCGGCTGGCTTGCTGCAGCCTCAGTGTTTGAAGTGCGTTTGAATGAATCGTGGGCGCACAGTAGGGGAGATCGGACGGTGAATTTTTCTGCCAACGGTTTCTGTATCGTATGTACCTGCATGAGGCGCGACGCCGAGAGAGATCTACCTATGTATGAATGAATCTTCGCGGCAGCTTGACGAATTTAGCTTGGAACATACGAACTGTCAAAAAGCAATTGAAGCAACTCAGGATCTCGTCAGCTCTCACCCAGGTCAATGTGTTCACTTGTCAATTGATTAGCTGCCTCTTCGTATCTACGTACCCGCCTTTCCCACTCGCCCGAAAGCTATTCCCTAGCACAATCCCACGCGGGTTCGTGACATGCGCGCTATAACAGCCGTCTGTTACGATTCAGTCGGCAGCCATTCGGGCGGGTCTGCGGAGACTTCAGTCGCGCGCACCCACGAGGTCGAATCGACGGCAGTTGTTTCTCCAAGAGGTTTCGTCAACCATCCAACAAGAGACGGAGCGCTACCGTGTCTCTCCTTTCGATTCGATATCGGAAACCGCATTAGCGCGGCCGCCTTCGAGGTCCGAAAAGCCAGGGCCGACGCGGCCAAATATCCCAAAAGCTACGCCATACATACCGTACTAGGCATAAGCACGCCCGTTTCGGCCGTTCTCTGCTCGCACACGTGCAGAGCGACCCATGCGGTTCGCGAGCGACAATCACACGCTCCTACTCGAACTCGACATTTTGAGTTTGCAACGGTCCGCTCCTCGGCGGGCCGCGAACAAGAGGTCACGCCATTCCCGCGGCTCCCCAGGCCGTTTAAGCTGTTCGCACTACACACATCGTACATACGGTAGTACATACAACACACTTCGTGCTAGGCGCAACGAGTACGAATGGTCAAGACACGGAGGCGGCGGGAGGCAGGTGGCACAACACGGATCTAGCTACGCGCGTATCGCGAATCGCAACAAATCGCTTCTCAAACGCGAGCTAGTCCGGGGTTTCGAGTCCCGTCCCTGGTCCCTATCTCCCTCTCGTTCCGTTTTTGCTTTCCCCCTTCCCCCGAATCTCATCACTGCGCACCTGCTGCGACGTGATTGATCCGCCTCGTCGGCCATGAAACGAAACATTCTACGCCCCCCGCGCCGCACCAAGCCGGGGTCGACGACCTGGGAGCGAGCAAAAAGAAAGAGAGCAGAGTCGGTGGCGGGATTGGAACCGTGCCCCCTTCACTCAGGGTCTGCCGCTTCCAGGGACAAGAGACGAGCATGGTGAACCCGAACACGAAAGTTCTTCAGTACTACGTATACTTGAACGGCGCCTGTGGGGAGTCCCGCTCCTGCATGTCCCCGGGGGCAATTGAAGTTCCTCGTCTGAAGTGGGGACCAGGAGGCTGCGGCAGAGAGCAAGGGTACCGGCGTTTTGTTTTTCATCACCGCCTGCTCTGTAGCGGTGCGCGAGCCGATCTGCGACTGGCCTAGCCGCCTCGCCTGTCACTTTCAGACGGCGAGACGTTCCCCCCAGCCTCCAGCTCCCGGACGCCTTACAACTAACCTGTCTTTAGCTCGCCGCCCTTCAGCAACCGCAAAGGCGAGCCAGACACGGCCGCCACCACTCCGTACGCCTACACGACAGATACTACGTTAGGCTCCACCTATTTAGCGACCTCGACATACTAACGGACGACTTAGGGACCCCAGAATCCCAGATATCCGGCTCCAGAACCCCGCCGCTCGGCGCCCTACATCTCAACCCGCGCAACCCGGACACGATAGATCCAAAGTTTAAAAGATCTCTTCCTTGCCCTGCCCTCCCCTCATTACTGCCGGCTGTTCAGAACGTTTTCGCTGTAGCACCCAGTCCCTCATTACCCACGCCCAATTGCGTTGCCCGCTTGCCCGCTCGCTCGCTGCCTACCCGCCTCCTTCGGCTCTTAAAAAAAAAAGTATCGCCCTAATGACCCGGCGCGGATGCCCCGGTCCAGCCCGCCGAGCCCGTCGCCGCCCTGCGCGGATCGTGCCATGATCTACGGGGTGAGGGGAGCGGCCGTCCGGAAATCCGGTCGTTGAGGGATGAGACTGGATCGCGCGATGCGTCAAGACGATGTGCACCAGCCGGTCGAGGTCCTGCCGCTGCCGTCGACGTGGCGTTCGTACGGACATGTGTTCGTACGCTAAGCTACCCACGAAGGACGGCTAGTCAGGCCGATGGGATGAATCGAGCTTGCCTCCCGGCTCGTGAGGCCGGCGATGAGGAACTGGACATCATGGATCTGTGGAGTGCGTGCCTGGGTTTGTCCTTGGCAGCATGGCTGTGGTAATGGAAGCCAAGAAAAGTGCATTCAGTCCCGTCGAGATACATACCTTCGTTAGCGTCTTCCCCGCATTTTTCAAACCCCATGGGTTGCCGCCAGCCCCTCAATTTCCTCTTCCGGTCCAGGTATCGATAGAGGGTCTACCGCACACTTCTTTCCTTGCGCGTCTTTCCATTGGCCGCACTCTCTCTACAGAGACTCAATTGAGCCAGACTGAACCTCCGCCGTCCTAGCTCCTCTGCCCCGACCAGTCATTACAAGATCCCATACCCACACGCCCACTTCACTTTCTTACGTTAGTACGTATCGAGCTACGACCCATCCGGCTCCGGCGCCCGCTCCCGATCCCGCTCCCCGGCCATATGCCGGCACTAATCTCACTAGCCGCCTCTCACAAAACCTCTTCTGAACTCCGTGGCACACGAACCAAGGGTTACCCGTCTGCTTGCTAACCTCGAGCCAAGCCGGCACGCGGCAACTCCGCTCGTAGTCCGGACTGCGGCGCTTTTACTGGTGCGGCTGTTGCTCCCGTCCTGCTTTTCGCGGTCGAGGCCTTGGCTCGCCTCGTCCCGCCCCTGCTGCAAGCCACCCGCTGCCGCATCCGGACGTCAGAGGAAGCGGTGGGCAGGGCTGTGCTGCCGAGGAGGGGAGGCAGGCCGGGAATGCGGTGCTGGGAAGCGCCGGTTGGGTGTCAGGTGCACTGGTTGCTGGGTTTTGCTTCGTATACCGGGGGAATTGCGTCGAGGAGGGCAACAAGTTTGGGGACCTGCTGTTCAGTAGTGCAGAAGCGGCTGATGCTACTGTGGTGAGTACAAGTTTGCTTTGCTCAATTTGTGCCGGAAGATGGGTGAACCCGGTTGTGGGTCAATCCCTCGATGGCTGGGGCTGTCTTATGAGACGGTCTGGTAATAGCAGTTGGCGCGGCCCACTGCTGCTTTAGGCTCGCTCGAGGCCCGCGCCAGACGAGCACAGGGCAATTGTAGAAGTGCATTATCGATATAGCATGACCAGATTAAAACCTTCGTATCGATAGGAAAATATGTGAGACGCAGCAACTATAATTACGCAAGAAAGGCTGCCATATAGAGGTAAACTATAGCCATCGGGAGCTTGAGCAACAATCGCTAGTGCGATTGTTTGGCCAAACGGTCGAAACCACCAGGTTTCTCGTTTCAACCTTTTCTTCTCTTTCTCAGCGCGTGGCTGAGGCGCCTCGTGCGCGAAGCATTTCCTCCGCCTCTCGGCGCCCGCGTCTTGGTCTGAGATGTGCCGATCTCCGATCCAATAGACCGTGATCTTAGTCTCCTACCGTCTTCGCGGATAAACTTCTCGTGGCTTTTCGCTCGTGAACACTTTTGAGTACATACGGTGCGGCGCGTACATATGCAGAAGGGGCTTGGCGGGTATATCAGGACCCTTGCTATAGCGCTATGTGCCGGGGTCTTTCAACCATTACACTTTTTTACCCTTCCCCAAACTTTTTCCTTTGCTGCAGCGTACATACGTCGTCGTCCAAACAGAAAATTGACGGGTAATTGCTCCGCCCCGCGGGCCTCTGGGAGCACCGCCTTAGGCACACAATTATTAAAGCCTTACGAATCCACGCCCCACAGCTGAAGAACCCGGCGCGCAGCAGAACGAACGAGTACCGCAGGCGCCCGTCAAGGCTCTCCAAACCCTGCCGAGCATCAACTGGCGTCCTCGCTGGATAATATCAGACTCTCAATTAAGCCACAGCAGCCTCTCCTACGACCCACAGTCCCACTCACAGCCAGTCCAGAAGCAAGTCGCAACTGCCTTCCCTCTCTCTCTCCGCCTCCTTTCCCACCTCCGCCTCCCCTCCCCCGCATTATTGCCGACCGTTGAACCCATTATAGACCCCGCAGCCCACTCACCCATCCCAGCATCCCCGCCCCCCTCCCCCTTGCTCTCTCTCCCCTAGCGCCTTTGTATCAACCCCAGGTTTTCCACCCTCCTATGTACATCCCCGCGAGCCGCCTCTGGCCTGCCACACTACGCGCTAGCCACAGCCCTGGCGCAGCCCTCCCATCCGCCTCCTTCGACGCCTCTGGCCGCGGAGGCAGGTCTGAACGGACGCGCGCGCGCGCCGGCGCCACGAGACCGGCCCGCGCAGGAGCCCGGCGCGAGAAGGTCCGCTTCGCGCCGGTTGCGGCGGGTCCGCGCGGCGCGAGGCCGCGCGCTGGGAGGTTCCTGTCCGGCTGGCCTGGCGCTTTGGCGGGGGGCGCGCTCCGTGGGCTAGGTGCGTCCCTGGGGGCGGAAGGCTGGCTTCGTCGATCCGTGGGTGGGCGATATGCTGGAGAAGAGGGCTGGCTGGCTTGCGATTGTGCGCTGCAGCCACCGCGGCTGCTTGCCCGGATGGCGGACCGGTTAGGGCGGGTGGATACACGGTGGGCTGGGCGATCTGGGGGGTTGGTGGGTATGGTGAGGGTTGTGGAGAGGTTATATTTGCGCCGTGATAGGGGACTTTGAGAGTCGAGGCTTCGAGAGAGGCGGGGAGAAGAGTAGTGCGGGGAGCGACGCACAGGATTCTGTTCTTGTTCACGGGGAGAGAGCTAGAGATGCGTGTGAACGCTGCTCGCTCCTAGATGCTTTACTATCTATTTTCCGGTCCACCGAAAAGGGGATTTGAAAGGGTTCTAGTGTTTTTTCAACTGCTTCGGAGTGTTTGTGTTGTTGTCCTTAATTGCGACCATTTCATTCTAGATTTAAGCACGCAAGGTTAGAATCTTGCTATTGCTTACTGCGAAATATCAGTCTGTTAACCCTTTAATTATTATGTTCAGAGGAAGTTGTCTTTGTCCGAACTGTTTTGAACAAAGGTAGCCAAAAAGAGCGGATTGATTATAATCCACCAAAAAATAAAAGTACTAGATTTATAAAACCTACAACATTACCAGTTAATATAAAGGCACTAAATTCCGTTTTGCCGCTCTGGTCGGATGGGAGGGAGCAACTCTAACAAAGTAGAAGAAGGATGTTTTTGGTGGCCATACCGTCCTGTATACTCTGTATCCCACGTGCTTTGCTGAATTTTCTTGGGAGAAACGATAGGACTAGAATACAGATACCAAATCGAGAGATAGATTAAATACAGAAGGTAGTCCGTTTGCTGCTTTTAGTTTTATGGGATTAAAGTTAGCCGGATACAGTCTAATATTCGTTGGAACAACCAGCGATGATATATCATCCTCAAGTGTGTGATAATTTATTCATAGCGATGAAAACATTGGTCTCAACTAAGTGCCACCATAGGGACATAGTTTCGTAATATCTGGTAACGTGGTCCACCCCCTGGCTGCGTTGACCCCCTGGCTGCGTTGACCCCCTGGCTGCGTTGACCCCCTGGCTGCGTTGGCTTCGCCACTACCTCAACCCAATCCACCATATCTCTGCCAATTCTTAATCAATTTGAATGATCTCAGCGGCAATGTGCTCCTGGGATCTAGTAGTCTTGTTCTGGAATGTCCTGGAGTTGTGTCCCTCAGTGCCACATTGGCCACATCGCCGTCTCTTCTTGGTGACCCCGACATTGATGGGAGCATCATCA
>MU001672.1:1231591-1308581 GCA_010093515.1 Lineolata rhizophorae | reverse complement strand
TTCTGTGGCGGAGGGTGTTGGGATTGAGGTCCAGGGCCTTGGCAGCGACTCCAGCATTTGGAAAATGGCCGGATTGGATGGATTGGATGGCCAGCTTGATTCTGGCCTTTTTTGACGCGTCCAGAGGCATTGGTGGTGAAGAAATTGAGGTGTAAAGCTAGCAGACGCGTCATGACGCGTGTCAACGCAGCCAGGGGGTCAACGCAGCCAGGGGGTGGACCACGTTACAACTTAACTAAGTATATCATGGTGATACTCGATTTAGAGCCGATATTGTGTAACATAACGGAACCGAAAATGAATGTCAGCTTTCAGTAAGTATACCTAATTCAACAATTTGCGCACAGTCGTCCTGCCAACTTTGGCCCTCCAAAATTACCACATCCTATCCATTTGCACATTGTGTTTCTTGGAAGTTTCTGAGGTCAATTTGACTTCCGAGTGCGAGGCTATCCCTACAACACCAAGGCAGCCATAACAAACCCTCCCAACGCAAACATCGCACTTCCACTCCCGCCGGCCATCATAGCCACTGCTCCCCCCGTATACTGCGGCGGTAGCGAATGCGTTGGCGAGGCGGTCCCATTCTCTGCTGAGTTCGAAGGGGACGGCGTCGTTCCGTTCGATTCCGGCAATGTACAATTTGCAATACCGAGCGACGAATTCACCATGACGAGAAAAGTCGCATCCTCGGAGGTATTGCTGGCACTGACGCTAAGCTGGAGCTCGCTTGTTGCGGGTGCAGTCACGTTGATAGTGGCCAGGCCGCTCTCGTCCGACGATGCAGTGGCTAGCTCGGCGCCGCTAGCGTCGGACAGCGCGCAGGTTAGGTTGCCCGCTGTGACGGAGGTGACGGTGAAGCCGAGATCTTCGCCGTCCTGGGCCGCGTAGGTGAAGGTGTTAGGTCCATCCGGATCGACTTTCGCGGCGATGGACAAGCCCGCTAGCAAGGTGGACGTATCTCCGTCGCCAGCACCCCCGTTGGTTAGTCCGTGCGAAACGACCAGGTTGACGAAGCCTTGTTGCGCCGCCGCGTTGTCAAAGGCTGAGTAGATGCCGCTAGAGCTTAGAATCGCCGCGAGCACGTCCGGATCGCCGGCGCCCTCGGCGTCAGCGGCCAGGAAGCCAAAGCTAACACGGATGCCCAGGCCAATGGCGCGATTGATCTGTTCCACGAGGCTGGCGACACTCCCGCCCTGGCCGTCGGTGAGAACGACGATGCCCGCGCGGTCGGCCGTGGGGCCAGACTCGGGCTTGGTTAGCTCGTCAACCGCCGCCTCGACGCCTGACACGATCGACGTGCCGCCAAAGCTGTCGATGGAGCTGAAGTCGGCGGCGGCCGGGTCGCCTAGTTCGTAGATGACGGTAGCGCTCGAGTCAAAGTCTACGATAGCGAGTTGATCGGCCTGTAGGTCGGCCGTGGCTTCGGCGGTGCTCACGAGCACATCGGCCAGGCTCCGGCCAGCCGCTACGCGCAGGTCGTCCGGGTCCGTTCCATGGTTAGAGCTGGAGCTGTCGATCACGACAGCAATTTTGCGGCCACCGCTACCAGAAGGAATTTGTAGGTCGGGGCAGAGGGCTGTTGGCGCGGACTGGCGAGGAAGGACTAGATCGGGATGAGCGAAGGTATGGCCGACGCTGGCTAGGAAGCCGGTCGCTGCAGCTAAGTGAATGAGCTGAAGCCTAGAAGGAAAAGTCAGACCTCTGGACTTTATAGATTGTGATCTGCAAGCACTAAGTCCTAGTAAACGGGAGTAATGTAACCATATGTTTGATATCGGCCTGCAAATAGTAGCATCACAGGAGGATAGCTTAATGAAGCGTGTAGTTGATAGCAATTCAACAGGTGTAATGTAGTATACATATCGGAAATTTTGTACAAGAAGAAAAGGAAATTGACTTACATTATTTCTGTCTTGCTCAAAGGGAGGGGAAGGAATAGCTCAAGAAAAAACAGAAAAGACAAGAACGAAGAGTGATGGTTGGGCGAAAGACCTAGGAGTGACTGAGCGTACTGTTGTACTCTGGCTCTTATTTAAGAAGATACTACCCAAGTCAGCATTCCACCTTTGGCACATCATCGGAGTTGCCCCTGAAAATATTTTCGACAACACATCGGCGCCACTCAGCCTCAGTCTGCATAGCCAAGCTGTCATTCCGAGCGCCCAAGGAGTAAAATCACAAATTATCACGATAATTGGAGTGCCCCAAAAGCCACGTGTTTGAGGTGCGGCGGAATCTACGCTCTAACAAGTCGACCAAGAGTGCTTGACGGAGTAAAAGGCGAGTATTGACCGCATGTTCCACAAGGCAGCAGCAGCTGAGGCGCTTGACCGGTGTCATATTTGACCGCTTGTGAAACAAACCCATATGCGCAAATATTGTGGCCCAACCACAACCCCACAGAGCTGAAAGCTGCGCCGAAAGGCCAAGACGGTTCCGAAGCCATAGATGGCCGACGGCTGCCGAAAGCGAGACTTCTGGTTTTACTTTCTATTTCTACTGACGAAAGTGCTTCCTTGAAACCTGACTGGTGCACGCGCGAGCGCCACTGATCGATGCGGCAACCTGCACAGCCTTGCTGCAGTCTAGGCAAATTGTTTGAGGTTAGTTTGGTACCTTTGTTTTGTGGTTTGATCTTCCGCTTATGATCTGGGTTCCTGCGAGAAACAGTCAGAACTTCATTTTGACTTCATTTTGTAGAGTGAAACTGCAAGACTGCGACAGATAATTACTACGCACAGCATTGACCCGAAAACCTGCGACGCAGATGAACTTGGAGCTGTAGGTATGTAGTTCTCTTAGGAGTTGTTTGAAAGGCTTGAGATCGGCGGTTGATTGGTAGTGGCCGTCGTTACGTAAGCAGAGTTTGCGGCGACGGCGAACTCGGGCCGACCCATGCCGAACATCTAACTACCTTTCGCCTCGGGCTCGAAAAATTTCCCGCTTCTGTGCTTCTCCACATAAGTTGTTTGGGTCGAAACATCGACGATCAGTGTCGAGATCGCTCGCCGAAGCCGATAATGACTGCCCTAATTAAGCCGAGACCAAGGCCTTGCTTTCGCCGCCCACCGGTGTAGCTACGCGAATGGTAAGTTGCCGGTTGCGCCTCTGTTAATTGTCTGCAAGTCTTGTGATGAAATATCAAACACGAACAATCCAACTCCTACAGCGTCATGAAGGACATAATCAAGACTCTAGAATTACTCTGACAGAGAATCCCTCTCTCATTATTTTCAGCGGGCTCCCTCATTGAGCTCGAAGCTAATGCGGTCTCTAGGAAAGCCGTTTATCCGAAGCCAGCCGTCTAGATGAGGTGGCCTCGCTTTTGAACAGCACAGGTCCGAATTGTTATCGCAAGATAGAGCTTTGATTTATCTAATGTAGTACAGGAAAGGTACGACTTCCAGGTTTCTTCTTCCCGCTCCCTCGAAGTGATGACCATCAAAGACAACGGAATAGGCATTCCTCAATCAGAATACATTATGTAGACCACATCTTGAAAAGTTTCAGCCTTGTCTGATTTCGCTGGGTTTATCGCATATCATGCATTACGTTATTTCTCTGAACTAAGCTGACCTGAAATGTTGAAAACAGGTATATGCCCTTCTTCCATTTTCGGCGTTTCGTCCCGCACCTTCCTTACATGAAGACATCTTGAACGAACGGGCGGACAGACTGCGTACACCTGGTCGGATCCTTTTGTATGCAAGGCTGTACAACCTTGCTGGTCTCGAAGCTAGGATGTGCTTGTTGAGATCTTCGTCACCTGATTAATCGCACCAATTTCGACATTCATGGATCTCATGCTGCATTGTTGAGTCTCACGCTAACGTTATAGCAGAAGGTATGGTATCATTCTCCGTTCTTCAGCAGCAGGCCATCTCTTTAGATGATGATACGATATTCACACTGTGTGATCGACCGCGTTGTAACGAGCGCGGCTCGAAGATGAGCGCTACACTGAAAATTCTGATTTAATGAGGTATGTCTCCACTGACCTTGCGCCATAAAAGGCCGGTATACTAACATTTTGCGAAAGCCTGATTGCAGATGGCCCTTCACTTCAAAACTTCCGCCCGAGTCTCATATTCTTCCTAGGACTGTGGCTAATTGATAGAGGGCGGGATTATAGGGTTTCGATCTATGCCGTAGGCAATCTACTAACATGACATCAATATGCTCAAGCAGTGGCGCCGCAAGGATACCTAGTCATTCTTTCCAACACATGGAAGCCGCCAGTTCACACCTACTCCGACGGGCTCATACCTAATCTTGTCCTTTCTAGTAGTCAAATCGCTCCTGCACTTGAACTCATTCCTGGAGTGATACCTTGTTTGCTATGCATGTATCAGCTAAAGCTACCGAATGAGTTTCTGTTGTTAGCTAATACTAGGTCCATCACTCCGCCCTGATGGTAAGTGCGTATTGCAGTTTGTAACCTTTTTGTTTTTATGATGAACACCTCATCGCTGTGTTCTTTCCGAGCTCACACGTTGAAGAAACTTTATCTCTCTTTTCACCTTGGGGAACTGATCTTACCTACACATCTCATTATTATTGCTGTCTAGTGTAAGCTATTTATACTAACGCAATTTTACAAACACAGAATGGAAGTAATAGTAACACGACAACCGATACTAACATCTACTGTTCAGTATTGAGAAGCGTGGCCAATTCAGCGCCTCTACATTCAAATAGCAGATTGATGGAATTGTTAGTTTAGTCAGGTTTGACCTGTGCTTGAATGCGCCAACCACAAGGCTAGCGCAGTGAATGAGTCACTATAAAAATGAATTCGGCTAGATGTCGATATCCAATAAATGTCCACCATATGAATCAGTTCAACTCCAGAGTTTGCCTAATTTCGATGGCTTCCTTCTGGTTTATTTTAGACGCACACGGGACATGACTGTTCCCACTTGGTTTCTAGGCTGGTCGACTCGGCGCTTGTTTTATGGGAGTTAATTACGTTCGAGGCACAAACTGTGGAATGGTTGCTGTGGCCATAGCCGTTAGAGCGCAGATCTCTCGCCGCGTCACCGGTAACTAACTACGAATTACTTAGGCATGCACGGGTAATCCTGTGCATAGGTAGCTACCTACTACGTAGGTATCTGGCATTTGCAAGATCCGATCTATGAAGCAACAAGTGTAGACGTGTCGATCCAACTAGGCGGGCTCGCGGACTACCTTCAAATGTGAGATCATGAGACGTGACTCGCGCCCGTCGCTGCCTGCGCCGAGGTAGGATTAGCGTCCATGTCGCAATGCAGGCTACGGAGGGGGTAGAGTGAGAGAAGATATCAGATTTTGGTTTAATTTTCTCCTTCTTTCCCCGCTCTCTCTTCCTCTGAGTCACTTTGAGATTGTTGGTTTTGATATTTGTCTGGTACTAAGGTGGCGGTGAGGGTGACCTGGCAACGGCTAGCCTGTTAGGCGACACAGATCTACGTAATGGCGACTTCCTATTGATAGTTTCAGTCGCGGGTTTGACTTGACGTTCGCGTTCAATTTAGTAGGTTATACTGTGTTCGGACCTTCGAAGCTGAGGTACAAAAGAGCCGTTTTCGACCTTGTTTAGGCATCAAGCTTCTACATCTAAATAGCTGCACGGCTTCGATTAGTCGACTCTCCGCTCCTGGAGTTGCTCGGTGTCAGCCACTTGTCTCCACGTCTAATCTCCAAAGCTGACTCCTCGCATTATTTTTTAAATTGCCGATTCCGACAATTCCAGCGTCTTTCCTTGCCGCGAGACAAAATGGCCAACGCCGTACTCTCCACTCTACATCACGTGACGGACCGCAAGCTTCGAAAGCTTGCTGAGCACCAAGCCAAGTTTATATCGCAGCGGGCCTTGATCCTAGCTGAGGCTGAGAAGGAGACAGAGCCAAACAAGAAGGTCCAGGCACTCCTCGATGGCATCAAGAAGCATGGGCTCGAGGCTGGACGCGGTGGCATGTCGGTCAAGAATGTGGAGCGCTTCCTAAACCAGTCACGCTACGACCCAAGCGTAACACCAGCGCTGATGCGACAGTGGGAGAATAGCCTGTTACATGACTTGGAAATCCAGAGCTTGAAATACGACTATGCAGAGCTGTTTGGGAAGCTATTGACTGAATGGATTCAGAACCAGAACCCGGCAATGCCAGCATCGGCTGCGAGCGATGACGATGCAGCCACGGCAGACGCAGACAGCTCGGCGTCGGGTTTCGAGCCCATTGGGAGGGAGGAGATGCATGAACAGCGGAAGCAGTGGGAGACGTTCGCGTTCACTCTAAAAATGACGGACACAGAAAACATTCGGAAATACCTGACGGAGCTGTTTGCTACGGCTTCCGAAGGCAAATTCAAGACCGGCCCTTTGAATGAAATCCGTAAGATGTTTGCGAAGCTCGACGAATCTTCTCCGAGTCGGTTCGACTCGGACATCGTTGTGACCTGCATCGACGGAGTCCTTAGGGAAGACCTTTTCGCTGGCAAGAAGCGACAGGCGCTGGTTGATTTACGGAGCAAAACGAGCACGGTCCTGAGGGAAATGGCAGACGTGCTGAATATGGACCTCGACTCCTTGGACACGTGGCAATGGGAACCGTCTCCAGTGCGCCTAAACATGAGGCGCCAGTTAAGCGGGAAATATCGTGTCTATATGGACGAGGAAATCCACCAAGCCATTTTCTGTCACTTCATCGGGATGAAGTTTGCTGTCTATCTCAAGAAGGGTTTGGGGATGTTGTACGACTCGCCCGCATGGCATGAAATCCTCCAGAGCGAATTAATTCCGAGGCATGCTCAGGACCGCCGCGAATACTTCCTTGGAGCCAACGAGAGGAGGACAATTCCCGGCTCCGTCTGGCATAGGCGTAAATCGGACTTTAGGGATAACTACTTTCTCACACAGCTTCCTGATCACTTTGACGGGCCTTCTATGCCCTATGATGACGATGATGACATCGACAAAGCGACTAACCAGAAGGCAAAGGGCGCGGCCCTATTGAAGGAACAGATGTTCCGCTTGGCGACGACAGAAATGCTGATCAATAAGAAGGTGCACGGGCAATTCTGCGTATGGCAATCAGACTTCAAGTGGTATGGGCCTTCGTTGGCCCACTCTACAATCTACGAAGTGCTCCGGTTCTTCGGCGTTCCGACCAAGTGGCTGGCCTTCTTTCGCAAGTTCCTCCAGACTCCTCTTGCCTTTTCCCACGATGGCCCTGATGCTGTCGTCCAAGTCCGGAAATGTGGTGTTCCAATGAGCCACATGTTGAGCAATGCCTTGAGCGAACCAATTCTCTTTTGCCTCGATTATGCGATTAACCAGCGAACTGAGGGCGGGAATCTCTATCGTCTACACGATGACCTGTGGTACTGGGGTCAGGAAGATTCCTGTCAGACTGCTTGGACGGCCTTGGATGAGTTTGCGAATGTGATGGGTCTCTCTCTGAACGAAGAAAAGACTGGTTCCGCCCTTGTCCTCGATGATCCGGGCTTGTTCCGCTCTCCTCGGTCTCCATTGCCTCAGGGGCCGGTCCGCTGGGGATTTTTGATTCTCGATGCCAAACATGGTCGCTGGATCATTGACCAAAAACAGGTGGATCAGCACATCGAGGAGCTACGTCGTCAGCTAGGCGCCTGCCGCAGCGTCTTGGCCTGGGTCCAAGCCTGGAACAGCTACGTATCGCGCTTCTTCTCGACCAACTTTGGGCAAGCCGCAAACTGCCTAGGCCGGCAGCATATCGATATGGTCATCGAGACGTTCAAGCGCGTGCAGAAAGCCGTCTTCGCCGGGAACAGTCCGAACGAGGGGTTTGACGCTAACGTAACCGACTTCCTACGCTCCGAAATCGAGAAGCGTTTTAACTTTAAAGGCCTGCCGGACGGGTTCTTCTACCTGCCAGCTGAGCTCGGCGGCCTAGAGCTTCGCAACCCCTTTATCACGTTCCTGGCGCGATACGAGAAAGCGCCCAAGGACCCGGTCGACGATGTCCTCCAGGCCTTCGAGACGGACAAGACATCGTACGAGCGGGCCAAGAACAGGTTCCACAACGGCGACTTCAAGCCCGACTACTCGCTGCGTTCCAAAGTCCTCAAGTACAAAGCCGCAGCCAAGGAAGGTGAACCGGTAAAACTCTCGGCCGAGTTCGACCCGCAGACTGAAACCTTCATGGGCTTGGACGAGTACGTCCGCTTCCGCGAGCACACGTCTAGGCGCATGGGAACAGTGTACGAGAAGCTGCTCGAGGTACCGGAGGAGGCCGTGGTGGCGCAAACGCCAGAAGTGGACCGCGCACTGAGTGACCTAGCTCCGAATTCGATCGACCGCAGTGGGCTCACGAGAGGCTGGAACAAGGCGTCGCCATACTGGAAATGGATCGTGCAACTGTATGCGGGCGAAGTGATTGAGAAGTTTGCTGGCCTGTCTATGGGTGAGAAAGATATGCTTCCAATTGGGCTCTTGGAAGTGCTGAGGAGCGAGAGGGTACGTTGGCAGGGCTGAAAGGAAAGCAATTAGTTTAAGGGGTAGGCAGAGATGAGGTTCGGTATTAAAATATGGGAGGATGATATAACCCTTTAGTAATTTGAAAGTCTAGCGGAGGAGAAAATGGGTCACAATCGTGAGGAATCCCTAAATAGCATGATTAGCGCCAAGAACAAGTGGAGCATCCTGCTAAAACTTGTATGCATAGAAAAGAAAATAGATACTAAACACGATTTTCTTCCTTGGAATAAGAATTGCAAAGGTTTGGGTCTTAATACACCGTCGATGTTGTGACTCTCTGGATTATTAAACATTTTGCTCGCTCTTACCATTGTATTCGATTAGTGACGAATGCTTTTGTAAGGTTTCCTCTAGAATGAATTACAGGTCAGGACTTAGGCAAATGAACTGCACCAGTTTAAGAAGTACTAGAGCTTAGAAACAACCTGAGTTTGCTATAAGAGATTCGGTGGTGTTCGTTTCATGGGAAGCCGCGGAAGCGCTTAACCCGATTTGGGGCGCGGCATGCAGCTTGTGAACGACAACCTCGACTACTGTACACCACAGCTCGTCAACCTCCTCTCATAGGAGCATTCACTAAGCCTCTCAAAGTGTCAGGATCGATTGTTGGCGAGCATTGCCTTAGGAACCTCTTCGCACTGAAAAAGCTTGACCATTGAAACGAATTGGCTCTGTCTATCACCATTGACCTGATTGCAACATTGTTGTGCGCGTTTTCAAGCATCATATTGACATCTATTTCTGTTCGACTCCGTTCCATCTAATTTTCGCTGCCTTTCTCATAGTCAACTATTGATTTCATCTCCAGCCGTTTCGTCTTAAGTTGTTTTTTTTTCCCGTTCTTCGCGCTCTTAAACCTCTCGTTTTCGGTCTAAACGTTTCCAGATCAGCAAGGCAAGCAAGCCACAACAAATGGAGGCCCACCGCGAAGCCGTGTCCCGCATCGCGGCCACGGTGCGCGCCTTCCACGAGCGCCAGCAAAGCTTCCGCATCTACCACGGCTCGACCAACAGCACGCGCATGAACAAGGTGTCGCGGGACCGGGTGGTCGACACCAGCGGGCTGAACCGGATCCTATCCGTGGACGCATCGCGGGGCGTCGCCGTCGTCGAGCCCAACGTGCCCATGGACGCGCTGGTCGCGGCCACGCTGCCCGCAGGGCGCCTGCCGCCCGTCGTGATGGAGTTCCCGGGCATCACGGTGGGCGGCGGGTTCGCGGGCACGGCGGGCGAGAGCTCGTCGTTCAAGTACGGCCTGTTCGACTGCACGATCGGGGCGGTGGAGATGGTGCTCGGCGACGGCGAGGTGGTGCGCGCGTCGCGGACGGAGCGGCGGGACCTGTTCTACGGGGCGGCCGGCACGTGTGGGACGCTGGGCGTCGTGACGCTGCTCGAGGTGGACCTGAGGGAGGCGGGCGGCTTCGTCGAGCTCGAGTACCGCACGGTGCGCGGGGTCGAGGAGACGCTGAAGGTGGTCGAGGCCTTCACCCGGGACGAGAGCCTCGACTTCGTCGACGCCATCATGTTCTCGGCCGAGCGCAGCGTCGTCATGACGGGCGTGCTCACGGCGGCGCCGTCGCCGTCGCTGCCCGTCCAGCGCTTCACGCGCGCCCACGACCCCTGGTTCTACATGCACGCCGACCGGCTAACCCGCCGCCAGCGGCCGCTCTCCCCCGGCTCGCCGGCCGCCTGCGCGGACGCGCTCCGCATCGCCATCCCCACCCCGGACTACCTCTTCCGCTACGACCGCGGCGCCTTCTGGGGCGGGGCGTACGCCTTCCGCTACTTCGCGACGCCCTTCAACCGCGTGACGCGCTACGTGCTGGACGGGCTGATGCGGGCGCGCCCCATGTACGCCGCGCTGCACGCCAGCGGCATCGGCGACCGCGTCATGGCCCAGGACGTCGCCTTCCCCTTCTCCACCGCCGGCTCCTTCATCGACTGGGTCCGGGCCGAGCTCGGCATCTTCCCGCTCTGGCTGTGCCCGCTGCTGCCGCCGGCGCGGGCGCGGGCGCGGCAGCAGCAGCAGGGCGGCGAGGCCGGAGCCGAAGGGGCACCGCGCCCGCCGGCATTCTACACCGGCAGAGACCTGCGGCCTGACGCGCCGATGCTCGTCAACGTCGGGGTCTGGGGCATGGGCCCGCGCGACCGCGCGCGCTTCGTGGCGGCCAATCGCGCCGTCGAGGCCGCCGTGCGGCGGGCCGGCGGCCTCAAGTGCCTCTACGCGCACGCGTACTACACCGAGGACGAGTTCTGGCAGATCTACGACGCGGAGGCGTACGGGGGGCTGAGGAGGAAGTATCGGGCCGAGGGGCTGCCGAGCGTGTTTGAGAAGGTGAGGGTGAGGGGACCTGGGGAGGGGGGGGAGGAGGACGGGAAGCGCCTGGGTTGGGTGGGGTGGGTGAAGGGGAGGCTGTGGGGGGTGTGGCCGTTCAATGGGTTGTATGGGGTGTGGAGGGCGGTGGTTGGGGGGGATTATCTTTTGGCGAAGTGAGGTTTGGGGAAGCGGGAGGGTGTGGCTGTGGAGATTGGGCCTGGCCGTCGCTGTCACGGCTACGGTTAAGAGGGTGCTTGTTGTGATGGTGCTGTGGGACGGGGTGATTCTATTCTTCTCAGCTGTCTTTGCTCCCTATAGGTCGCATCCTGAACGTCGCACAGAAGACGCAATGATGCGTCGAAAGGCAGTAAAAGGGCTTTCTCCTGGCGAGCTCGAGCTCCGTCGTAAGACAACCTGCTCGTCTTCCGCCCGTCCCGTATCACCGTGGCTCCCGTCCATCCCGTTCGCACCGCAGAGCCCCCGTAGTGACCTCGCGTTGCTCTGAGCCACGCCTCCGCTGAGACGGGCGGCGTGTGACACCAGCCGCTTGGCCCGTCTTCAACGGCGTGCGGAGCACAAGTCGCGATAACGCCACACCTGCGGCGCCGCGGGACGGCGGAGCGCGAAGAGTGCAGTATACACGGTACGAAGGAGGCTGGAGCCACCCTGGTACTTTCTCTCTCTCTATCTCTCTGCCTTTTCACTCTCATGATGCGTACCATGTACCTATGTATTAGCCACTCTATTAGCCACAAGGCCGCCCCGTTGGATATTAGCCGCCGCGCAGCACCGCCATGACATAACAGCACAATAGCCGGAGCGAAGGCCGGCGCCGGGGTCCACGCTTGGCCCGTGGAAACGTGCGAGGGAGAGCAGATAAGATAAAAACTTGTTGTTTCCATCGCGCTCAACTGCCAGCCAATATGCGCGAACCCAAGGCGCTCTACTGTATTTTGCCTGCGGCGGAGCCGCTCCGCTCCTTCCGGGACAGGCCCGGCAAGGGAGCCCCCGACGCCCGGCCCGGGCAGTCGAGCGATGCACGTGCGCCCCGCGCAGCGAGGCTGCGAAAAAGCCCCGGCCAGAGCTGCCCGTGGTACTTACCTACTGTACATGCGTTGGCCGAACGGGTTGCCAGCGCCGGGCCGCGGCTGAAGGCGCGCGCGCGCGCGAACCGTGGCACCGAACGCGCACCCCTGAGCCGCGGGAACGGCCGTCGCCGAAGCCCACCGGGACCGGCCTCTCGCAGCTGGCAAGAAGCTACTACTACGTACGTACTACGTATGCAGCGAGCGAGCGAGCGAGCGGGAAGCCCGGCGGCCAGGGGCCCATGGGACGGTCCGCCGGGAAGGAAAGAAGGACAGGGCGGCGGCTGCCGAAGGCCCGGCCGTCTGCCCCCTGAAGTTCCGCTCCGTCTCACGTCATTCGTCTCTGCCGGGCCCGCGTCGCGCGTGCGGGCTGGGTGGGCTCGGGCGCTGGGTGATGTACTACGTAGGTAGATGGTAGGCGCTATTTTCTGAGCGCAGGTGAGGCTGAGGCGCTACGGAGAAGCGCTGCAAAGTACGGAGTACCTAGGGCAGGTGATCGACGCGCTCGCGCTATAAGCGCTTGGCCCGTTGATTTGGGCGTGCTGGAGTGCAGACCCTATCGCAGAAGGGGAGCGGGTCAAATCTTTAGGCTTTCTTTGTTCCCTTAGGTTGTTATGACGTCAAGAAGGATTCCAGAGCCATCAAAAGCCGCACGCGCTTGTTGCGCGTCGGCGCGCCCCGTGGCGCGGAGCGCAAGCGTGGGACGGTCCCAGGATAAGCTTCCACCGGTGATTAGTAGTTTGTGTGTAGGTACGGACTTGTTCTTCTTTAGAAAGGGTGCTCATTTAGGGCATCTTGGAGGGTATGTCATTTTGCTGCCACTTTTGGAGATTTTTCTTTAGTCTCACGCCCACTCGCGTGCTTCGCTTACACTGTTCTGACCAGCTCGATTAGTAGGCCGTAAGCGCGATTTTAAAAGGGAAGAGAGAAGGCCAGAAAATGGGTAAATTGCTCTCTTGGACGGGCCTATAGGGGTCGAGCGAATATATTTAGAACGGGTTCTCGTCACGCCGGGAGTCAAATCAGACGAGCCCAGTGGGAGGGAGCCGAACGACCGAAAGGGCATTGTTCTGTTCTGTTCACACACGACATGCTTGCCTTGTTGCCGCACACCAGCACCCCCGACGCAAGGGGCAAACTTGGGCGCTTGCTTGGCGTTTCGGGGGCTGGGCCCAATTCTACATGGTAAGCGAGTACCGTACCAAACTGGGTGCTTAGGTAGGTACGTACCTACCTAGATCACTGGCGACTTGACTTGCCACGGTAGCGACGGGAAAGCTTGAACAGCCTTTGCTATCTACCTAAACCTACTCCGTACCCAAGTCAAGATTGAGGCACGGCCAGGGAGCTCGCAGTATCGGATCGCCGGAAAGGCACCCCGGTTGCGTTGCGCTGCCCAAAGTGGGGCGGGTCCCGAGCCCGGGTTTCGGTTTCCCAAAAATTTCCTCCAGAGGATGAGGGGAAAGGGGGCGTTCAAGATGTGCAGCAGGTACTGCGGTCAAATTTCGATGGAGCAGGAGGAGGGGGGGGAGGGCGGAAGAGAGAGTGTATGCTAGATTTACTGATGGGAAGATTGACTACAATATGTGAGTATGTACGTACTATGTGGGTATCGTACGTAGTAGTGCATAGATGCAGTGGGGACTCGGAAACGAGATTGGCTCTCGTGTAGGCGGAAATGAAGTAGGGTCGAGATATGTGAGTAGGGATAGAGAAGCTACACCAATGTCAGTTCGGTAGCCACCCTTGCAAACGGCTCCCAGTTCCTCCAAGTTCGCAGTCGTCTGCTGGGCAAACTAGGCGGTATGGTGACGTTGTAGATGCACGATCGCTTCTACGCACTCATTTTGCCGGTTCACGGACTTCTCTCTAGGAACGTGCTCTTGCTATAGGTACGGACCAACATTTCAACGGATGCGTGCCCCGCCCAGAGCTGCGTCCTAGCAGATGTCGTACATGAAACTTGATTCTGGCTCACATCTTTCCGGCGCCAACGACTCGACCCGCGCTGCGAACACTAGGCTCGAGCCACCGGGAGGGGCGCACTGGCTCTTCTCGCCCAGTGCGCTCACCGGCGCACAACTCTCACGTGTATTACTGACGGCGATGCCGTGATGTCGTGACTCCGCGCATAGACAGCCATGCGCTCGGCGCATACCTATTGTAGTTGTACTAATCACGCCGTGGCTCACCTGGTCCATTGGCCTGGGACAAGAACATCCAGTCTCGCTGCTTTCGTCCAGGCCCGGTCCCGCCATTGCTAAAAGCGTCGACGTAGTATGGTTGCTTTTGCACCATGACGCGCACCTGCGACAGCCGAAGCAGAAGAGGCGGCGGGTTCGGGTAAGGGGGCTACTGTGGAAGGACGGTGGCGCCTTGAAGCTCCTTCTCCCGCCGAACGCGGCTTCCTTCGCGAATTTTCGCGAGGTGTGTGTGTGTGGCGCGTCACTAATATTTTTATTTTTTGAAAAAACAATAAATGGCTTAACCGTGGCGGATAGTAGGCGGGATAAGAAGCCCAATAATGACCCGGGTGAATCCAGTGTAATAGAGAACGTAAGGGGGGAGTACTCCGTAGGTATGTTGCTTTTTGGGAGCGCGTGGGTGGCGAGCAGCGAGGCTTGCAGATGAAACGGCTCCCGCGTCGCAGGGGCGCATGGCAAACCCCAGTTTCGAAGTTTCGCACGGGCAGGGGAGGGGGAGGGGCTTGAACCCGCGAGTCCCACACAGCCGTCACACACCCATCAAGCATTTCGGCGAGGGAGTGAGCGAGCGGGCCGTTTCGCGGGGCACACTTTGCTTCAGGGTTGCGCGTGCGCGAGTGAAGGCATATTTGTGGGGTTGTGCGTGGGTGTGTGGGCCGCTGACTTGGTGTGGGTGGGAAGTGGTGAGGGACCAACAGGCGTGCCTGACGCGTAGTGCGGCGACGCGCTCCCCTCACGCATGAGGCAGCAAATGGGCGACGGCAACGACAGCGGTGCTTTTTGGCGATCGTCGGCCCCGACAAAGAGGGCATGTCGCGCGTCTAGCAAACAAAAACAGCGCCGAGTAAAAGGGAATCGAAGATCTGCGTCGAAAGACAAAAGTTCTGGCCCCGAGCGGGCAACAGTTCCAGCGAGTGCCTACGCGCCCAGTGATGCTCATCCACAATTTCCGAGTCGGGTTAGCTTCAACCTTGTGGCTGCCATGCACAAAGTTATGTCAGGCCCGGGAGGTGCAAACCTTGGTAGACTTGCCGCGGCTCCCCGGACGCTAGCAGCAGGCAGGCTGGCAGTCCCGCCCCCCGGCGGCGCTCGCCTCGGCACCCGCCCCGGGCGAGCTCGAGCAGCTCTTGGGTTTTGCTCTAACCGCTTTCTGCCCAGTCGGCCCGCCGGTCGCACCTCCCTGCCCCCATGTCCGTCACCGCCCGGCGCGCGCCCGCGCGCCCGCGCCCGCCTCGAGGGGAGCCGTGACGGCGGCGTCGAGCCGGCCGGACGGCGGCGCCGCCAATCAAGCGCCGCGGCGGCCCCTCCCTCTTGGCCGCCGCCAATTAGGGCTGGCGATAGTCAGGAACAGGCCGCTCGAAACGGGATAAAGCCCGGGCGCCCGGGCGCTGCGCCATAGAGTCATGTCGTGCGCCGGCCGCGGCTTGGTGAGCCAGGAACGAATCTGCCGCTTCCACGCTCGCTAGGCCTTCGGGGTCTGCCTAGCCCGCGGGTAGGGGAGGGAGGGAAAAAAAGGGGGCGCGGCATCCCGCCCGCGTAGGTACCCAGGTACCGAGCACCTTTTCGACCTCCACACGCCACACCGTGCCTGCCCAGTGCTCACTGCTCGGACCATCTAGCTCCGTAAGTATATACTACCGTGAATACACTATACTTACGCTTTCAAAGTGCTCTATGATGATCTATCTCCGATAAAGGGAGCACGCGTTCCTTGAATCCACGAGGTACCTGGATGCTTGTCACTTGTGTAGCAAAGTACATACGTCGTGACTAGGGTAGGCCCGGAGGAACAAACGGTGTAAACAAGAAAAGCCCGTGTCATACCTAGATGGCGCGAGCAAAGCAACGACACACCAAAAAAAACCAAAAAAAAAAGACGCGCTTCCTGCCCGTTGGAAAGACGGGCGCGCTGGCTCCGGAAGCGGTCAGCGCGAGCGATCAGCGCGTCTATGCTTCGTCAGTCGGAAACGCTCGTAGATTGGCCATCAGAGCCCGTGAGGGACTGGGCTCGATGCCTGTCCTGTGACTCGTCGAAAAACAAAAATAAGTCGAAAGTCAAAAAGAGTTTACGAGTTTACGACACCAAGTGGGCGACGGCTGGCGGCGACTGGTTGTAAAGAGAAAAGGCGCGTAGGCGGGAGTCCTGTCGGGCACGAGCGGGCGCCCGGGGCGGCGGGTGAGGGAGCACCAGCGACGGCGGCGGCGCGGCGGCGGGCGGACACGGGAGGGAGAGGAAGGCGCGGCGAGAAGGAGCCGGCGGGGGACGGGGCGCGCGTGGAATTGGCTGGGGGCGGGCAGGGGTTGAGGTCACAATATTGGGCCGCCGAAAGTGAATCAAGAAATTGCTGTGGTCGCAAGAAAAGAAGGAAAAATCAAAACCCATGCACCGGTGGCGGGCCGGGCAGCTAATCAAAAGGAAGCGGCACCTGGAGCCCCCCGGCCAATGCGGGCGGCCGCACGTTGGTCCGGCGAGCGCCCGCCCCGGCGCCGTCGGGTGCGACGCGGACGCTTCGGGGCGGGCTCTCGCGCGCCGGCTGCCCTTGCCGGGCGTGGTGTGGTGTGCTCTGCCCGCTCGGGATGGAAGGAGAAGGGGGCTGCGCATCCGCCGCGATCGCCGCCTGTGCGAGAGACATCGCCGCCATGCCCTGTCGCGTCGTCTCCCATCAGCACCCAACAACCCAGCCTGCGCGCCGGCTGCTAGTCAGTCGTCGGTGGTGCCTCGCAGGGCCTCTCCTGAAAGGCGCTCTCTCCGCACGCCCTACTATCGGGCGAGCCCCCCCCTTCGCGGCGTTGTTATTATTGCCGTATCGTTCTACATGGTTGCACTCCCCGAGGCCCGCCTGGTGCTCCAGCTCGCGACTGCCGCTCTCCCGCATTGATCACGACGCGGCAGGCGGCGCAACAAGAAAGCGCCGGCCACTGCCCCCGACTGGCTTCTCCACCGTTTTGCAACCGTCGCGGCCCGCCCAGCACGCGCTGCCCGTCTCTCTTCTGTTCGGCGCCCACACCGCCCCGTGAGACCTGCTGCAGCTCTTTGCTGAGCGAGGCGTCGGGGAGCGTCCGCCGCGGCCAAGCGTTGGAAGCAGCCCGTGCCGCCTTGCCAGCGCAGCACTCAGCGCGCGAGCGAGCGCGCGCGCGCGTTAGTCACTCACGGCAACCGCGACCGCCAGCCAGAAGGAGCCCCCCCGTTGCGCCTTCCCGGCAACCGCCCTCCCCCCTTCCCAGGGCAACAGTAAAGAAAACGAAGACACAGCAAAACGTCGCCGCTCTTTTGTCATTCGTTTTTTCCCCTTTCCTTTCGCCTTTCCCTCTCGCCGCGTTTGAACATAACCCGCACGACCTAATTCCTTCCCCGCGCCGCCTTTCCAACGCGCCGTTCGTTTGGGGGTCCGTCCGCCGTTAATCTCGTCGTGTCGTCAGTGGGCCCGGCCGCCGCCTCAAACTCATCCGAGATTATTCAAGCCTGGCCCCATTCATGCTCGCAAGCAGGCCGCCCGTGGACCAGAAACCTTTTCGAAGCTCGAAACGACTGAACCGCGACCACCCTGGCCGTGGCCAGTAGGAGCATCTTCTTCTGTTCCTCCTGCTCCAGACCGGACGGCGAATCCAGTTGCGCGCAAGCGTCGGTTGTTCGACAGCTGGAGCGACTAATTAGCGAAGTCCCTTCTCACCCGCCAAGAGGCTCTCTCCTTTTCGTCGACCTCAATAGCGCACGTTCCCGGGCCCGCTCCGCTGCCCTCAAGCCACAGTCGCGCGCTATCCTCAACAAGTCGACCGGGTCTGCGCCGTTGATCGATCCCCTTCATCGGAAGGGCTCCCGCGTACCGTGGTCCTGGACTCGTCTCTCCACCGGACTGCCAGCCGTTTTCCACTCGGACGCCGTTCTTTTTTCTTCTGGGTCTCACCAAGTCCCTTTCCCGGTTCACCGTCGGCTGCCTGCTGGACCCTTAAGCACTCGAACCACTCTCGTGGAACCTTTCACCTCGCGCCTTCCTCGCTCCCGCTCTCCGCCTCACCCACCCCCAGCCGCACCTGCCGCAACTCCTTCCATCCCTGCCGCAGGCCTGCCAACCCCCCCTCCTTTCTCCTCTCCCCCTCTCTCCCCTCTCTCACTCACTTCCTTCTTTCCTCAACCAAGGAGCCCCTCTTCAATTTCTTCAATCATCGCCGCTGGGAGGACCGACCTACATTATCCATACCGTACCAAAGTGGCCATGCATGCAGCTCGCCATTAGGCTGTAGCGATTATAGACCTTACTAGAAGTCTACGGTGTTGGTTAGTATTTCCCAATTGAACGCTCAAAATAACGCGACCATGTCGTCCTCTAATATCTCCTCCCAGGCTTCGAGCAACCGAGGACCAGCATTCAGGGCTTTGCTTCGTTGCAGCTACCTCAATTGTCAATCGATCATTCGTCTCTCATCACGGAGTGACACAAGGCTGTTGACAAGATGACGGTTGCGTACGACGCGTCCTTCAGGAGCTGGTCTTCTGGCTCCCACGGGGGAGCGGTGGGTCTGGACGACAAGTTTGAGATGCTTAAGGAGATTGGGGATGGCAGCTTTGGCAGTGTCGCGCTTGCGCGCGTGCGAAGCGCCGGTGCTCATATCGCGCGGAGAGGCACGCTTGTGAGTAACATAACACATTCACGCAAGACGCGTCGCACAACCGATCTTCAAGCTGCTCACATGATCACATCACAGGTCGCTGTCAAGACGATGAAGAAGACGTTCGACACGTTCAACCAGTGCTTGGAACTGCGGGAAGTGATCTTTCTCCGATCGCTGCCCAACCATCCGCATCTAGTGCCTGCTCTGGACATCTTCTTGGATCCTTACAGCAGGAAGCTGCACATTGCCATGGAGTACATGGATGGCAACCTCTACCAGTTGATGAAGGCGAGAGATCATAAGCATCTCGACGGCAGCAGCGTCAAGAGCATCTTGTTCCAAATCATATCGGGCCTGGAGCACATCCACGAGCACAACTTTTTCCATCGCGACATTAAGCCTGAAAACATTCTTGTTTCCACGTCCGCTCCCCAGGATTCGGCAAGTGCGTTTAAGCGATATTCGCAGCTCGTCACGCCTCCATCGACGCCTCCGGTGTACTCCATCAAGATTGCCGATTTTGGTCTCGCTCGTGAAACGCATTCACGGTTACCTTACACCACGTACGTATCGACGCGCTGGTACCGTGCTCCCGAAGTCCTTCTCAGAGCGGGCGAGTACTCCGCTCCTGTTGATATTTGGGCTATTGGTGCAATGGCCGTAGAGATCGCTACTTTGAAGCCATTGTTCCCCGGCAGCAACGAGGTGGATCAAGTTTGGAGAGTCTGTGAGATTATGGGAAGCCCTGGGAGCTGGGTAAACAAGCAGCGTGTTCCCGTTGGAGGCGGCGAATGGAAGGACGGCGTTCGATTGGCTCAAAAATTGGGTTTCTCTTTCCCTAAGGTATGTCATCCCGTACATGCGCGTTCAGACTTTTCTCGTCACATCACGCAATATTATAGATATGCTGACGAGTTATGATTCACGTTTAGATGGCACCTCATTCGATGGACACTATTCTCCAGCCGCCTCAATGGCCTGCTAGTCTGGCGAATTTTGTCACATGGTGTTTAATGTGGGACCCTAAAAATCGGCCAACTTCAACACAAGCGCTTCGTCACGAGTACTTTGCGGATGCGGTCGATCCATTGCGCCCGAAGAGTCAGAGTTCATCCCGTCTTCTTGGACGCAAGCAATCCGATTTGAGTACTGCGACAGTAAAGGATGGCTCGGAAACGTCGCCAAGCCTTTCGTCCAAGACTTCATCCTGGTTTAGGAAGTCGCTGGGACCCCGCGAAAATGCCCCCACGGTCCCGCAACACGCCACACCAATCCAGCAGGTCCAGCAGTCGCAGCAGCAAATAACAGTCGTGGCTTCTCCCCGTCCTCTGCCGATGGTAGTACAGCCGACCAACGCAGAGCCTGCGGCGGCAGCAGCAGCGTCAGCGAAAGTTCGCCCTAACGCGAACAAGCGAGCCACGTGGACAAACGGGGTGCCGTCAAATGCTGCACCCATTCCAATACTTCCATCTATCAGGCCTATCTCCCCGCTCTCCAATGCAGTGCACGCACAAGCCAGCGCAAAACCTGCCGATGCGGAGGAAAAGGCTGCGAAGAAGATTGGGCGTCAACTATCAGTCGCCTCGCAAACCAACCACTATGCAGACATTCATCGGCAAGAAGCAGAGGCGAGGCTCAATGGTAGTGGAGTAATGTCCCCATCGAATGGACACAAGGAAAGTTTCTTTTCGCACTTACGGAAGCGAGCCCGGCGGTTGTCTGGTCGGTACCAAGCCGCGCCCATGTCTCCGAGTTCGGACGACATCGAAGCCAAAGCAGGCTGCTCCCCGTGGGGTAGCAACCGCCAGTCAATGACGATTGATTCGAATCCGGCCGCTCCGATGCCGACCAATCCCAATCAAAATGACTTTACCGAGCTGGACAAGGCTTTGCAAGGTGTGAAGTACACCGTCGATTCTACGATGCAAGCTTCGAATGGGAACGGGACGAAGCATGCTCAGCGGATAGCGAGCAATCCGATGCTCAAGCGGCACCATTCAGTGCCTCACGGCCAAGACCAGCGGCAGGCAGATGATGGGGTGGCGAACGGTACTGGTACCGGACCCGTCTCCAGTCGGACTCGTCGGGCCGTGCAGAAGCAGACACATCCCAGTTACCGCTATGAGGCTCCTAACGAGGAGGAAGAACTCCTCAACGAGGCTCTTACCTCCGCTCACAAGATTGCGAAGAGGCTCGATCGTCATGCCCAGCAGAACGCCACTCCGAGGAGATCCGGCGTCTTCCCGGGGATGATTCCTCCCGGACAATCAGCAGCAGACCTTCGAGGTTCGGCCGCCTATCTTACGCCTTCACCATCAGCGAACAGAAACGGCGTCGGTTTCGGATCGGACTACTTTAATACCCCGTCGAAGCCGGTTGACATCGCTGCGAAGAAGCGTAGTGAAGCTGAGGATCTGGCGCCGAAGTGGCCGACGCCGCCGTACGACGAGAATGAATGGGCAGCTTCTGCTGCAGCCAGCATCTTCGCGGCTCAAGCTCAAGCCGCGTATCGATGACTGCCGATAGTTTAGTATCCCCATAAAAGAGGCGGATTGAGTCGGCTCCCCGTAAGTTCTTTTGTTTCGACCTCCGTTCAACGATCCGAATGTCGTTCCCATGGGATCACGCCAAATGAGTGCGTTGAGACGGCCTGCATTGAAAGTACGTGTGACACGTACGTTACAATAACCTCGAGATTTACCGTCGACACTCGGATCGATGAGTTTCATCATTTCAGAACTATGGGCGGTTTGTTGATGTTGACAAGCGGGCATTTGGTGTTCAAGGGCGTTCTTTCCGTCGGCATACATTCGTTTCACATCTCGACCGACGTACACCTGCTTTTCCATTTGTGTTTTTCTTCGACTTTACACACTTGTGATATTGGCGGCATGGATCTTGGTGTCAGCGAGTTGTATCTTCTCTGCCAAACCTTTTTTCCTTACGTTTCATACCCCTTCGATACTGTGGTTAGTTTCACCTTCCTACTTTTGTTCGACCGTTTTGCCCGGTTCAGTCTCGGGATATTTTGTGGTCTTTCATTCCGCCTTCTAATTTTCCCTTGCTTTGTCACTTTTACTTTCACCAGATACCTCTGTGTATGTTTGCGGTTCGGAGACTAGACTGGCCTTTCCTTGTTCATCATAACTTCGTGCTTAGTGTTTTGATTTCTGAATCTCCTTCGTTCTATAATGGGGGGGGGGGGTTGGCTCGGCGCTTTCGCGATCAGAAAAATTGCGTAACTTAGGTTCCGGGCCAGGCACTGGACATCTAGTTTGTACAGCTATCAGACCTCGCGGTGGATTCTGTTTTCCTATTTCAGCACACTCCTTGCCATTTTCCTTTGCTCCTATTCTCCTTGGTTTTGCATCTTGGGACTTCTTCGAATAGTAAAGGAGACGATGGAAAGCAGCTTTTCCTTTTCTCTTGGGCGAAGCAAGTGCGTGTGAAGAATGAAAGGCTTGATTGATGAAGCGTGTGTTTAGCGTGGAGTGCGTGAGGGAGAGGTGCCACACCATCCAGACTGTCACTCATTTGCAGGAGGAGGCCTCGAGGATTCTTACCCGGCAGGACGGGCCCGGCGGCAGTTGCTCTGGCTTCAGCAACAAACCCGCCAGTCGTCTCCCAATCCGTGGACCGCTCGTCTGCAGAAACCCAAGGAAAAACTTTTTGTAATCTAGTAGTACCTTTGTTAGTAAACTCTAATGAGCCATGCTCGCACGCATGCGCGCGCTGTTTGCGCCCTGCCTGAGGTTTTCTATCTTTGACTGGTAGCTGTGCAGATTTTTCTTTAGACGTGATTTTGTCCTTTGCGCAGTGACTTTTTTCCTCTGGCCTGGCTCTGGTTAGGTTGCCTTTACATACTGCATTGCCTTATTGATACTACTACTGCTGCTGCTGCTGCTCCTCGCAGAGATGAGATGGAACGGAATGGCATCCAGAAGTTTGCCCTATCCACCTAGCAGGCCTCCGTGCTTGCCCAAGACACCATACCTAGTAGGGCGCAGTTCCAGCTTGCCGCCTCCTCTGCCGCGCTTGAAATCCCCCTGCGCGCGCTTGCCCGTGCCCGCTTGCTCCTCGGCTTCCGCGGTATGCACATATGCACGCGTCTCGATGCGGGCGTGCGTGCGGGCGCCGGCTGGCTTTTTGCGTTTGGCGTGCTTTCCGGCGCGGTCATGTGCTTCGCTGCATGGTGTGCTTTGCGTGTTGATTGCTGCTGCCGAGCTGCTGGGGCGCGGGGAAGGGTATGGATGGTTGGAGCTGGTTGCTGGGTTGGAAGGACGTGGTTGGGCTGGGCTGGGGACGGGGTGGCCGGGCGGAATCGGCTCGGTGGGAGGGAGGAGGAGGGGCGAGGTGGTGGTGCGATCGTGGGTTGCTACGGGGCGTTCGATGGAGACTGGTGTGAGACGTGTTGATGTGGAGTGTTGATGGCCTGAGACGGGCGTTGTGTTTTGCTTCACTCTGTAACCTACCTACTTTTACTGGGCATGTCATGGTGTTTTGCTTCTAATGTCTATAGGGGCGCTATACAGTAAAGATCCGATCAACGGGCAGGCGTTACTGTAGGTAAGCTTTACTCGTCGTGCATTCAATTGAGTTGTCGTCCCCAGTCCACCCACCTCACCTCGCTTGATCGGCTCTCCCGCGTGTTGATTGCTCCTCTCATCCCACATCATCCACAGCAAAAGCCGTGTCAAGCGCGAAACGAAAACATCCCAAGCCTACTACGTACGGCTGGATCCCGGTCCGCACCGCCCAACCGGGCAAGGCGCCCGCGCTGTCCCATTCCGGACCCGGCCCGCCGTGCAGCTCCACCCCCACTCGCCACCCCGTGAGCCGCAAAACGTGTAGCCATTCAGGGGCAGCCACGGCGGCCCTGCAGCAGCGCACTCGGGGCCGGATTACTAGTACCTTTTGGTTAGCGGTGCGCCTGTGGGGTTTGGCAGGCGAGCCAATGGCGGAAAAGAGAATTTGCGGGATTAACATCATTGGGAACCGAGGGCGGTCTGGGCGGGTGTGTTGTCCCGTTTCGCTCCAGTCTTTTCGTTTGTTTTTGTTTGGCGGGCTCCGAGGAGGAGGGCTTGAAGGGAGAATTTTGAGGCTCTGGCGGGCAGGTCGGAGAAAGTCGGAACAAAGTATTTTGCTGTTCTTTTACAGTCTTCCTCACTGCCTGTTGGCCGAAACCCTTTCTTTCTCTGCAAAATGTGTTGTTTTTCCTCGCTCCCAAGCATGTTGCTAGCACACTTCGCCAAGCTAGCCCTCCTACCCTCGCCTCCCAACCTTCGCCGTCTCCACCGCCGTTCCCTACCATGTACATACCTACGTACTTTTCCTGCCTACTTCCCCTAGATGAACCCCCAAAGCAGCCGCTAGCCCACCGAATCGATAATAGGCCAACCTTAAAAAGAATGCCCGACCCGAAACGAACGCCGCCACGGTCGCCACGACCGTCACCGCCGGCCGGCCAGCCTGAGACAACGCTCACCGCTCGAATGCCACATTGTACGTAGTACACGCGCGACTCGGTTCGGCTTCAGGGACTACTGTACAGTACATGCTAGTTTCGCGTTAGGTATGTGAGCAGAGAGGGTCCCAGGCTGACTTTGAGAAAACCGGCCGACTTTGTACATATCGGGCAGTGGTGTGGCCAAGCCTTTAGGGAGGCAAAGAACTACGTAGTTGTACAAGACTGCGTACTATGTAGGTAACGGCTTCGAGTCGCGCTTGGTTTGGTTTGATTTTGATGGTTATCTAGGGACATCCCTTGAATCTACAGATATATATCGGTTGGACTTAGACGGGACTCCACGCACTCGCAAGAGTCGTGCTTTTGTGACTGTGACTCCCCGTTCCATTGAAAATATAACCTCGTGCTTCCATTAGTAAGGTTCAGAAGTCTCCGCCACGCAATATCTATGACCTACTTCTAGATCATTACCGAAAGAGCCCGATTTCGCACAATCCGACGCCGAGCCCCATTTGGGGAGGTAAGTGGCCGCACTCGCAGCACGACTGGAATGCATTGTGCATGTCAAATCAAACACTAGCGAAATGCCTGCTTTGGACTAGAATCTGACCGCCCATCCATCCATGGAGCCTCAGCACTACGGCTAGGCGAAATGCGTCTCGGTTCCCGCATATCGGTGCCGTTCTACTTTGCCAGTCCAGCTCTTAAGCCCGAGATTCGAACCTATACGGCATTCACCCGCGCCACGTGTCGCAGTACAGTGTGAAACTAAGTTGACCATGAGAAAACTAGCTTAAGTAGGTGTAAGGAGGTATGGATTGAAATCTCAGCCTCGAATTAGTGCATTTATAGGCCGAGTGCTTGTAAGTAACCTTTGAGTGTTCCATTGCCCCGCTGGGACTTGGTTCTCGACCTTCCCGCAGAGGGAGGATGCATCTTACGCGCCCTAAGGCCAGCCTCCGTCCTGGCGAACACCAAAGCCGCAGCGAAACACTAGGTTTAAGCTCGACTAGTGCAAGAGCTTAGAAGTTCTCGAGAATAATCAACATTCAAGTAAATATTCCTCATTTCAATTGTCTGTTCCGGGTGTGCATCCTGAACGGAACCGAAAGTTGCATACATTGAGCAAGAGAACAGTCTCATCCGGTTACTAGCCTGATCATAAATCCCCATCTTTCATGTTGCTGGGTCATTTATTCATTTTTAGAATCGGCATGGCCAAATGCGAAATAGTACTTACTCCATAACACCAGGTTCTGCTACCCAAATGTATTGCAGGCATTCCCACTTTCCGTGATAAATGTGTTTCCATCAATTCTTCCCGTTCATCATTAGTTTTCATGCTTATTCTACGCATTCATTAGAATCTCGCCAACCCACAAAACGCCCATTCAAAACTCAGACCCAGCATCCATGTGCAATCCTATGTCCATTCTAGCCCAAACCATATCCCGACCCCCAGAACGAAAAAGCAAAGAAGAGTCCCCCAACCAAAAACCAACCCACGCATCCGGACAGAATCCGGACCACTCACCCCCTCCCTTACCACCCACCCCCCAAACTACTCGCCAGTCCCGCCACCCTCTCGACATCGCTCTTCTTCTCCTTCCCGACATCGCTCTCCACCTCCCGGAAGCTCGTGTACAGCAGCTTGTCGACGGGCACGCCGCCCGCCGCTGCGGACCACGCGCGCAGCAGCGCGTGCACGCGCGCGTGGGATATGCCGTCGACGACGAGGCCCGGCCGCGAGGCCTGCACGGCGGGGCCTCCGGCGGAACCGTTGACGGCGAAGCCGTTTGTGGTAGCGGACGGGTGCGGGACGTCGATCTCCATAGTGTCCACTTCGGCTTGCGGCCGCGGCGGCTGCTCCGCAGCGTCCGCCATGGCCTCGTCCTCATCACTGACCGCGGCTTCGGCTTCGGCCTCAGACCCGCTGCTCTCGCCGGACCAATACGCCTCGTCCACCTTGGCCAACCATTCCCTTTGCTCCTGCGGACCGGGCTTCTTCTTCCGCTCCTCCTTCTCCTTGGCTTCCGGCTTCGCTTCCCCTCCGTCTGCCGCCTCGCCACCCAAACCACCTAACCCCCTCACCTCATCCACCTCTCCGACCTTCACCTGACCACCGCCATTCGTGCAACCCCCCGGGCATGCCATCACTTCGACGTAGCCGTACTCGCACCCATCGGCGCCACCAGCACCTCCCGCAGCCGCGGCACCCCTACCCTTTCGCACCGCTGCGCCGGGCAGCCGCGACTTCTTGGCCGGCTTGAGGCGCCGCACGAGGTTCTGAATGTTCCGGAACCCGTAGTACCGCGCCGCACGGAACAGGACCTCTCCGTCGGCCGTCCCGCCTCTTCTCGGCCAGCCGTTCACACTGTCCACCTCCGTGCCCACAGGCGGACTAGGACGAGGGCCGCGCAAGACGTACTCGACGACGTCGGCGTTCCGCCCCCTCTCGACCACGATCCTGCTGCCCCTCGGCGCTGCCGCCTGCCTCGCTCGCAGCACGTGCCACAAGAACCCGCCCGACGTGCCGACGGCCGCGGGCGTCGCGTTCACATCCCCATCACCCGCAGTCGGCGCGTTCTCGGACTTGGTCTCCGACCCCGAAGACGCACGAGGGAAAAGCCACCGCTCGAGCTCGTCGTCCGGGAAACTGGGCCTGCTTACGCCTCCCCACTGGGGCGAAAATGGGTCTGACCGCGGTAGGTCGACGAAGCTGATACCCCTGGCTGCAGCCACCTGCAGCAGTTCCCTCGCCGTGATGACGCAGTCCACGTCTCTGACTCCCGCTCCATCCCCTCCCGCACCATTGACACCGTCCATCCATGCCCAGCTTGTCAGCTCCGCCCGACTCGCCTCGAGCTTCTTGTCGAAGCACGGCATTACTGCCAAGTGCCACACCCTGTCCGGCGGGACGCCCCTAGCCGCGAGCACCGACTTGATCAGAGCGCCGGCCAGCGCCTGCGGTGAGCGCAGCCTCGATAGGTGCGGTAGGATGTGCGGGTGCGTCTTCTCCGCGTAGCAGATCCAGCCCGGGCAGGCGGAGCTCAGCACTGGTCTTTTCACGCCTTCTCCTCGTTCTCTTCCCCCGCTTTTCCCGTCCATTAGCGCCACACCAACCTCGTCCGCGGCCGCCACTAGCGCCGCTTCACGCAGCGCGTTGCTGTCCAGCACCCAGGCGAAGCCGGAACCGTGCGGGCCGCCACCGCGCAGACCGCGTGGCCCGCTGAGCAACTGAGAGATCATGTTTCCAGCGTCACGACTGGAGAGGCCGAAGGTAGCGGCGAGGGAGGCGCGGGCCTGCGGGGAGACGGTGGCGACGAAGAGTTTGGGTTCGAGTCCGGCGTCCACGCCGGCCGCGGCGGTGCCGTTGGCGGGGATAGCATTGTTAGGAATGGAGGGAGAGAATGTACATGTGCTAGATTTCCACGGCAAAGCGCGTAGTTCGGGGTGCGCGTCGAGCGTGGAGAGGACTTCGGCGTGCGACTGCAGACTGACGAGGACGGCCTCGGCGGAGGTGACGCAGCCGGAGCAGGCGAGGCAGTCGGTCAGGGAGATTTGGGCGGGGGGCGCATCCGAGGCACTGGCTGCAACCTTGTCTTCAGTGGTGACTTCGTAGGGGTTCTGCTCGGGAGCGAAAAAGGGGTTGGTTAGCTGGATGGTTCGAGTACCACGTTCTGAGGAAAGAGAAGGCGGAATAAGGAGGGTCGATGCTAGTGTAACTAGGACGGGCGTGTTGTACTAGGGGAGCAAGTGACGTACCGAGTTCTCCTCGGCTGGCTTTGGTAGCGTCTCGACGGGCTTGATGCAGGCGACGCCGGGAGAGATAAAGTCGTTGAGGTCGTCGGCGGATAGAATGGCACTCATGGTGAGGTTCTGCGGCTACGTTCCAGTGCGAAAAGAGCAGGGGGAAGCCCCTAGAAGGCTATACTGATTGGGATCGAACCGTATGCGGATCCTGTCCGCCACAGTGCCGGAGAGGTCTGGGAAGATAAAGCTCTTCCTCGGGCGCGAAGATGCTAGAAAAAATTCACCCGTAAACCACAATGCAGACGCGTCTAATAAACCCGGGGTATCTTCGAGCGTGGCAAGTAAATATAAGAGGGGAAATGGAAAAGAAGAAACCCAAGGAGCTACAGAAAGTGAGCGTACAAACCAGAAAACTTCGGAGTCACGCAAGGAGAAACACAACATCAAGACGGACTTTGCATCTCCGGCGTCGGCGTGCAGGAAGAAGGACGCCAGTGGCGGGACGCCCGCCCTATCGATAGCGCGCGATTTCTAAACCCTGACCAATGACCCAATCTGCCGCCTTTCACCGCCTGCGGGCCCCCCAAGAGAAATTCCCCGACGGGAGCCGCATGCCGCCGCCATCACCGCCTTCTCTCTTTTTTGTTCTGCCGGGTGCTCCAGTCTCCACCACCACCTCCACAACCTCCACAACTTCGACAACCTTTGCTCCCACCACCACCGCCTACAGACGCCACCGAACAAATGTCCCAGACCCCCATGTACACGCCGCCTCCCGGCGGCAGCAGCACCGGCGGCGGCGGCGGCGGCGGGGGCGCTTCCAGCGCGACCCTCGGCAACAGCAGCGTGTACGGCGGCGGGGCGAGCGCCAGCGCGACGCTGGCGGGCTCATCGACGGGGGCGGCGACGGCGGGCGGCGGCGGCGGCGGCGCGGTGGGCGCCAACTTCGCGGCCACGGCGGGCGGCGCGTACGAGGACACGAGCCGCGCGGTGCAGTACGCGTGCGGGGACTGCGACGCGCGGGTGCTGCTGAGGCGCGGGGACGTGATCCGGTGCAAGGAGTGCGGGCATCGGGTGTTATACAAGGAGAGGACGAATAGGTGAGATGGGCGGGTGCTAATGTGGTTTTCGGCGCCGGGTAGGATGGTGCAGTTCGAGGCGCGGTGATCGACGGGCGGGTTCCGACAACCGTGCCTGTCGGAATAGCGGGCGCGGGACCTGCTGAAGCGGGTCGGGCGATGGAGTGGCCTGGCGTGAGATAAGGATTAATAAAATGGAGGGCTGAAACGGTTGTACTTTATGCTTCGATTGCAGCATTGTCAACTTCAAAAGGACCACGAGCAAGGGAGGCAGGGCAGCAAAGTGCAGTCATAACTGTGGAGAGCGGCCCGGCACAAACATTGCATGTCCACCAGGAGCTATGAGGTGCTAGATAAAAAGTGCAGGAGTTTTGATGGGCTGCAGTAGGCGTTGATGGGACTCGAGATTAAAATACCTACCACATATATCGGCCGTCACACATCCAAAAAACTTGTTGGCACGGTACATAAGAGTACTACCTCAAGCGTCACCATGAGAAAATCTGAGCCTGACTCGAATGGCACGCGTTATACCTTCGTCCACTCACTCGCTGTAGACTCTCGACTGTGTCATTGTATCTATCGCACCTATAAATGCGCTTCTGTCACAGGCTCCTAACCCCCCTTTCGTCTATCCATTTCCATCCCCATTTCTAGTGGCGCTGTGATTTATTGACCAACTAGCAAACCATCGGATCCATCCATTCAGTTTTCTCCTTTTCTTTCATATTCAATGCTTTCTCTTCTTTTCCCGTCAATTCGTCCCGTCAATCCGTCCTTAGGACAACTCACGTATCAACCGGGGGAGGGCAGAACTGGGAATGCAAGTCTCCGTGGCAAAAGAGGTAGCAAAGGTTAATAAAGGTCGAAAAAGAGAAAATTCCCCCAGCAGACCAGCAAGCACGCACAAGTGTATAGGAAAACCCTAGGAGATGAAGGCAAAAGAAAAGAAAAAAAAGTCATTTCTTGCATACAGCTGCCTGCCCCTCTGAACATTCGACTCCCTGGCCCAACCGATCAACTAACCATCCATCCATCCATCCGTCAGTCCTCCGTGCACATAGTCAATGACTAGTGGCCTAGCCCAGCCTAGCCTACGCGCGCTCTCTACCACTAGCCTGCCATCTGCCCGCCCCACCACTCAAAGTTGCCATTTGTTCAACCAATCCCCTCAATACCAAACCGCCAGAAACCATCAAGCCAACCGCCGGAGCCCTCTCAGCACACACACACATACTACGCACGTTCAACACGTTCTGCCCAGGACGCCCATCCCTCCCGCACACGTCCCACCAGACACTACCAAGCCCCCACCAACGTCCCACACCCGTCCATACACCCGCTCCCTCCCCACGCCCCCAACATACTCACGTCCCATGAAACGCATTGAACCTCTTATACGTATACCCGATAAACGGCAGGCTCATCTCGGCCGCGAGGTCCTCGCCCCTGGCCTCGCTCTGGGCCCGCAGCGCCGCGCTCGTATCGCTCTGGTCGATCTCGTCGATGGGGAAGTAGGCCGTGTCGACGTTGCTCTGGAGCTTGGGCTCGAAGGGGGCACGGATCAGCCGGAGCTGGCTCCAGTTGACGCCCTCGAAGAACGGGTGGGCCTTGATCTCGTGCGCGCCGCCGACGCGGCCGAGCCGGCGCTCCGGGTCCGTCACCAGGCTGCGGATGAAGTCCTCGGACCGCCGCGACAGCTGCTGGTCCGGCGGGAAGTGCAGGTGCCGCGGCCAGTCGACGATCTTCTGGTACGTGTCGCGCGGCTCCTCGGCGCAGAAGGGCGGCCACCCGATCAGGCACTCGAACATGATGGTGCCCAGGCTCCACCAGTCGCACCCGAAGTCGTACCCTTTGCCCGAGAATATCTCGGGCGCGATGTAGTCGGGCGTGCCCACCGTCGAGTACGCCAGCTGCCGCCGGCTCTTGCGCCACGTGTTGATCTGCGTCCGGTTCGACACCGTCAGCTGGATCTGGTCCAGCGACATGCTTGACCGGTTGTCGCGGTTCTTATGCTTCGCGCCCGACAGCAGCTGCTGGTAGTACGACGCCTCGTGCTCCTTGTGGAACCCCGTCGACAAACCAAAGTCGGTCAGCTTGATGTGCCCGCCGCGGTCGAGCAGGATGTTGTCCGGCTTGATGTCGCTGTTTGTGGTGGAGTTGCATACATAAGTATCTTCACCATATGATCTCAAGGGAGTATGAAATAAAACCTAAGGGGGAAGAAGAAGACGAAAAACTCATCCGTACCGGTGAATGAAACCAAGCTTGTGTACTGCTTCAATGGCTAGCGTGATCTCCGCCATGTAGAAGCGCGTGATGTCCTCAGTGAAGATCTCGTACTTGATGAGCATCGTCATGAGATCACCACCGGGCAAGAACTCCATCAGCATGTACAAGAACGTGTTGTCCTGGAACGTCGTGTGCAGCTTGACTACCCACGGGCTGTCCGACTCGGCGAGGATGTCGCGCTCCGACCGCACGTGCGCCAGCTGATCCTTCTTGAACTGGACTGCAGTGTTAGCAACCATATTTGAAACCGCATATTTTCGGGGCGCGGCTCACCATCTCCGACTTGACGAGCGACTTAAGCGCGTAGATCTTGCCATCATTCTTGCGTTGCACCAGCTTGACCTCGCCGAAGGCACCCTTGCCGATGATCTTCACCGTCTGGAAGTTGTCCGGCGACTCCTTCGTGCGCAGGAAGCGGAGGAACTGAGCCTCGGCCCGGCGCATCGTGTTGCGTTTCTGCTCCTTCTTGGCCTCGGGGATGGCAGGATCCTTCAGGATGCCGTCCAGCTCGAGAGCCCTGCCAAGATGAGAACGAGATATTAGCCCACGCGACCTTTCGCTCATCGACGCCTTCGCCAACCAAGAGTCCATCGCAACCCACGAAATGTTTGTTTCCCCTCGTAGCACAACCGAAACCCCCCAAGCCCAAACAAAACGAAAAAGCCAAAACCAAGCACTCACCTCCCGTTCCGATCCCTCGCCCTCTGCACATTCTCCTTGAAAAAATTGCTCACCAGTTCCGTCGACAGCTTCGCCCTCCTCTGCAAGTTCTCCGCGTACCGGTCCGGATTCTTGGCCGGCGGCTCGTCGTCCGTATGCGACGGCGCGCCGCCCCCCATCTGCCCGCCGCCGAACCCGCCCTGGGGCATGCCCGGCGCATTCAGGTACCCGCCGTACTGCTGCGCCGACGGCATCGCGCCGGCCGTGCGCGGCCGCTGGCTCGGCGACGGCTGCCTGCCGTACGGGCTCTGGGCCCGGGGCGCGGCCGACCCTCCTGCACCCGCGCCCGCGCCTCCTCCACCGCCGCCGCCGCCCAGGTTCTGGTGCGAGAACTGGTGCACGAGGCCGTTGGTGGCGGCATCGTAGGCGGCCGTGGTGGGCGGCGGGCCGCGGTAACCCTGCTGCTGCTGCTGCTGCTGCTGCTGCTGTTGCTGTTGCTGCGGCAGTGGTTGGAACTGCGGCTGGTACGGGTTGTTCATGAAGTAGCCGGCGTTGGCGTAGCCGGTCGAAGGCTGCTGGCCCCAGACCTCCTGCTGGCCTTGCTGGTTCGGGTACATGGGCTGGGGGAAGGTCGAAGGCGTAGTTGGGAAAGCGCGGCCGACGTCGGAGCCGTGAGCGCCGCCTCCGCCGCCGCCCGGTCCGTTGGGTCCTCCGCCCGCATTGTAGTTGTTGGGGTTGCGGTCGTTGAAGCCGAAGTTGAGCTGCAGCCGGTTGTTTTGGTTCATGGTGCCGGATTCGAGGGGCGCTCGGATTCGGGCCGGGGTCTCAGGTGCTGGGCTTCTCCGGTTTTGCTGGCGGGTATGGTTTGGTTCGTAGGATGCGTGATGTAGTTGCGACGGTTGACGGAGACTCGGATTGGCGTGTGGACGGCCACTCCTAGAGGAGTAGGCACCTAGCCTTTACGACGGGAGCTACCCGTTCGATGTGTTGTCTGTCGGGCGAGCGGCGAGCGGACGGAGTACAGCGGGTCGTGGGGAGGAGAGAGCGCCCGCTGCAGCTGTTCACGCTCGATCCGACTGCCAACCAGCACGGAGCGGTCTGCGAGCAGCGGCTGGGCCGTGGGTGAAAGCGCCAAGCGAGCAGAGCGGAAGGCGAACGGGGTATGTTCCGCGGGCAGCACACGGGCCCGGCACAGACGCACAACCTCGGGCGGGGAAAGAGGCAGGCAGCGGAGTGACAGAGGACAGAACAGAGGAGAAGCGGAGAAGAGGTTTTTGCGTCGGGAACGGCAGGCAGTCCCGAGGCGTGGTGAATGGCGAGCAGCAGTGGTGAGTCGGGAGCCGTGCGGCGGGAGGAGTCGAGTTTAGCGGCGCCGGGTTAGCAGGGGGCAGCGGCGGCTTCTGGAGCCTGTGGCCGGCGTGCGGTCTGAGCACCCGCACGTCTCGACCGAAGGGGCGTCAATCACTGGCCGGGCAGCAACGGGCGATGCGGGCCGCCGAGCGAGGAGTGAAATTGGAGAGGGGGAGGCGGGAGGGGAAGAGAAGGGCGGTCGTGAGCGAGGACGGCGGCTGCGCAAGTGAGAAGGAGCGAAAACACGCCCCGGCGGCACGCAGCAGAGTGAAGCGGCGTGAGCAGAAGCAGCGAGGAGACGCCGCTGCCCGGGCTGCTCCCTTATCGATTGTCGCCGGCGCCTTGGCCGACCCGGCGCCGTCCCGTCTCTGCGCGAAGCCGACCGGAGCCCCTTGCAAGCCGGCGGCCGACCAGCCACGACGTGAGGGCTTCCCGACTTGACGATGCCCGATGTCTCTCGCCTGGTGTATACTATTGCACTACAGTCTCCCGTATACGCCAACTACCGTAGATCCCGCCGAAGTTCAAGGTCGACGCCACGAGTCCCCAGCACATCCCCACCTCTGCCCGTGGTGCTGCAAGACCGGCATGCAGAGGTGAGGAGAGCAAAAAAAAAAAGGAATAAGGAAAAGGAAAATCAAAAGGAAGAAAGAGCAGGTTGACTGACTGACTGGCTGACAGGCCCTTCCATGTCAGTCTCGCTCTCCCGCCAGTCCCCCGCGAGCCCCTCCGCTTCAAGCCGCAATGCAAACGGAGCCCCGGACAGGGCCCCGGATGGCCGCCCACCGGCTAAAATCCACACACGTGGACGACGGGCGATCCGATCTGCGTTGCTGCTTGACAAGTTCCCCTCCTTATGTGTGAGAGAGAGAGAGAGTGTGTGTGTGTGTGCCTCCAGGATTCTTGGCTGCAAAACACCGTCTAGCCGCATTCTAGAGCCCTTCACTTTCCCGCCCTCATGCCCCATGCCTCTACGACCTACAAGGGTCTATACGTGGGAAGGAAGCGCATACGTAGTATTTCCGCCCTAACCCCCTAAAAGCGGCCCGAGTTAATTTTCCTACTCGCTGCGGTCCTTTGGCGGCTCGAAAAGTACACGCGGCCGCTCCTGTGTACGTACTGTAGTTTGTGCGACGGAGGCGGCGCCAGAGCGTCACGAACGGACTAGCCAAGCAGAGCCAAAAAGAGAGCCCTGACTCGGTGAGATACTACAGCACTAGGTCGAGTTGCGTAGGCGGTAAAGAGATTCGGGACGCGCGAGTCGCGCCGCAGCTCGAGTGTGCGACCGGTCGGTCAGGCTAGGCGCTGCCTTCGCGCAAGCCAGCGATCCAATGGGAGGCAACACATGGCGCGTGTATACTACGTACTACGTCGTAGTAAAGGGCCATTCACCACCTGGTGACGCCGCCAAGCCGCGCTCCTACGTAGTACGCAGCCCAACAACCGCAGGTGGTACAAGCGCCTCTTTCGCAGTCCATGTCTAATGAGCAAAAGCAACCCCATAAACGCGTTTCGATCCTGCCAAAAGAACCCAACCAAACGCTCAAACGAGACAGCATACATAGCACGCTAACCGCCCAACAAACTTGCATCAACACCAAATATCCACGTTTTAGTGTCAATCACTTCTGATATTGCCATATTTCCACGCAAAAACTATATACACACATAACCAACTCCCTGCCCATCCACACCTCTACCCACGCCCAATCCATACAACCAGTTTCCTCCTTTCCCCCGCAATTAGACTTATATAGTAAAAGAAAGCGACTGCTATTCGCATAACCAAAGTGAAAAGGCGCTGTAACCTAGTAGTACACGTGGACACACACAGAGACGACGCGCTCCCACTGCCACCGTCGCCGCAGCCAAATAAGGGGACACGCTATTCCTACCAGCCGGTCACGGACGCCCTACGGCGCACGCAGGCACGCCGGCTGTAGAGGGGGTATCGGAAAGCCAAAGAGGAAACGAAGATAGCAGGAACCACCCCTCTAGTAGAGTAACCAAAACGAGTCATCTCACACCAGGAGCCCAGGAAGGACGGACCGGCGCGTAGAAAACGGGAAAGGGAAGTATAGTTCCGAAGAGCTAGAAACAAGATATGTCGAAATTACAATCATGTAACCGAAACAAGCGTGACGAAAGGTAAGGAATAAGAAGAGGCTAAAAGAAAAAAGTTAAGAGTTAAAAGAGACTCGTCTGGAACTGACTCGTCTTTAACTGCGCCCCCGCCGATTTTTGATATAATAAACACCACGTATCCACCCAGCCATACCTGGGAGGGAAAGAAAAAGCAAAGAAAAGAAAAGAAAAGCCGACACAAACCCCGTGATTAAAACGATAGAGCCCATCTGCTGCGTAACGCCAGCAAACAGGAACCCAAAAAAAAAAAAAAAAGCCAAAACAAAAAAAGAAACACAAAAAGCGCCAGCAAGTGCTGCTATGCCAACCAAAAAGGAAAAAACAAAGCTATCCTAGCCCACTATGAGGCCCAAAGTAGATGCTAGATATAAAACAGGGAACGTCGAATAGGCAAGCTGTTCCCTCTTTCTCCATATTCGTGACGAAGTTGATGCTCGTAGACGCCATTCTAATCGATTAGGTCCCCAAGGCGGGTTTTCCCACCTCTCCTCACCTCACCTCACCTCGCCGAGTCAAGAGCAACCTCTCAATAATCCTCCATCAACACCCTGACCTTCTCCCTCTCGGCCTCGATGTCCGCCTGCAGCTTCCTAGTATGCTTCATAGCGTTGTCCCTATTCACACACGCATCATGTTAGCCAACGTCTTCACCCCGCCCATTCCCCTCCAAGATCTAACCCAAGCCAACTCCAAAAGAAAAAAATCCAAGTCACTCACCTCTCCGCCTGTAGCTCCGCCACCTCAATCTGCGCCATATTCATCCTGCCCACCACCTCCTCCATCTCGCGGTCCGCCCCAGCGAGCGCCTTCTCCAGCTCCCCGACCCGCCGTTCCAGGAACTCCGTCCGGCTGAACTCGGCCATCGTGCCCGTGCCCGCGCCCGCGCCCGCGACGCCCTGCCCGTTCGCACCGCCATGGGCGCGCCTATCCAGCCGCGGCGAGCGCAGCGCAAACATGCTCGCGCCCGGCGACACGGGCACGGCCGTCGAGTTGGCGGCGCCCAGCGCGGCTGCCGCGGCACCAGCAGCAGCGGCGCCGGCACCGGCCTCCCCGTTGGGGGCGTTACCGCCCGCGCCCGCGCCCGGCTTGCCGTCCACCGACGCCGACGACGACGAGCCGGCGCCGGCGCCCAGGCGCTGCAGCGTAACGACGTGGCTCTCCTTGAGCCGGCGCACCTCGTCCTCGTGCTTGGCGACGACGTCCTCGGAGTGGGACTGGGCCGCGAGGACGCGGTCCTCGAGGGCGCGCAGCTCGGCCTGGAGGCGGACGATGCGGTCGGCCGAGGCGCGCTGTTCGCGCTCGCCGCGGCCGATGGCGTCGGCGAGGCGGGCGCGCAGCTCGCGGTTCGCCGACAGCTGGGCCTCGCACTGGGCCGCAAGCGCGTCCATGCGGCGCGCCGCCGCCAGCAGCTCCGAGGCCAGGTGCTGCTCCTTGGATAGGTGGGCCGCCTCGCTCTGCTGCAGAGCGCGCGCCTGGTGCCGGTACTCGGCCGCCTCGCGCTGGGCCGCCAGCCGCTCCGTCTCGGCGTCCGAGATGGACTGCTTGAGCAGCTCAACGGTGCGCTCCGCGTCGGCCGTCAGCGCCGCGCCCGCCACGCCGCCGCCGTCCTCGATGTCCTTGAGCCGCGCCAGCGACAGCGCGTGCGTGGTCTGCAGTTCGGAGTAGGCCCGGTCGAGCGCGAGCGCTGCCTGCGAGTCGGCCACGAGCTTGCTGTCCTCGTGGTCGGGAGGCACGATGTCGTGCTCGTGCAGAAGCACCCGGAGCGAGCCCGTTTCTTGCTTGGCGCGGTCCAGGTCCATCTTGAGCCCGCTAAGGCCCTTCTCGCAGTGCCATTTCTGCTCCAGCGCGTCGTCGGCCCGCCGCCTCAGATGGTTGACCTCGTCCCGCAGGTGCCTGACCTCCTTGCTGAAGGCGGTCCGGCGCGGTGTGGCGTTGAGCGCGCGGTCGCGCTCCGCCTCCACCACCTTCAGGCGCTTCTCGTAGTGCCGCGCCTGGCACTCCTGCCGGCGAAGCAGGCTGCGCAGCGCATGGTGGAGCGCGTCGCGCTGGCTCTCCAGATCGCGCACGCGCTCCGACACGTTGCCGCCACCTTCGCGCGGCGACTCGTTACCGGACGGCCGGGGTTCCTTGACCGAGCTTGACCGCGACAACGAACCGCGCTTGCTGGCGGTGCCAGCATTGATGCCGCCGATGATAGATCCTCGGGCTAGCGAGTTAGACCGCGTGAGCCCGACGCGAGGACTCGCCATGCCGCCGGCGGCTGCGGCGACACCCGCCTTGGATGGCGACTCAGGCTCCTCGGCGATGGAGTTGAAGCGCGCCTGCTGCTGCTGGAGCTCCATCTGCATCCTCCTCGCGCCCACAAGGGTGGCGTTCTCGTTCCTCAGGTTCTGCAGCTCCTGCTGCATCCTTGTATTCTCGTACGTCAAGCTCCTCAGGTCAGAGCTGTCCGACTCGAGGCCCTCGACCCGGGCACGCAGCTGTGGCACCACCTCGTCGCGCAGGTTGTCACGCTCCTGGCGGTGCTGCTCAAGCTCGTCTTGCAACGCCGTGATCAGCGCCTCGAAGTTGTCTTTCATAGTACGCTCTTCGGCGAGGCGGCGGTGCGCGTCGTCGAGCTGAGCCTCAAGTTCTTGCATCTGCTCCGGTTTAGGGCCTCCGGCCGCTCGTGCCGTGCCATCTGACGACGACCCAGCGCCTTCCGCGACCGCCGCAGCAGTCGTCTCCAGGCGCTTCTCTAGTTCGTCCACCTGTGCTTCGAGATCGCGCCGCCTTCGTAGCTCTTCTTGCACCTTCTGAGCCATTTCGACCTTCAACTGCGCCTTCTCCTGCTCGGCCTTCCTCCTCAGCTTCTCCAGCTCCTCCAACTTGTCGCTCCCACCATCCATGCCACCTCCTCCGAGGGGTAACCGTACGGAGCTCGCACCTGAATCTGAATAGTAGTCGCTAGTGCGTCGGCCGCCGACGTCCGTACCAGCAGCCGAGGCTGGTGGCATCGTGTTGTCGGCCCGCCAGCGCTCGATCTCATCTTCTAGTTCCATCTCGCGGCGAATGCTACCGGCTAACTCTGCGCTAACCTCGCGCAACTCACGCTCGAGCTCCTCGACATGAGCGTTGATGGCTGGTGAAGTAGAGAGGAGGGGCGTGCCAGGTACGGTGAAGTAGGATGAAGGGCCCATGGCGTTGGCTTTCGGAATATCGAGAGCGGCCGGAGCGGGACTCCGTGAGGACGAGTTGCTGCGGTTGTGGGAGTGGTCATTGCTTCCATTTCCTCCTCCCCCTCCTCCCCCGCCGCCGCCGCCGCCGCCTCCACCCGTGAACCGAGAGAACATTGGGGAGGCGCCAGGCGAAGGGGACTGCTCCGAAAAGGTAGTCGTGGGGGACTCGGTCCCTCCGTGGGATTTGGAGGACGAGTTCCACCCGAAGAAAGACGTAAACTTCTGACCTGGTGATTTAGGTTTGTTCGTATTCGTCGATAGGGCGGAGCCAGGCGAATTGTCTCCGTGTGCCACGTCATCTATAATCGTGGTGGCAGTGTTGTAGTTGTGGTCGTGGTCGTTGCCGTTGTTCGTGTTGTCGTCGTGTGCGCTAGTGCCGTTGGCAATGCCATCAAGCTGCAGCGTAAGGTTGGGTGGTGGTTGAGTGGCCAGTCGTCCATACGAGCTCATAGTAGACGGGCGACTGCTGTTGCTCCTTGCGCGGCTCTCCGACCCTAACTCGCCTGAGCCTCCTGCCGCTGCTGCTGACGACGACGCCGGCACGCCTTCGTCTTCGCTGACCTGGGTCTGCGAACGTCGGTTTGTCGGGTAGTGCTGGTCGATGAAGTCGGCAGCCAAGCGGTCGTGCCGCCCGGGCCGGGTGTTGAGGGAGGAAGAGGAGCGTGTTTCGGGGGGAACAGGTCTGGAAAAGTGATGGAACGACCCGGGCGCTACGTGTGCGTCGTCACCCGAGCGCTGGGGGTCTGGCAACTCTGGGCTGACCGGGGAATATTCGATGCCTAGGTCTAGGGCGGGCGACGCTATGGGCGTGAGTCCATGCGGGTTCCTGGGAAAGACGAGGAGAGAGCAAGAAGCGGTCAGCGCATGGCTCGTCTGCAGGAACCGGCTGCAAGTGCGCAGCAGAGGACTAGGGTGAAACAGAACGTACTTATCCAGATCCCGGGGTACGAAGGCGGCGGCGACGTGGTTGCCGGTGCCGGTGCCGTTGCTCAGGGAGGCCGAGCGGGCGGTCGGCGAGGTCCGCTGCGGCGGGAGGGCCGTGGCAGGAGGGCTGTCGACGGTGAAGGAGCGTCGAGGCCTGGCGGAGTCGAGTGTGGGAGAGTCGTCGGCGGCGGAGGAGAAACGGGTCGCGATGGGCGAGGCGGTCGGCGGCAGAGGTTTCCTTCGCACTGACGTGAGGGGGGCAGGGAGGGCGGCCGGGGGTTGTCGAGGCTGGTGGTGATGCGGAGGACAGGCGGCGGGCGGCGGCAGTCGGGACGAGGGCGAGTCCGGAACCGTGGTTGTGTGAGGAGAGTCCGGCCGGTGGGCGTAGCTGGCCGCGGGCGCGGGCTCGAGGGCAGCGGCGGGCGCAGCGGCGTGGGCGTGCATTATTATCCCGCGGCGGAGGTGCAGCAGACACGCGGTACGTGTGAGATGGCGATAGACACGGGCCTCCTCCGAATAGACGCAAAATAGAGCGAAGGACGAAACCGCCCGGGCTCGGGCTGGGGCTGGGCTGGCCGGGCTTGCTGGCTAGCACGGGCGTGCTTCGTGGGAGAGAGGGACCAGGTGGTCTGGTCGAGGCGGGCTGCGAGCTCTTTCGGTCGCCGGCGGCCGGGCTCACGAGAGGCGGGCGAGAAAAGGAGGGACGCTCGGCCGCCATCCCCGGATCGGGCGCGGGCGGCTCCCCTGGCGGCGTCTGAGTGGCCGGCGGCCGCCGGGGCCCCTGGGCGCGCCTGCCGGGCGGCCAGCCCGGCGGCGGGCGCGGCGCGAAACGGGGAAGGCGGCCGAGCGTCGCTCCCGCCAGGAGTGCGCCCAGCGCGCCTGCCGCCTGCAAGGGACCACCCCAATCCGGCCCGCCAAGCCCTGCCGGCGCCAGGCACCGCCCGCCGATCCAGAGCGCTGCGACTGGGCGAACTCCTCGATCCAGCCGCCCACGAGGGACCATCCGGCCGAGTGCTTGCGCAATGCCCGCCCTCGACGCATGCGTGCTCTTCGAATGCTCGCAGCCAAACTACGTGCTCTGTTGGTATGGTGCAACTTTCCAGCAGAGAAGCAGCGATGAACGGCCGCCTGCCGCGCCATGGACGAATCGCCAACGCAGGGAATGGGCGCTGCTGAAACACACGGGAGCAACCCACATGCACGGCACGACATGCGTACACACCCTCGACTTTCCCCTTCACCGCTGCAGGCCCGCGCAGCAATGCGCGCCATCGCCGCCAGGGCAGCGCGCCCTGAAAGCTTGAGCGGCGCTCGGACGGCCGACACCGTCAACCTCAACGGCAGCCACATCTGCATCTTTGCCCCAGGCCTTGGCCCGCTCGTATTCTCGCCAATTCGCACCCCTCACTTTGTGCTGCCGCGACGCGGCCGTCCCATGGCCGCTGCGCATCGCCCGAATTTGTTTAAAGCCGGACGTGCTTTACAACCAATCTCCAAGGGCATTTCGAGTCCCAGGCTCCCCGCGCCGAAAGCTTTTTGTCGGTGGGTGCCCCTTTTCATTCGTCCACCACTCCCTGGCGTCCAAATTTTCAATGCGGATTGCGCGGCCCCTGCGGCCCCTGACTCTTTATCTTAGTGAAGGTCAAATGATTTTCGCCGTGCAGGGCATCTTATACATACGCGGATCTGGTACCACTCTATATGTAGACGTGCCGATTAGATACCTGTTGCACATTGCATCTTTTATTGCATCTCAGACGGTGCAAGGCCATATACATGAGGATTTGTGCCTTGAATGCAAGACACAAATTTCCGCGACATCTTTCCAGAACTCCAAGGGGAAGACCTTGGCACAACCCCACCCCAATTCTCCCGTGATAGGTGATAGGTGACGGGCAGCAGGCAGAACCATGATCGGCTCCTCGATCTCGAAAGACTGCAGACCGATTCGACAGACGTTTTATGATCTTCATCAACTAGATGGGGTCACGAGGCCTCCTCCACGAGGCGCTCGGTCTCCACACACCCATTTGTGACCGGTGAATGCAAACACCAGAACAACGGCATCGCATTGGCAGACAGCAAAGACGTGGTTGTAATGGCCGTCATGAGCGCGCCGCCCAATCATGTCCCGGCGGGCGCGTCTCCTGCCTCGCTCCAAGCAGGCAGCCGCGGCGCGCCTTGAGCGGTGGGCCAAGGCCTCACCGCCCGGGACAACGTTATTCCAGCTCCCCCACCCACTCAAAGGACTCACGACAGCTCTTGCGCCCAATGGTTGTTTCGACCATTCACGTCATCTCTACTTCTCGGCCCAATTGCGCTCTGCTAGGCAGACAGACCTCGGCATACGTGCCGCCCCGGCCGTCTCTCATCTCCTGAAACGAAACAGTCACCGCCGCTGTTTCCTCTCTCCAAACGGGCCGCGGGCCTTGCCTCGGCCTACCGACCTACGTAGTAGGTGCCGATATACCCGCCTACCAAGGCCCTCCCTACCGCGACAAGGCCGCCCATCCCAGACCAACCTTCTACCAACTTCACTTCGCCTCGCCCTGCCTCTTACAATCTCAAGGCAACGTAGACAATGTCGTATCCGCACCAATCACCACATCCCTCCTCCTCGTCCGCCAGCGCAGCATACCCTCCGCCGCCGGCGCCTCCCTCGGCCGTTCCTCCCGCCACGCAACATCAGGCCGCCTTCAGCCCGGCCTCGTACGACTCGGCGACGCCGCCACCGCCTCCGCCAAAGCCCTCGGCGCACTCGAGCGGGCGGGGCACGCCCACGACTGGCGGCGGACCGCCGCTGCCGCCTCCTCCCCCACAGGCCCAGCAGGCGCAGTATGGCGGGGAGCAGTATGGCGGCGGCGGTGGCGGAGGGCAGGGCGCTGCACAGCAGCCGACGCAACAACAATGGCCCGGGGGGACAGGAGGAGCGGAGCGGCAGGCGAGCGGAGTGGGGGGTGTGGCGGGCGAGGAAGCGACAGCGCCGCAGATAGAATTTCCCGAAGAAGGCTGGCTCCCGGACATCGTGAAAGACAAATCGTATGTCGCTCGCTCGCTCTCCAACTCATGCACATTACCCTTTTTTTCCATCATTCTCCGAACACAAAAAGCCGCCTCCCAAACTAAACACCTGGCGCGCAACTCCCCAGGACCCCTGACCTGCACGCCCTCCTCTCCTCGCCCTCGCTCCAGCACGCCCTCGTCTTCTCGCCCACGACGGCGCACCCCGCCCTCGCGGCCTCGCTCGCGCCCCTCACCCAGCTCCTCTCGTCCAACGAGGCCCTCGCCACCTCGCTGTCGGCGCTCGAGTCGACGCTCGGCCACACCCGCACGGCGGCCCAGTCGCGCCTGCTCGCGCTGCGCGCCCTCGAGCGCGCCTGGCGCGCCAAGCAGGCCGAGCAGGACGCCGCCCTCCGCGACTTCTCGCCCGTCGGGCTCTACCAGAGGCTCGCCGCCGCCGTGGCAGAGGGCGACGCCGTCTGTCGCGCGCTCGAGGAGAGCTTCTTGGAGGGTGGGGCCGGTGCTGGTGCCGGCGCGGGGGTCGGGGCTGGGGCTGGGGCCGAGGGGGATGGCGTCGATGGGGCGGGCCGCGCGAGCGAGAGGGAGACGGCTGAGTTTGTGAGGAGGAATAGAGAGGCGTGGAAGGGGCAGTGGCTGAGGAGGGAGAGGAAGGAGAGGTGGGATGAGGGTAGGGTAGGGGGGTGGCGGTGAGTAGAGCGGCTGGGTGACGGGTCGCGCGCTGATACGGAGTGGCTTGCCTGGCTTTTGAAGCCGCCGCTTGCAGTGGGGGAGGACCCTTGAATGTCCCCACTTTAGCTTCTGCTTGCGGACTTTTTTTTTTTTTTTGGATGAGTTTTCAAGCGCTTCCAACTTCTGCTGCCGAGAACTGCTGTCTAGGCTGTAGACTGGCGCTGATAAGCGCTCTTCCTGCAAGGAACGGCCCCTCGAGTGCCTATAGAACGGACGGATTTGATCCGCCGCTTTTGCGTCTCTGAATGGGCCTGGAGACTTCGAGTGCACTCCGTGTTCTTGAGATATTGGGCCGGAATGCTCAAGTGTGCTTCCGGTCGCATTTAAGCCATGGGTGTGTGCTAGGTATGGCTTATGTATATGTATATTAACTTGGTATGCCGGCGTGAGAACGATTCGATAAATATACCAGGGGCTATCAAGAACTATCGAGACTTCATGGCGTTTTGCGTGGTTGGTTGGAGAATGAGGTGAGGAGCATGAGCTGTATGAAGACTTGTTATTATACTGCGTCTTGATTGAGTTTAAGGTTGCTGTGGACTAATGCGTATTTCACTCTGCGTCAAAATAAATAACAATAACAGCAGTGCAAACTCAAACCGAAGATGGACTTAACTAATATTACTGCCCCATGTAGCGAAGTAGAGGCGTGAACTTACTAAGGGACTTTGAAGGAGGTATCAGGAGACCGATCACGCCGAAGGTATATACGAAAGAGAGCCCTTGGAGTGACCTTGGATGCATTGTGGCAAAGTTGGGCAGGATTTGCGGATGCCCTATATACACATTTGAATGGTTATACCTCGTCTGTTTAACTCGACGTGCCTATTCTATCTACCTATAAACTTTGTATCTAGAGGTGCAACTTAGGACGATCTAGATCCACATGTTGGGGACCCAGAAGGAGCTGAAATGCGGCAACGAAACCATGTATAATGCCGAGCGGGTCAGTCAGAATGATGATGAGATGTCCCGAGCAATAGCCTCGGTTTGGCTAGTCTAGAAAGGGAGAAACTTCTTGGAAGGGACATATAATTAAGCCAAGCTCCTTTGCATTCGACTCTCCCTTTCGAGATTTCTACCGTTTGCGGACATGCGAAGAATTCCTCAAATGATACTAATATGTCATGGTACACCCTAACGGCAATAAACACATCCCTATAGGGCTCTTATGACTCTACCAAGCGCTTAGGAAAATCCAAGTTTGGCTAGTGGAGGTCGTCAAGGAAATATACTCATGCAGGTTTTAAACCCCAAAGAAGTAGGCCCACGTTAGCTAGATATATACAAATGTACGCTTCGTAATCTTCAAGGGCATCATATATTGACCAATAGTACAGTAATGTATGAAATTAACGTCTCTAGCCGCACGAAGGCGTCTGCGTGATAAATTTCAGCCTACTTTTGATTAAGTGTCAAGTGCTGATTGTTAGGTTAGGGAACCGGCGCCATTATTTGTTTGGAGTGACGATGAGATTTATTTACGCCTTCTTAGTATTTGATTTTCTTATAACAGTTCGAATACAGCATTTGGCAAAATAATTCTGAAATCTTTTGGACCTTGTCACAGAACACTAGTCGTAAAATAAATCGAAACCCGTCGCGCACATCCATGCGAGCATTGTGGAGATGGAGTGAAATGGCTAGTTCACTCCCACTGATTCTGTAAACCGTGCAATCATGGCAGCTGCTTCATCAAACGCCGAAGCCATCCAGCACACTAAATTCATTTAAGAAGCGCGTCGTGCCAGGGCCCTAGAATGCTACGACAGGGCCGGCCGGCTCCTAAGGAACCTGAATCCGGGCGCCAACCGGTGGTTCTAATTACGCGAACGCGCAACGCACATCAATGCTGCATGCACGCGGCCTCCGCTGACGTATGTCCTCGTCCTACCTAAAGGTCCCTTCCGAACTTTGCGACGCTTTGCGGCCGACCTGCCCACCCGCATTTATAATATTTTGCGCGCTGCATTTGCGACGTTGTTTGACCTCCAAAGTTGTCCACTCTTACTTCGATGGCATGTAGGGTGCTCCAAAGACTCTTTGACCTGATGTTCTGCGGAATGTAGCTCACAAAAGCTCATTGTGTTCTTCTATTAGCGGCGCGACACTGACTGGTTTCCCACGTTACTGCAATAAATGCAGCTTTAGTAAAGCGAATCGTCGAACCGACTGCCATAGCATAGTACTGCAAACCTCCGGAAGGAGCGAATTGAGGCGTGGTTGGAACGCCCCGTTTCGCCGGCGCAGCATCGTCAGTACCGGTGCCGCGGCTCTAAAGTTGACGCTCTCACTATATGATGTTAACAATACCGCCAGCCAAAGGCGTGAAGTTACCGACGAAGCGGAAAAAGTCCCGATAGCTAGTAGGCCGGCGCCGTAGTTGCTACGCTTTCCAGCGGGAGGGCGCCTCACTTGAGACGATTCAATATTTCAATTAAGAGAGCGCGCGATTGATCACCTACCTAGTCGAATCGACTTCATTCAGCATTTTTACCAAATTCAAACTTTCTCCGGCTCACTAGACTCATACCACGACCACCGTACCCTCTACAACTTACCTACTCCATCATGTCCTCCAACTCGCAACCGCCCCCCTTCGCCGACCGTGAGTACTGGAACAAGCGCTTCGCTGCGCACCCTCTCCCTTTCGACTGGCTCCTTCCAAGCAACACTCTCATTCCCGTAATCGCCCGTGCTTTTAGCGCCTACACTCCACCTCTACCGCTCCCACAGCAACAGACAGGAGCACGGCCACAACAGTCTGTATCCGCTGTGACAACGGCGGAGGAGGTGACCACGACAGCAGAAGGGAAGACGCCGGCGGCAGCGCCCGCCGTTTCCGCTCCCCCTGCAACATTGGTGACGGTGTCGCGGCAACAGCAGCCACCACCATCGATCCTGCACATCGGGTGCGGGAACTCGGACTTATCCTTCCGGCTGCGGGTGCTGGTCGAGCGGCCGGAGCATGTGTGCAATGTGGATTTCGCGGAGGAGGCTGTCCGGTGGGGGAGGATGATGGAGGAGAAGATATTCAGCGGTCTGGAAGAGCTAGAGGGGCAGCTGGACTCGGAAAGGAACGGAGCCCACGCCAGCGGAGGCGATCGGCAGCGAGAAAGCAATGAGAACGGGGTTGCGGAGCATGGAGGCGCGGGGAACGGTGTGCGTGAGAACGGGTCAACCGCATCGCGAACGACAACCGCCGACGCAGCCACAAAGCCGGCAACCCCGTCGATGCTCTGGACGACAGCCGACCTCCTCTCCTACCCTTCCCTCTCCTCAGCCTGCGCCCCCTCCGCCCCTTACGCCCTCATCGTCGACAAGTCCACCTCCGACAGCATCGCCTGCGGAGAAGACATACCCATCGAGCTGCCCTACACGCTTTCGTCCACGTCAGCACCAGCCACATCCACACCGGCCGCCGCGAGGTACGTCCACCCGCTGCACCTCCTCGCCGTGCACCTGGCGGCCCTCACGGCGCCCGGCAGCAGGTGGGTCGCGCTCAGCTACTCGCGCAGCCGCTTCCCCTTCTTCGAGTACGCCGACGCGACGCCCGACGAGGAAATCGACGACGTGCTGGGCGAGCCGGCGGCAACGGCGCCGGGCACGCCGCCGTCGGCTTCCGCGCCTGCGGACCGCGGCGAGGCGGTCGCCGTGGGAGCGAGCGGCGGGCCCGCAGCGGCGAGGGACGGGTATGGGGTGTCGTTTGCGACAGCTGCGGCGGCTCCCGCCACCGCCGTTGCCAGTAGCGAGGAAGGAGACGGCTCGGCCGGGAAACCCGAGGGCGAGGACGCCCTCGACGACAGCCAGGACCCCGGCGCCGTGCCGCGCGGGTTCCCGCACCCGGCGGCGTTCTGGCGGCTCGAGAGTAGAGTGGCGATCGAGGCGCCAGAGAGCGCGCCGGGAGGGGCGGCATACGCGGCGGAGAGGGCGCGGGAAAGGGGGGGAGGGGGAGGCGGGAAGGAAGGGGGAAGGGGGACGAGGGCTGGTGGATGGGAGGGTGAGGGTATGGTGGTGCATCGGCCGAAGATATATCACTATTTGTATGTTATGGTGAGGACTGAGAAGGAGGTTGGGTGAGAGGGCGTGCGTTGTTGGAGAGTGTCATAATGGTGGGAAGTTCAGGAGTTAGATGGGCCAGGGTGAAGTGTTTTTGGGTTGTTGATCCTCAAAAAAGAGAAATGATAGGCTCTTGTTGAAATTTGCGGGCATCTCTGTCTAGAGACTTTGTTTTAGATGCTAGGCAACTCTCTCACAGCTGCGCCACGCTGCTTAGGCGCGTAGAAGGCGTTAGTTTGCGCGAGATTCTCGAGCTTCTTCAGAAATAGGCATCGAGGTGGAGAACATTTTGGGCCAAGAATATGAAGGGAGATTGTAATGAGTTAGGGACCGCGGTGAGCCAGACCGCTCTTTGGCTGCGAGTAGGGGTTGGAAAAGAAAGGTTCGGTGCATGTACGTTTGGGATGCCGTTGAAGGTTGCGGGTTCTCTGCTAAAATATCTAGTTGAGATGGTATAGATTGGAGCGGGAAACGCTGCAGGTAGAAAAGTTGATGGTGTGAAATTCAAAGGACAACTGACTTTTCTCCCGAGTTCGTCCAAAGTGAGCAAGAGTGTAATGTGGGCTTTATGGAGGCAGAGAATAAAAGTGGTTTTGAATCCAATATGTTCCAGGGAGATCCATGGATAATCGGTGTTCTATGAGGACTCAGAGAACTGATTCCACTGAAATAGTAATCAAGCACGTCATTCTGTCTCAAAATAGGTCGGTGTCGAGCGAAATACGAACGTGTTTATGAAGTCCTCTCTCACTAGTTATCAGCATTGCTGCCTATCCGTCGCTTTCCTGGTTTACAAGGGTTATCGCCGTCGTACGAGGACGAGCGGGTATGAAAGTCGGTGCCAAGAACAGTCCGTGTCCGTTGCTCCTCCAAACACGTGACTGAAACCAGTTACGTCCGTAGGGAACTCTCTAGGAAAGCGGCCCCACCAGCGGACTTAGTTAAGCCCACTTGTGGGCGCACATGTACAGCCGACCAGACTTGCCATTGTCTGATCCTACAACGGCCACACGATGCGTGGGGATGAGATGAAGAGCTGAAGGTCCAAGGACGGCGGAGCGGGAGCGGACCTGGCCGTGTCCAGATCGGTGTCTCGCCGTGCCGGCACCCGACCGATCCGCCGAACCACACGCGGCAGTGGCGCTTGCCGCACACTAAACACCCACCGCCGCGGCTCTTGGCAACCCAGTTGCCTCGGTTCCTGGTGGGCGGGATGGGGCTCCGGTGCGCCCACGCGCCGCGCAGCACGCCCAATGCGCTCCCGTCGGACATTGCCTCATCCAGCGGCGTCCGCCGTCAGTCCGCGCCGTGCCCGATAAGTCTCCTCCTGCGGCCGAGAGAAATTTCTGTGGGCGTGCCGTGCTGACGTTCAGTCGGGACATGACCCAACTACAGCAAAGCTACGGCGATAGGGCTGGATGTAGTCGCTTGCGGACAAGGGGCCGCCCGCGGCTAAGTAGGTAGCGCCCGTCGTCACGCTAACAGGGTTATGATTCAGGAAAGTCTCCTATGTAGGTAGGTATGTAGGAAGATATGTTTGTGGCACGGATATAATATCGGTCACGCCGGTACTACGGGAGCCGCCAAGTGCCGGTCGGCTGGCTGTTGGGACGGCGACACGGGATCTTGTCACCGAAAGGGAACTGTGCTGCTGGGAAAGTGTGACTGGCTCCGCTAGATAGCAGTCCAGGCTACAATCCCTATATCAAGCAGGTTGTACCCGGCCTAGTCCCGGGAATTCGGCAACGCTCCCTCGAATCTCTACCTTTCACAATCATCTTTTTACTACCGTCCATTTCGTGACGCGTAGCACTTAGTATATAGTATTCTTCGTTAGACCTACTTGTATATCTTCACCCTTCGACTTTCTTGCTTCCATGCATACCCGCTGAACTCGACTTACTTAACCAACCTTACGGCACTCCTTTCGCGGAACAATTTCCACCCCCTAATTCAACGTTCGTCCCTGTTCCGAGTGTTGTTCATCATGACAGAAAAGCCCCAAGAAATGGACGTCGAGTCCGGGGACTCTCCAGGCCCTACAAATATCCCCCACTTCAAGGCCTTGCTCGATCAGGGCTTCGTCACTCCTGAAGTTGCGAAGGCGCACTACGACGGATCAGGCACTGTTGAGGACCCCTATGTCGTCGAATGGATAGAGAATGACTCGAGGAACCCGCAACTCTTCAACCCATACTACAAGTGGCAGATCGCATTGGCCCAGGCCCTTACAACGCTCGCGGTTGCTTTCTGTTCGTCGGCATACGCAGGAGGTAAGTTCTGCAAAGGAGTCTACTTAGCTTGTCGAGGCTATCTATCCCTTCCTGACCACATCTATCATCACAGGCATGCCCGAAATAATGCTCAAATGGCAAGTCAGCCAAGAAGTGGCCACGCTCGGCCTCTCGCTCTTCGTCATGGGCTTCGCCGTCGGCCCGCTCATCTGGGCCCCCATCAGCGAGCTCTACGGCCGCCAAGTCGTCTTCATCATCGCCTTCGGCGCCTTCACCGCCTTCAACGCCGCCACCGCCGGCGCGCAGAACATCGAGACCGTCATCGTGCTGCGCTTCTTCTCGGGCGCCTTCGGCGCGTCCGCCTTGACCAACGCTGGCGCCGTCATCGCCGACATCTTCCCGCCCAAGGAGCGCGGCGTCGCCATGGGGTTCTTCAGCGCGGCCCCCTTCATGGGTCCCGTGCTAGGGCCCATCGTGGGCGGTTTCGTGGGGCAGGGCCCCGGCTTCCGGTGGATCGAGGGCATCATGGCCATCCTGTCGGGCGTCATGTGGGTCTGGGGCTCGCTGATGATTCCGGAAACGTACGCGCCGGTGTTGCTGCGGAGGCGCGCGCAGCGCCTAGCCGCCATGAACCCGGAAAAGGTGTACAGGAGCAAGGTGGACATCGATCATGGGGCGGTGTCGGCGGGCGAGGCGTTCGGGGCCGCCATCGGGCGGCCGTGGATCCTGCTGTTCATGGAGCCCATCGTGCTCATTCTGAGCTTGTACATGTCCATCATATACGGGACGCTGTACATGCTGTTCGGCGCGTATCCCATCGGTAAGTTCGTTTCACTCCTTGATGACGATGCCGTTGAGATCAACAAGACCACCCATGCTAACGACGTTCACATCCGAAAACAGTTTTCCAAGGGGAGCGCGGCTGGAGCCAAGGCATCGCCGGCCTCGCCTTCATCGGCGTCATGATCGGCATGTTCGGCGCCATCACCTATAGCATGGTCATCGACAAGAAGGCGTACCTAAAAGCGGTCAAAAATAGCCCGTCTGGCTTCGCGCCGCCGGAAGCGCGCCTCCCAGCCTCCATGGTCGGCGCCGTGACGCTCCCCATCGGCCTCTTCTGGTTCGCGTGGACCAACGACAGCTCGGTGCACTGGCTCTCGCCCGTGGCCGCCGGCGTCCCGTTCGGCTTCAGCATGGTGCTCGTCTTCCTGTCCGTCATGAACTATCTGATCGATGCGTACACCATCTTCGCGGCGTCGGTGCTGGCGGGCTCGTCCATCCTGCGGTCCTGCTTCGGCGCCGCGTTTCCGCTCTTCACCCGCCAGATGTACGACGGGCTGGGGATCCACTGGGCCTCGTCCATCCCGGCCTTCCTCGGCCTCGCCTGCCTGCCCTTCCCGTTCCTCTTTTACAAGTACGGCGCGGCGATCCGCCTGCGCTGCACGTACGCGGCCCAGGCGGACCGCTTCATGCAGTCCATCCGCACCAGGGCGGCGCCCGCGAAGGAGAAGACGAGCGACGTGGACGGCGCGGCCGAGGCGGCCGAGGACGAGGACAAGGAGAAGCGCGAGCGCGAGGAGGCGGCCGAGTCGTCGGGCCGCGAGTCGCCGGCGGAGGAGCGGCCGCACTTCGAGCCGGTTAGGTCGGGCCGGTCGACCGAGTCGAGGCGCGAGGAGGAATTGGAGTACGAGCCGGATCCGTTCGACATCGATCGGGTGCACACGAGGGAGTCGTTCGCGAGCCATCATTCTCATCACCATCATCATCATCATCATCATAATGACAAGAAGTGAAGTTGCATGCCACCAGGCAATCGGCTACGGCGGTACCTAGGCTTTGCATTGGGAGGGAGTTTGTGGGAATCATCGCATTAAGCCTCGGGTAATCTTTCCTTGAACGTTATAGACGGACGGGCGCAGGGCTGTCGGCAGCTATCGCAAGTTCTCTACGGAGCGTTGTTTCTTTCTCCGGATACTTGAGTCCGAAGCTACCGTGTTCGCAACAGAGGATTATTCTCATACGTTCGTAGCTATAGTTGCATTTAGAGGAGGGGCCGGATCTTAAAAAAGGCTCCAATCTAATGATGTTCAAGATTGAGACTTTTCATCTCGTCGTCGCGCACTGCTCGCTGTTGAATCAAGGTGCTGAGAGGCGTTTGTAAGGCCACCAGAGGGCCAATGCAAGGGCCTGATTCGTTCAATTTCTCAATTTCGTTCGACGGCGACACCCGTCCACGGCCTTGGCGGGCCACGCGGCCCGATCTAGGCACGATCTCTCGAGGCTAGTGCAACTCGGCCACGCGACGCGCAACAGGAGCGCGGAAGAGAAAACGATTGGCAAGGAGGAGACGTTTCCGTGGCGAGCAACAGCATCCAAGGCTCGCCCGCATCGTGCAGACGGCCGCGCTCGCGGACAACGTAACGGGGCCCGACGACGCCCCATCGGAACGCGAACACGAAAGGGCCGGAGCCACGAACACGTCACCCCGTGCTTCGAGAACGCAAAGTTGCAAAACGGCGGGCGAATGGGGGCGCGCGAAGGCCGGCGGCGGGCGGGCCAAATTTACTACGTAGGCTCGCGCGCGAACTCGGAGCCCCTGGGGCGCCCCTGAGCAGGGAGCAGGGATGGCGGCGCGCCCGTGCCTGCGTCTCCCGTGACTGGCCCCGGCCCGCGCGCTTGCTCGCCGCCCGTTTCCTGTTTCGCGTTTCTTCCCTTCGCCAACCCGCCTTCACCTTTGCCTCCTCCTCCAACCGGGCCCTTTTTTGTCTCTTTTAACTTGTCGTTGTTCGCAGCGACGTCCGCCCGTTTCTTCTTTCCCACGCTCCTTTGCTGTTCGTCATTGGACGCTTTTGAGGCTCTCGCCTTTCACATTCCTTTTCAGCCCCCTGAAGAAGCAGCCCAACACTTGTCCCTTGCTGTTTCTCTCTTTCTCTCTCTTCCCTCTAGGATTTCGACAAGAGCCACCACCCACGTCCCTGCCTTAGCTTAATCGCCCCGATCATCATGCGCGTGTCGACCGCTTCTCTGGCGCTGCTCTCGGTCGCCGCCCCTGCCGCCGTCCAGGCTGCTACCGGCACGCTGGGCTTCGCGCTCGGCACCAAGAAGGCCGACGGGACGTGCAAGTTCCAGGCCGACTACGAGGACGACTTCGACCTCATCTCCCAGCACTCGAGCGCCTCAATCGTTCGCGGCTACTCGGCGTCGGACTGCAACGCGGCGGCGGAGATCATGCCCGCGGCCGCGGCCAAGAACTTCCAGGTCGTGCTTGGCATCTGGTACGTTTCGATCTGCCTCTTTATTTATTATTTTTTTTTTTTTTGCAAGTGGTGGGAGGAGCGTGTGCGCATGCTAACAGGCTTCTTGACGCAGGCCCGACGTCCAGGAGTCCTTCGAAGCCGACACCTCGGCCATCACGGCTGTGGCCGACGAATACCAAGACAACATCTACGCCGTGACGGTGGGCTCGGAGACGCTCTACCGGGGCAACTTCACGGGCGAGGAGCTGCTGGACAAGATCAACACGGTCAAGGACCAGTTGCCGTCGAGCATCAAGGTGGGCACGGCCGACAGCTGGAACAAGTTCGACGACGGCACCGCCGACGCTGTCATCCGCGGCGGCGTCGACATCCTCTTCGTCAACGCCTTCGCCTACTGGCAGGGCCAGGACATCGATAACGCCACCGCCACCTACTTCGAGGACATGCAGCGCGCCTTCGGCCACATCCAGGACGTCTCGGGCTCCCTGGACAGCCCGGAGCTCTGGAACGGCGAGACGGGCTGGCCGACCACGGGCGGCTCCGACTTCGGCCCCGCCGAGGCCAGCACCGAGAACGCCCAGCAGTACTGGCAGCAGGGCGTCTGCGGCATGCTCGAGTGGGGCGTCAGCCTCTTCTACTTCGAGGCCTTCGACGAGCCCTGGAAGCCGGACAGCATTGGCGACAACGGCGAGGCCGCTGATGAGAAGCACTGGGGCGCCATGACGGTCGATGGCGACCTGAAGTTCTCGCTCGAGTGCTAAGCGTGATCTGGGTGTGGCACGGACGCCGAAACGATGGTCTGGCCCGGTCTTTTGAGTTAGGGTTCTGCCATTGGCATTGGCAAGGTAATCAGTAGTTTGAGTTGTGCGGTAACCCTTTGTATAGGAAGGGGTGTGCGAGTGTGCGTACGTGCGTGTGTGCATTTACCAGAATCAAAACAAAATAGAGAATAATTTTTGGCTCTTTGTTGCTCATGGCTTTGGCGCTAGCTTCGAGGTTCCGTGGCCTTGGGTAGGTCCGGTTGGTTCAATTCGGTACTCCTTCGTCCGTTCCCACGGTTCCGGGTCAAGTTTGCATGGGATCTGCGTCTTTAATCTTTGTTTGGGCCAAGGGGATATTCTTTCCTTGTTCGAGGTGCTACTGTTGGAATACAACATCTCAGTTTCCTTCCACTTCTACAATTGTCTAATACAAATGAATCTTATACTTATGAGCACGCTGAAAGCCTGGCTGTTGAATGCTGTGAAGAGGTCTACTGCTCCCGCCTGTATTCAAGCGGCTAGATCGTGTCATGACGCGAAGTAACAAGCTGAACCTCAAGTATAGAGTACTGTTTGCACTACTTGCGTTGGTCTTGACAATTCTACGGCTCTTTTCAAAGATTTCGCTGAGATAGCGCCACCCTCGAGGCTAACTCGCTAGGGGATGAATTTGGCCCTACGCGCTAAAATTGCGGCATACACTCTTCTATACTAGCGGCCCGTGGTCTTATACAGTGAATGAAGCTTGGCTCATGTAGTGGCCCACTGGCCTATTTCCGCCGGAAGGTAGTACAACCAGCAAAGTTCTCACATGAGAAGCAGTATCATCTAACTGAATTTAAATACTGGTCTCATTTCTTTCGCGCGAGATGCCAAGGTTGACCCGAACTAACACACACTTGACCCAGCAGAAATCAGCACCGGAGATGTGTCCATCGGGTCGAACGCTACCCCGCAAACCCTCGGATTTCAAATCCAACTCAAGATCACCAATTGCTCAACGGGCCGTTTTCACTACACGTTAACCAAGTGCCGAATTATTCCTCCGTACGTGCAGCACGTGGGCCCAGTTCGATCCCTGCGTGGATCCGCCCGAGCCACCGATCGTCCCATCAGTTGGCGGCATCATGATTAGTCGGGGAAAAGGATATACGCCATGTACAGCCGAGGATACGCCGTTAGGAAAGTCGTAACCGCTCGACCGCAAAGTCCCCAGTCCAGGGAAACGTTTTGCAGGCATCGCGCGTCCTACCCTGTACGACAAACGACCAAACGACAAACGGCCCATTCGGAACGCTCTCGGCGCCAGGGAAGCAAAGCAAAATCTTGGCCCGCGGCGTTGGCACCGGACAAGACGCCGAACGTCGCGTGTGCCCAGCGCGCGGCCGACTGCGAGGGAAGCATTGGCTGACGTCTACGGCGGCCGCGCATCTCACACCAAGATCTGCCCGCCCTCGGCAACGCGGCCGCGCCGGGGCAAGAAGAAGCGAGAAACGGGGGCAGGTCTGCCGACGTCCTCGCATGGAGGTTTAAAATCCGGGGGTGCCCCAAAGGTTCGCCACGGCCAAGCAAAAAGGCGCGCCCCTACGTATTGGACGCTTATCCCCGCCTCTTCCTTCAGTCTCTCTGGGGTGTCCAACCATGTGTAGAAAACACGGCTCCGTCCTGCACACCTAGCCCACCTCCGCCACCCCGGCGGGATACGCCGCCCCGGAGCTACAGCACAAAGACGCGCGCAAGGGTAGCGATCCGCGAAGAGCTTGCGCTGTGTACCCTCGGCCTTGGCGTCCTCGATGGCGAGCGGATGCGGTCCCGCCCCCCGCCTTTCTCGGCACCTTGGCTTCGGCCCTATGTACCGTCCATCGTCGTGCGTGGACCCGCTCTTCGGGATGATTCCGCGCGGGAAACGGGGGACCGACCCACGTACGTACGTCGTCGGATGCAAGCACGCCCTGGTTGGGCGCACGCGAGAATGGGGGAGGCGCCTGAGAGATCGCCCGGCATAGCTGCGTACGTGCGGCAACGCCAGGACGTCGTCGGCCGAGCGTGCGTAGGTGGAGCGGGCTGCAGACGGGAATACCTTCCCCAGCGGAGATATGGGCGGTGGGTTGCCAGGGTTCTCGAGCCCCAACGCTTTTCGGGAATGTGATTAGCGTGCTGGTTGCGGAGGTCGTGGGGATCTCCCCGAGGGGATTTTATGGTTGTTCTGTTTGGTTGACGATCTTCAGGCCCTCAGTCAGGGTACCATGCTCGGTATTTGAAGGGCTGATGCCCCCTCTCCCGGGGCCCTGCTTTTGCTCTTGCTTGCTCGGGTGTTGATCTTTCTGCTCACGGGTTGTTGTGCAGTTAAGCTTCTACCCAAATCCTTGTGTTTCACTCTCTGCCAGTTCTGGACTGTTGGTTCATTCTTTGAGTCACGACTTACTTCCAGTTGAGGATCACAGTGCTGTGTATCACTGTCAGTCGTCACCATGGACGGCGAGAAGAAGGCCGAGTCGCCTGAATCCTCCTCCATTCAGGAGCCGACCCACGTCCACCTGGAAAATGCGGGCAAAAGGCACAAGTCCAAGTCCGAGCAGATCCACGATGTGGATGCCATGGCCACCGCGCCGGGCACCACCATGGCCTCGTTCGCCCACATCGACGAGAAGAAGGTCTTGCGCAAAATGGACATGCGCCTCATTCCAATGCTCGCCCTCTTGTACTTGCTGTCTTTCCTCGACCGCGGCAACATTGGCAACGCCAAGATAGAGGGCCTTGTCGAGGACCTGAACATGACCGGTCCCGAGTTCAATTGGACACTAACGGTCTTCTTCTTTTCGTATTCGGCCTTCGAAGTGCCGAGCAACTTGTTGTTGAAGAAGCTCAGACCGTCAATCTGGCTGCCGAGTATCATGGTGGCTTGGGGAACTGTCATGACGTTGATGGGTATTGTACAAGGTTACAGCGGTCTTTTGGCAGCACGGTTCTTCTTGGGTGTCACTGGTAAGTGAGAACAACTTTCCTATCAGTCAAGAAATCAGTTCTCGAAAGTGTAAGTGAAAGTGGTATCTTTGCTACTATCCACTACACTCTACCCCGTCAAACGTTCTCTCTTCCAATTGCTCATTCCGCGTAGAATCCGGGCTCTTCCCTGGCGTTGCCTACTACATCACAATGTGGTACTGCCGACACGAAGCCCAGTACCGACAAGCCCTCTTCTTTAGCGCCGCCAGCGTCGCTGGTGCATTCTCCGGCCTTCTCGCCTACGGCATCGCCTTCATGGACGGCGTCGGCGGCCTCGAAGGCTGGCGCTGGATCTTCATCCTCGAAGGCATCGCCACCGTCCTCGTCGCCATTATTGCCTTCTTTACACTTTTTGATTTTCCCGAAACGGCCAGCTTTTTGACTCCTGAGGAGCGCGCCTTTGTCGTATACAGGCTCAAGTACCAAGGATCCAACTCGAACAAGGCGATGCAGCAGGCGAGGCGAGAGGCCGTTGCCGGGGCAGGCGGAGAAGAAGGTGCTCCTGAGCAGTCGAGGCCGCAGGTTGCGCAGTCCGATGAATTCAAGTGGACCTATGTTAAAGACGCCTTTTTGGATTGGCAGATCTGGGTCAACATTTGGGTGTACTGGGGCATTGTAAGACTCCCATCGTTTCCACCTAATATTAACTGCAGATGGCCAGCCCTAACCAACGGTATAGGTCGCACCCCTCTACGGCATCTCCCTCTTCCTCCCTACCATCATAAACGACATGGGCTATACATCCGCCACCGCGCAGCTCCTCACCGTGCCGATCTACGTAACGGCGGCCTGCCTGGCCATCGGAATGGCGCACGTGGCTGACCGTGCCGGTATCCGCTCTCCCTTCATCCTGTTCTTCCTCTGCGTGATGGCCGTCGGCTTCATCATGTCCATCTCGTCGCCGCTGCCCGGCGTCGTCTACGCCGGCGTCTTCATCGCCGCGTGCGCCATCTACCCAGCTTTCCCTGGCATTATCGCCTGGCTGGCGAGCAACTTGGCAGGCAGTTCGAAGCGTGCTTGCGGCATGGCGATTCAAATCGGAGTTGGGAATCTGGCAGGCGGTAAGTGCGCCCTCGCGGTGTGAGCACGTCTAGTTTGGGTTGTTCATCGACTAATTGTTCCATTCTTCGTAGCCATGGCGTCCAACTTCTACCGCTCCAAGGACTCGCCGCGCTATATTCTTGGCCACGCCCTCGAACTGGGTTTCATCTGTGCGGGCATTGTGGCCCTCATTATCTTAGTCATGTCTTATCGCCGCATCAATGCGAACCGCAAGCGCCAGCTCGCGGAGCGCGATCTCACCGATGCGGAGCTTGACGAGATGAGCAAGCTGGGAGATAAGGCGATTACGTTTAAGTATGTTATTTAGAAAAGTGCCCACTAAAGATTCTGGATATTTGTGTAGATACTGTCAAATACAGTAAATATCTCTTATATCCACTTTCAAGAGGCGTCGAATTTCATACGTGAGTCACGTAATAATGCAGATTTACTTCTTGATCCTGCCCCCTCAATATTATCCGGCTATTAGCAAACGAAGAAAAGGTATTAAAATCCTCACCCGAACCCAAAGATTTTGCTTTGCCTACTGCGTGACTTCCTTCATGCTCACATTCGGGCGCTTGTGACCGGAAAGTCTAACCTTTTCAGCTGCGCATCCTTCTCAGCGTCTTCTCGCAGTCTTTAAGCAACCAAACGGCTCGAGGGTAGAAACTCTCCCTTTCTGCCGGGAAAGTCTTTAAGCTGAATCGCCACTCCAGAACGCTTCCCGTTACGAAGCACACAGGAATACACGTAGCGTCGGAGTCACAATTTCTTTCGCGTATCTCACCGACAGCGTGGATTGCTTGAGAAGCTAGTAGGGTTGGAAACGAGTAAGACATTCAGAGAATATGAGCCATCTCAGCGCCACACGATGTAACCGCTGGTGTTAATCTGCGGCGCGTGAACCATGGTTCTCTCTAATACCGGGTGCAGGCGACAAACGCCGTTCGACTCTCAGGCATGAGGCAAGTTGAGCCTCTAGACAAAGAGAAAACCTAAAGAGATCTCACATTCGTTGGCGGCGTGAGCTACCACGGGCCGGCGGGATGTCAAGATGTGCCCGGTATAGTGGCCATACGTTGGAACTCCACGAGCGATCATGGAGCTCGTTTCTGCTGAATCAAGAACCCGATAAAAACCTAGCCGGTCGCTGAGCTTTCTAATACAAATATTTCGGCAATGAAAACTTAGAATCTGCTTGGAATTCTGAATGCTTTAATAGGATTGGAATGCTAGCACTACCGAGTAGGTTCGCGAAGTGATCAGATCGGTCACCCCTTCGGGTAACTCAGCTATCGAGCTCAGGCCAGCATCTAAAACGAATATTGCTAGATAAAAATCTTAAAGCAAAACATGTTATGAAATCGGAAATATTGAATGATAAGGCATTCTAGAAAGAAGTACAGCACAATCAAAAATCGTCATTAGATCAGCGTTGACATTTTTTCTCAGGTTCCTATTACTTCTCAATCATAGACCTCTTCAGGGCCTCTTCCAATTCTTCTGGGTCTGTGCCGGACCCGGTCCTTTTCGGTCTTGTGTACTCTTCTTGTTCCGGAGTAGCTCGCTGCTGCACACCAATCGGAGCTGCCGGCGCTTCTTCCCTTCTGGGCCTGCTCTGCTCTTGGTGATCGTTCACAGGAGGTTCTGGCACAGGTAACTCCGCGCTATACGGCGGAGCCAGTGTTGCCACCTTTCTAGCGGCGAGATGGTGGCGGCGCTCTTCACGAGCCGCTTCTTGGCTCTCGAGCAGAGACCGTTCAATAGCTTGGCGTAATTGCCGGTCATCTTCCTCTTCTAGCTCAGGCGCCAGCGGAAAGCTAGAGACATTTCTGGGAGCGCCAGGCTCAGGAGTATTACCTGAAGTGGCTACAGAGGGTGCAGGCGCTACAACAGGAGATGTAGTAGTAGATCCTCCATTTGTGGGCGCCGGACGGGGATCACGCGATCGTCGAAAGGTGTTACCAAATATCGGTGGCCGGCCGGATCGTTCACGGCGCAGAATCCAGTCATTGAAGCCCCATCTATCCTCATCGGAATTACGACTTCGTCCGGATGGTGAGCCGGAACTCTGGGAAGTATTTTCTTGCTGCTGTGGGTCAGGCTGAGATTGAGGTATCTCAGTACGGGAATTATCGCGCCGATGTCGGAAGGAGCGGTGTCGGTTCTGTCTCAGCCGGTCCAAAGATGGTTGCGGTTTAGGTTCTGAGTGTACTAGAAGATTCTTAGTTCGTGGTGAAAGCTAGAATAGTCTCAATAGAAATATATGATTGGAGCACGAACCATTTTTGATCAAGTCCTCTAAAGCCAGGGACCGAGGAAACCCGCTAATAGGATGCTCCTCAACCGATCGGCTGTTCCACCTCCGCAGGCATAAAGAGATGGATGTGTGTCCTTGCTGGAGGGAAACCCGTATTTCCATTATTCCCATGTCGAACGTTGCCTTGACAATCATGTTATGCACGACATCGGGAGAAATCTCATATTTCACTGGTTGATAGCATCTCTCCTGGACGGTGAAGTAGGGCTGGAAAGTAGGATCTTGATGATTGCGTAGGTAATCCCCAAGATAGCGCAAGTTTTGTGAGCCATCTGGAAATCTGCATCTAAGCCGGCCTATTTTACTCTTTAGTCAGCTGCTTAACCACAAAATACTAAAATTCTTACGAGGTACTTACCTCCGCATGCAAATCCGTCCTCCAACTCTTTCGTTGGTGTGAGTCTCTCAAAGTAAAAGCAGCTCGCAACGAGTCTCTGAGCGACTTGTGTGATCTTAGTTTGATAGGGCGGCTTTCGTCGGAGTTGATCCCCAACTTCAGCCTGCAAATTTGGCACCTGGCTCTTCTCATCCAGGTGCGGTGTTCGAGAGCTTAACATGGGATTGAAGCGTTGATACCGCCGACTGTCCAGTGTCGAATTCGTACTGAACTTTTCGTTCCGAAATGTTTGCCATTCGCGCTCGGAATCCAACAAACTCTCTCCCCTACTTACCATGATATTTAGTAGTGGAGTCCACTTTCGCCAGCCTGTGGCAGCATTGCGAAAGGATCGAGTGTCCGACACACTATCTTCATCGGAACCATGGCCAAAGTATCTACACGAAGGATCGACGAAGCCCCTAGTTCTGTTGCCGTTGTGACCAGTTCCAAGAGATAACACAATGTCAGGGTGCTGATTGGCAAGTTCAGGCCATATCAATTTGCGTTCATGGTCTGCAACACGAATCGGGTTGTTGTAGTAGGCGGCGCCATCTATATACCCTTCGTTTGTCCTGTCATTGACAAACGGTTTGAAGTATGTCGGAGCCGCAGAAGTTGCTCGGGCACTATAATGCAGCTGAATGAGCAAAATACGTCATTAATGGAAACCTGGTGATGCCATATACGTACGCTTCCCAGAGTTTTAGTTCATGTGTTGGGTCATCTGGCCGTACGAATTCATACATTGCTTTGGATCATTTAGCGGCAAGCTTCAAAATGTTGCAAAGAACGATTGTTTCGCTTACGCTGAATTTCCCCCTGCCTATTGTAGTTTGTGAGGACGACAGGCTTATCTCCTGTCTCCGTGGTACTCGTAAGAGCGACCTTGGCGTGATAGCTCGTGTAACCGTCTCGGCGGCCTCCAAATAGATTCTCATTTTTGAAACTTTGTTGCAAGGCCTGAACGAGAGGTCTGGTCTTGTACCGGATATTAAGCCGCAAGCTTGCAAACTTAGGGGTGAAAGCCTTATCGACCAGCTTTGTGAATCTCTCGATGCAAGAATTGACCGACCATCGTTCGACACCTAAACCCATAGCAATGATTCCCCCAGTACTTGGACAGTGCAAGATTAGCAGACGCTTTGCTTTGGAAATGCTCCAATCTAAGTGAAGTTTCAGTCTTACCTCGTACCAACGATCAGATCAAAAAAGTCTTGAATGGGAATCTTGTCCCCCAATTGGCGTTCGATCTCGCGAAGGATTTCCAGTTCAACAACGCCTCGAACCCCTCCACTGCAAAGAAGTTAATCTTCATTGTGGAGATTGAGTGCGAAATATGATGTTTGACTTACCCATCTAACGTCAACACGCGAACGCCAGCAAGTTCCGGTTTCGTCTGGATGGCGTAACGGCCTTGGAATGTGTCCTTGGAGTGGAGTGGGCAAGAGTCCAGTAGGATGTTGCATTCTCGCTTCGGAAGTGCGTAGGCCTTGGCGCATTCTGGGCATATGACATGGCCACAGGGAAGGGGATGCTCGGGCATTTCGCGCAAGCAGCAAAAGCAAGCAGAATGACTTACGAACTTCCGAGGATCTCCAAGGCTCCGGAAGAAGTCGTTCACCCAATCCAAGTGAATCTGTGAGGCAACTTTAATCTCTGGAACATGGTGGTTCCTGTGCATAGAATCCTGCAATCTTTGTTGGAACCTTTCGATATTTTCGGTGAGGTGCTGGAGCCACTCGTCTTGGAACTTCTCGAAAGAAAAGGGAGACGAAAAATTCCCGTGGCCAATGAATTTGCCCTTTTCGTTCTGGTGACCTTTAGAGTGTCCCTCACGCGATACAATGCAGCGTTCGCCCCTGGGACTCTCATACGAACATTGCAAAAAGAAGCTGCAGAAATCTATCAAGGCACTGTCACAATGGTCTAGGTATTGCTCTTCGAGCACTTTCCCGGGATCGCCTAAGTTCCAGTCAATTAGCTTCAAAGCTGGGCAGGATGAACTAGCGGAAGCACTTTACCTTTGATACTGTGCCTGACACAGTCAAGCATGACACACGAAGCCACCATGACCGCAAGTCGCCGAAAGATCTGTTGCGCTTCATACTGATTGACACGCTGCATCGCTACGGCAAGCTTCAGAATGTTTCCTCCAAAATCTAAGGGAATTGGGTTGTTTTTGAACGCGACTTCAATGAAATTAAACGGGGTGTCGAGGTCATTGGCGAAGTGGTCGAAGGCACACTGGAGATAAACATTCAGTTCTTCTGAACTGGACAGCATCCTTGCCTTCCTTTTGGCGTAGTAGGACAGTTCACATTTCGTTGTGATGACTTTTCTGAGCTTCCCAACTTGCTCGTCGATGAGCATGTACCGTCCTCCGCCTCTATTTGGGATTCGCACGACCGTGATCGAGGAGAAATAGCACCCGAGCAGGTCCTTCATCGTTCGGATGCTTTTACCACGACGTGTCCAAAAATCTGTATACTCAGCGTACTTCGGATCCCTTCTGACTGCGTCCGCGACAGTCTCCATGAGGGATCGGGTAGAGAACTCGACCTCCCATTCTCTCTGATCGATGCCAATTTCGGTCGCATTTAGAGCAATAACGGCATGCGGAAGAGTGGGTTGGTTGACCGATTTCTCAATAGATGCAGCTGCCCATCTCAAAAGTTTACCGAGAACGGATGACTCAAATACCCTTAATATTTACATTAGTAAGGCTTTAGCGGGGTGGTATGTGCAAGGAAGTTCTAAAGCGATCACGGCATTGAACTCACTTTGCATTCCGTAATACGAAGACGATCACGTCCGAGAACGTGAACAGAAGTCTCGGATAGAGTTCTGTGACAGCATATTGGCGTTTCCTTGTCTCTGGTTCAGTTGCCCATAGCAGTCCCCGAGACGAGCAACGAGAGATCTTGTTTCTTTTCCTCGGTGAGTGTGTCTCCGGTTTCATATCCGGTTTATCCTTCGGATCGGCTTGGCTATGCGACCGGTGTCTGTTCCCCATGGGTATATTCTCGCCTCCCTCAAGCCCTTCGCAATCGGCATATAGGATGGGGCAAATGCCAAAGGATGTACCAGGGTCGGCGTATAGGTGGACATCTCCAGAAGTGGGAACGTTGTCGTTCTGGGCGGACCCAACCACCGGCGATGGAAATGCAACACGTTTTGAGGGGTGGACTTGACTCTTTTGTTCCTCGATCAGCATCTTGACCAAAGTGCTCTTTCCAGCGCCAGTTTGACCAATGAATGATACGAGTTGTGGGTACCTGACCCGATGTTCAAAGCTGGCACTGTCGGCCATTAGTGTACTGTACCGTCCGTGATCCTGGAAGATCGGCGACCCAGTGGCATCGCGAGATACCCCAAACCACGTCGTATCTTCGTCACTCATATGCATCGCCTGCTGGATATGCGGGTCATTGGACGGGGTTAGGATTTCCCGAAGTCGATTGACAACTTTGAGGTCGGCCTTCTCATGGGGAAGACCATCCGGCCCCACCTTCCCAGGTTTGTGAGGTCCTTGCATATCCCAGCAGACACCGCAATAGACCGTGTCACAGTTAACGCAATGAAAGGTCTGCTTGTCGCCCAGGCCGCATATTTCGCATGGCCTTTGAGAGCTTCGCATTTCTGGAAATATGAATCCCTGATCATGTGATGTATGCATAAGGCTCATAGGAGGAGTAGGAGGAGTCCGCGAGGGAGGCAAGAGCATCTCCTGAGGAGAGGAAGATGTCTTCGAGTAGGGAAGAGTTCGAAGGCTTGAATAAGACATTCTGTTAACGCGACTTGGCTCAGGCGACGTGCTGCGAGAAATAACCGACGAGGCGGACGGAATTTGAGCGGCTGGGCGATGATGGGACACCGCAGAACGGTTCCTCGACAAGTCCATGGTATTTCAGGGTCGAGCAGACGAGCCGATGAGAAAGCTCCAGCCTTGGGCACCCTTTGGGGGCTTGCGTCTTAGTATTTAAAGTGGGGGTAGATATTATAAATAGGTTCACTTTCGGGTTTGCAGTCTCAATGGAGCCCATGCCACTTTGCTGCTTTTGACTGTGGCGCCTGCAGTGGTCCATGTCTTTGCAGGCGGAAAACGAAGGGATAATGGACATTGATTGGCGACAACGAGTTAGCAGAAGGCTGAGGTATAGCCTACCTGCAAGATCTTATCGGCGTGGGCTGGGCAGAGTCACACTGCTGTAAGGCTGGAGTCGAAGACGACGCCACATTGGAGTCGAGACCCTCAGCCTCGTTCAGCTTGATGTCTGTTGATCCGGTTAAGGTGTAGTTCATTTCCCGAACTGGCTCTCCAGTTATCGAACGTCGGCAACTCCGTAGTGATACAGACACTCATAGGCTTCTGCAAAAGAGGTAAAGGTGTGTCCGATGATGAATAACGCGTTGGTTCACAATTCTGCTGTAACCCTGTTGTTGTGTTTACGTAGGTGGGTACTGCTGCATGCAGGCTCTGTGTTTGTAGAAGATTGTTATCTGTTCTATGCTCGGCGCTTTCCAGTGGCCTAAGTAAAGTATTTTAGACTAGCCAAAAAAGACCGATCAATGCATAAGACACATAGCTTTGTGTTGTTTGACCAAGGAACTAGGCTATCATCATTTAAGAAGTTGAAAAGCGAGGCCAACCTATAACACTAAACTTAAAAAGGAATAGCGAGCATGGTTGGTTTCTTCGAACATCAAACCTTCAACTTGGGGTTCCCTACAGCTTTTTGCGGGCCCGTAACCGTCTTAGGTCGATACTAATGCCTCCTTTTTTACCTAGCTCCGATTCCTAAGCTCTAGCTTTCTCTTCGCTTTGCGCATACTATTAATACAACCTAGCTGTGAGTTCGCTGCCACCCTTTAGAGACTCGGATAGACGGCTCTAATAGGACCATCAAGAGATTCCTCTCGACCGTCGGTGCAAATCGGGCAACGGCCGGCTCCGCGTGTAGAGTTGAAGGGCGATGACAAGGTCTAGGTAGGTGTTGAGTCTAAGGTCGAGGAGGGTTTGGCCGGTACGGAGCGGCCATTTGTAAAGGAAATGGAGAAGGACTCCATTGGACCCGACAGGCCCTCTAACCCCTGTATGTTTTGAGGTCATGTACACTTCTTCAGATGTAAAGGGCAGAGGGCCTGCAAGTTCTAATAAGGTCCTTCTCTTTCGTATTCCACCCTCTACCCCAGCTAAACCTTCCTCGGCCCGCGCCGGCCCAGATCCTCCGCCACCGACCCCTATGCCATCCCTGACTGCCACCTGCCGGCCGTGAACCACCGCTCGGGAATCTCTAGCAACAAGCTGGGGCAGTATCTTTGCCGGTAAGGCGCTATCCTCGCCAAGATATCCGTGGACCATCCCCTGCTAGCTTCCAACAAGAGCCAGTAAGAAGCTCCTGGGAATCCCAAGTTGGAGGTTGATGTTGGAAGGCCTTGCCCCAAACACTATTACTAGAATCATGCTTCTCTTTTGTTCGTAGCTTGACCTCATAGCGTGCTCAAATCGTGGCCTGAGTTCCCCGCGCTATCTGGAGCGACATCTGAAAGTTTCCCTCGGCTAGGCTCTGCTCCGCATCGGAGCTGAACACCGGTTGCCATCTGACATGCGCTCGCAGAGTGCTCGAGTCTCGCGGCAATCGTGAGTAGAGAGCTTACCGAAACACTGAGACGCATTGCTAGGCTAGGGTTAGGGTTAGGGTTAGCCAGCGAGGCTAGTCAGGCGTTGGACTTCCGGAACTAATTGATTCGAAATTGCCGACCCTACTGTACGGGGTATATTTTTCAATTATCATATCTGAGTACACACCATTAAACGAACATGTAACTAGCTAGACAAATACTGCCATGCTAGGTGCAATCATACCTATAAACGGTAGACAAGGATCCAAAAGCAGAAAGCAATAGGGGTATCTAAATCAAATCCCACCCGAACGGTTCGAAATCCAAAAAAACTAGAGACCCTAGCGACAGCTCAGGGCACAGATCAACCAAATGATGAGTGCACAAACCGAGGTGCAGCGTCCGATGAGCCTGGTCGCTAGAAAACGAAGGCATTTACAGTATGCCCTTCCCTCCAGCCCTGTTCCTCCAGGCTCTGGTTCTCGCGCAGCACTCTGCCCATGTAAACGAGTTTGACTTTTACGTGTGGCTGCATCTGTATAGTATTGGGGGAGAATGAAGTTAGCTAGCACAAACCAGAGGGTCAAAAGATAGAGCAGGAACTCACCTCGCCCATGCCCCTCACCTTCCTCACCACCGCCCTCACGCTCTCCTTCATCCCCACACTAACCAGCACATCGGTCCCCCTATCGCTCAGCCTCACCCTCAGCTTCACCACCGGCCCCACATCCACCTCGACCGCCCTGCCCTTCCCCTTCTCCTCCCTCTCCCCCCCAATCAACGCCTCGCCATCCTCCTCCTCACCCGGACCCCCCTTCTCACTCTCGCTCCCAACCTCAACCTCATCCTCACCCTCCTCCACCGCCTCCACCGGCCACCCCACCACCCACTCCGGCACCTGATAAAACACGCCCCTCTCGTCGAAGACCCCTTTGCTCACGTCCCCGCTCGGACACGTGCACCCGGCCGCGTCCAGCACGCCCTGCGCCTCGCCCACGTCACCCTGCTCCACCAGCTCGCACACGAGCCGCACCGACGCCCACACCTCGGCCCGCCCGCTCACCCGCGTGTCGAAGAAGTCACGCCGCTCGCGTAGGACCCGCGCGCGCGTCCACGGCCGCCGCCCCGGTGTGTGCGCCGCGCGCTTGGGCCGCGTCAGCGGCGCGTTCGGGTGGTACGATAGCGGCTGCTGCTGCTGCTGCTGCTGCTGGTGGGCGGCCAGCGACGCCGAGTGGCGGTGGGCGCGCGACCGGTGGGTCCCCCCGGGCTGGTGCTCCTGCCGCGGTTGGTGGTGGTGATGGTGTTGGTTCGGCGGCGGCGGCGACGGCGCGGCGTACGCCACGTTTGCCGTCGACGATGGCGTCAGGACCTCGCCGCTCCCCGCGGCGGCGCCTGTGGGCGTCTCGGCGCCGCTGCTGCCGCCGTCGCCGTCGATGCCCGAGTGCGCGCGCGAGAGGAAGCTGCCGGGGCGATGCAGCGATGAGGACTCCTCGGTCGTGTGCGTGGTGTGAGGGTGAAGCTGGGCGGCGGGGCCGTTGATGTGCGCGCGCGACGAGTCGTCGCCCGCGGGCGCGTGGTGGTGGTGCGGCGGCTGGAACGGGTTATGAGTCGGGACCGTGACGGCGCCGTTGTCGCCGGTGGCGGTGGCGGCGCCGTCATACGGCGATTGCCCGGCGCTGCGGGCGGTGGAGAAGCAGCAGCCCTGCAGGACATCCATGGCACACGATTAGTAGATTGTAAGGTGAGGATCGTAGGGAGATGGTGACTTGAAGGGGGTTTTCTTTGTCCATCATTTTGTTCGGCCAGTGCGGCGTCATCTCGTCGCTCGGGTGATTGCCCACTCACCATGACTCAATTCCCAACGCCAACCAATCCCGCAGATTCCTCCGCACAAGAGTTGACCTCTGAAAACGCGGCCGCAACCGCCTCTCCGTAGGTCGAGAGAACTGTAACCGCAGCCGCGACCAAGGACGGTGTGGGTAGGTGTGCAGCAAGAACGCCACGTGCGATCTTCAGGGACCGGGAGGTCCCCAGGATAAAAAAGGCCAGGGGCCCAGCCACCGAAGAGCAGCCAGCCGCTCCAGCCAGCCCACGTGTCCGAATTCCCCGCCTCGGCGGACAGCGACAGAGCCTCCTCTCTGGGAACTTGCCAGATGTAGAACAGGAAGCGGCAGCGCGAAGAGGTGCGGAGTGAGGTCCGATGATAGCGATATGTAGCGCGTTTCGGGTGAAGGGTGCGTGCGTGCGCGAAGGGAGAGGTCCCGTTCGGCTATGACATGGATACCTCGCCTTGCGCGTCGGCGATGTCGATCAGCCCAGAGCACAAGGATTCCGTTTTTTCCCCCGCTTCCAGATTAAATCCCACGTAACGACCGCAGATGGCCTCGCTACGACGGCGGCCAGCAAGAGATAAGGACCGGAGGCAAAAGCGATAGCGATATGTTCGCGCGGGCGGAGGTGCAATGTCGACGTGGCCAGCTGGAGCAGTAGGAAGCAGGATCGGGTCGGAAGGGCCCTCGGTCCCCAACACGATCGGCCCGCCAAGGCCTGGTCGAACCGTGGTCTAGCGCCCGCCTGCGACCCTTTTTAGCTCGAAATTTCTTCGAGCTTGGCCGGCCGCGCGCCCCAAGGCGTCCCCTCGGCCCCTCGGCCGTCCTTGCATGCAGCAAGCCACGAAGCGTGCATCAGACCTGCTGGCGGCCAAGCCTCTTCAATGGCTAACCAACATCTGGAGCTGCGACCGGCACCATCTGTCTACGTAAGGCGCCCAGAAGCCTGGACTTCCGCCATTACTTGACGCAATTACGCGCCGGGTCCGTCAATATAGGCCGAGAAAGGCAAACGCGCAATGGAGGATTGGGGACCTGCGCTAGGAGCTGGGAAGTCTGTGAATGCGGGGAGGTTGTCGTAAGACTCATCTCACTCCACATGCAACTCCGCACTCCAGCGACAAGTTCTTTGCCATCGTGGCGTACGTATTCATATATCATTAAGGTCAAAGCTCGCTAGCATTCGACGTCACATTTGAACTCACGCAAGCCCGAAGACTCAAAGAAACAATACTCTATTAGATATTACGGACTGTGTGATTTGCCCTAGTGGCCGCTCGTACAAAACCTAATAAGGCCGTACTCAGGGTATCAGGGAGGAGAGATTTGGGTATTCGGGGGGTATTCGAAAAAATGTGCACAAAAAAAGCAAAAAGCAGACTACTACAAAAAGAGCAGAACACAACAGCAATAGCAACAAAAAGCAGTGCGTGTTGGTCGAGTTTGTTTGGAAGTGAGGGAGTTTTGGGAAGTTGTGTTTGATGCCTCCAGCTGAGAAAGACATAACAAAAAAGCACTAAAGGGGGGGTTCTGGGTATTCGCGCGCACATAGAACAGGGCATAAAACAAGAGCCATAGAGCAAACAATAAAAGCAGTGTATGAGCTTGCCAAAACCCGCTGCCCAGCGGCAAGTGGTATCAACTTAGGGCAGACGGCAGTTGATGAAAAGGGGTGATGAGAGCCGAAGCACGGTAATGGGTATCACATGAGGATGATAAGCATCCCGCCTCCAGCGGCCTTGCACGCCATTGACGAATGCACTTGCGCAAGACAGCGGCCGCCGGAACGAGAGACAAAGGTAGGGGTATTGTGGCGGACCGCCAAGGAAACACTATAGGAGATTTTTTTTTGTGCGTTTTCCGGATTTTCTTTTCGAAGTGTATGATTCCCGCGACCTTGGGCAAAGGACGATGATGCCGAACTTCCATATTCCGAGCAAGAATAAAGAGATCAAGTCAATTGACCGCTCAATCCTCAAACCGCGGAAAGCTGCTCTCCCGTCGTTCCGTCATGACTTTCGTCAATGTAGGCGGCGTCCCACCATACTCTACGCGGCCGCCGAGACGGGAGTCTGCTTGTTTTCAGCCTGCCCTACGGTAACCGCATCCGGAACGACGTCGCCAATCGAGTTGGGAGCAGGCTTGTTCTCCTCGGGCTTGGCCCCTTCGGTCTTGTTCTCGGTCTTGGCTTCACCCTCAGCAGGAGCAGCCTCACCAGCGGTAGGGGCCTCGGCGTTCTCCTCAGTCTTGGCCGACTTGTCCTCTTTCTTGGCCTCCTTGTTGCTCTTAACCATCTTGCTCGGGTTCCGGAAGATGCTGCCAAGCTTGTGCTTGTGCTCGCCCTCCTCGCCCTCGGACTTCTTGACGCTGCCGGTCAAGTTGCCGAAGAAAGAGGTACGGCGCTTCTCCTTGGGCTCGGGGGAAGTGGCTGGAGCATCCGTCTTGGGAGCCTCGCTGGACTCAGCCGGAGCCGGAGTCTCAGTGGAGGCTTCAGCAGCCGGAGTCTCCTCGGGCTTGCTCTCCTCAGGCTTGGCCTCTTCGGGCTTGGCCTCCTCCGTCTTGGTCTCAGTCTTGGGAGTCTCGGCGGCAGGAGACTTGGGCTCCTTCTTGCCCAAGAACTTCTCGAAGAAGTGGCCCTTCTCCTTCGGCGGAGAAGCAGGCTCCGCCGGAGCAGCTGCCTTCTGGCTGGATTCGGCTTCAGGCTCAGCGGGAGCCGGCGTCTCGGCCTCGGTGGTCGGAGCCGTCTCCTCACCCTCCTTCAGAGTATCCTTAGCCTCCTCCTTCGCAGGCGGCGCTGGAGCGACCTCCGACTCCTTCTTCTCGTGGGTCGGACTGCGGACCTTCTCAAAGAACTGGCCGAAGATAGAACCGCGCTTGACAGGCTTCAGCGTCTCCTTCTTCTCCTCCTTTTTATCCTCTGGCTTCGGCTCCTCCTTCGTCTCCTCCTTCTTGGTCTCGCCCTCGGCGGCCGCAGGGGTCTCTGCGGCCTCGGCCTTGGTAGGCTCCTCAGCTGGGGTCTCCGTAGCTGTGAAATCGTTAGAACTGCATATAATGATCCTTGTAAGCGGATGAGCTTACCAGCAGCACCGGCCGACGCCTCGGCAGGCTCGGTAGTCGCCGCGGCGGACGGGGCGGGCTCCTCCTTCTTATCCTCAGGCTTATCCTCTTTTTTCTCTTCCTTCTTCGCCTCAACCTTCTGCTCGATCTCCTCCTTCTTGCCCAGAATGGCACCGAAGATGCTGCCGCGCTTGCGCGAAACGGAGCGGCTCTTGCTCTTGGTCTTGTCCTTCTTCTTGGCATCGCGATCCTCGGAGCTGCTGGAGGCATTATCGCCCTCAGCCGGCTTAGCATCAGTGCTCTTCTTCGCGTCGGTCTCGGTCTTGGCGGCCGGAGCGGCTAGCGTGGTCGGTTTGCCTTAGCGCCGGAATGTCAGCCTTATGCCACCCACGGGACGAAGCGACAGAATCCGACCGGTCGAAGTCGGCCCCACATCGCGTCGCATTCGACCCAAGCTACATCGTACGAGGAGAACTTACCGAGCTGCGACATAACACTCTTGTAGCCTTCGCTGTTGACCATACCCTCCTTCGTCTCCTTGGCCTCAGCCACCGCCTTCTCGATGGAAACGAACCAACCGTCACGCTCGGCGGGAGTGGCAGCTTTGAAGCCGTGCTTATGGCCGTGCAGCTTGAAGGTGAACTCCATCACGCCATCCTTGACAAGATCGGAGATGTCCGCCTAGTTGAATTGTTAGCGCAGACACCGAAATTATGTTTCTGGATCGCGACTTACTAGATGCAGCACACCGGTGGGGTTGGTCTTCTGGTCCGCATGCTTGACGAAGTAAAGGAGGCCCTTGCCAGTTTGGCTGGACCAGGCAGCAGCGGGGTGGGCAATCTCGGGCTTCTCATTGCCGAGGTAGGCGCTGAGGTTCTGGGTGGGGATGGGCTCCTCCTGGAACCAGAAGTATTTCTTGGAGAACGTAAGGCTCCTGTGGAGTGGATTCAGATGAGTATCATGGTTCTCGATCGCCGACGTTGGTTAGCAGGCGGGTCATACTTGGGGAAACCAGGTTGCTTGTAGCTCAAAGCACCCGAGGTGATGGGCTCGATGGTCTTCTTCTTGGGCTCCTCAGCGGGCTTGCTCTCCTCGGCGGGAGCGACGGGAGCCTCGGTGCTCGCCTCGGCGGGCGTCTCGGCCGCAGGCTCAGCCTTGGTCTCCTCCTTAGTCTCCGCCTTGGGCTCTTCCTTCGGCTTCTCAGACATGGGCTCCTCGGCGGGCTTGGGCTCGGCAGGAGCAGAGGAAGACTCGGCGACAGGCTTCTCGGAGCCCGGCTCGGCGACAACGGGCTTCTGGTCGACGGCGGAAGACATGGGTGCGAGGTGTTGTTTAGGGGAGGGTATACAAATGAATCAAAGACGAACGGTAGGGTATCAAGAAAGGCGTGGCAAAGATGGTCGCAAGGGGGTATCAGCGACAAAGAAAAACAGGTGTGGCGATGAGGCGCGCAGTGGTGGTACGCGGCGAAAGGGAGAGCAACGAGCTCGGAGAGAGTAATTAAAAGAGGTAGTAGGTAACGTAGGGTCGTTACGAAGAAAGCCTCTTGACGGAGCAGGCGTGTGGCTTGTCTGAAAATCTGCGCTCGCGGCGGGCGTTGTGGATTTGAAGAGGAATGGAGTGGGGGAAGAAGCAGAAGAGCTTTGTTGGGGAAGAAAAGGGAAGAAGAAGAGGGAGCGAGCACCAGGGGGGGGTGGGCCAGCCGGGCGGTTTGTATGAGATTTCGGGTTGGCGCTAAGCCAGGAAATTACGCTTTCGCTGGAGGGACGACGAGTCTACCGATACCCTTCTCGATCCGCGGCTGGCAATAAACGTGATTCACACGGACGTATCATAAATTTTTATGCACCGAGCGGCGGGTGCCAGTGCACGCGCCCGTCGCCGCATCCGGGCCCGTTCGCTTTCGACCCTTTTTTGGCCCCGTTCACCCATCGCCGTTTGCTACACTTGCTACACTACACACGCAGTCCTGTAGAGTATACATGGCCGCAAGGCTGCGAAGCGTATCGTGGGGGGGCTCCGCGCGATAGGCGGGACGCCGCAGGCTGTGCGCCTAAGAGCTGCTGATGGCGAAACCTTACGGGGTGGGCATATCTCGAGGTCGCATGACCGCCCCCGGCAGCGACGGCGAATCGCGATATCGGCATCTCATGAGGTGCGGCGGGTTGGACAATTGATGAGCGCTGCCCAGCGTAGCGGCGCCCGCATCCCCCGGGGTGCAGCGAGGTAGGTTGCCACGGCCGCCGCGGCCTGCAGCAGGAGCAGCAGCGCCAACGGCCTGCGCATCCGCAGCGGAGACGCGCCGCCCACCATCACCACCGCTGCCTGCGACCTCCACCACTGCACCCGGACTGCTCCACCGGCCGGCCGGCCCACTGGCAGCGCAGCCCGTCACATGCTTGCCCGTGGCCGCGCTCTGCCAGGCTCTAGAGCTGGCCCCGCCGCCAATCCAGCGCCGCTGCTTGGCCGAGCTGCGCCCAGCCCTGCTGCGAGACCTCCTCCCCCGAGCCCCGGGTGGCATGGTCGCACGCCTGGACCTTTTTTTTTCCTGCCCGCCTTGCAGGCGCTGCATCACCGACTGGGGACAAAACACCACGGGCACACCCCCCGAAAGCTCCGCTGACTGGCCGGCCTCCTGGGCAGGAAGGGCGCGGTGCCTCTCACATACCTACTACATACGTATGTACACCCCGCTAGCCACCCCCTCCCACTCTCTGATTCCATAGCATCAGCCTGCAGCAGGTATGTAGGCTGAGGGCGTGCGCACACGAGACGCTCTGCCTTGGCAGGGCGCGGACCTCCGCCATCTGCACGGCGGCGGGGACGCCGTCGGGTGCCGTTGCTGGCTGCTGCAGCGGCCGCACATTTTACTTTTCTGGCCGACGGGGAGCGAGGGAGAGGGGACTCAGCAGCAAGCTGTGTGTCAAGCAACCGGCGCTGGCGCTGGCCGCTGCACCACGGCTGCAGAGCACAGGCGTGGCCGTGGCCCGTTAATTAGGACCGGCGCCAAGCCGCCGCGGCCGCGGCCGACGGGGTCTGGGGCGCGAGGGGGAGGGAGGGGCCCGGCGGGAAGGGGTGCGCAAGTGCGTGCTGCCGTGCGTAGTGCGCGGGCCACTTAGGGCTGCCGCAGCCGACTACGCGGCGACGAAGCTCCCCAACTCTCGTACAGTACGCCGTACAAGCATCCGAACAGGCTCTAGCACCACGGCGAAGCAAGGCCCCAGGACGGGGAGGCGAACTGGAACTTGGAAGCGGTGAGGGGAGCAGAAGAGCGGCCGTCAGCGGCAAGCTTCGGCGATGGCGGGAGCAGCCGGGGGCTGCTTGGCCCTTCGCTGCCCTGAGCAACGCGAGATGAACCGCTCAGGGCAAGAAGAATTCTTTTTTCCTTCGTCCGCTTTCTCCTTCACAAGAGAACGCCCGGCGGCAGGGTCCTGGCAATGGCGGCTTGTCGGGGTCGCGGGCCCACATGGCGTTGAGGTTGCGCGCGTCGCCCGCGTCCCCGTTTTGCCGCCGGAGGCACGATGGGGCCCGTGTGGGCGCCCCCCCTCGGGCCCCAGAGCTCCAATAGTGGACGCCACACGCATCCACCAGCTAGGTGTGCAGGGGCAAGGCAGATGGCCGGCGCTCCCTCGCAATCCCCGGTCCCGCCTGTCGCGGCGCGAAGAAGATGAAGCGATTCGCACCGCGCGCTGAAGCTTCTTCGTCGGTCCCTTGCCAGCCTCCGCAGTTCTAATGGCGAGAGAGGTGCTCCACCTGCGCTCCTTTTCGTTGGGTATGTACCTAGGCACTCTTCGTCGTTCAAACTGCCACGGACCAGCGCCTGCGACCGGCCCTTCTCGAGAAGCTCAAGTTTGATGAAGAACGGCACTTCCAAAAGAGGGCGCCCCGTCGTACTCCCCGTCGTACACCGGTCAGAGCTCGTCCAACGCTTCCTCTTGCCGGCCTGACTTGACTCCCCTCCCCGTTGGCTACGGTATCGCCCGTGTCAGACCGGACCGGCCGGACTCTCTTGGCGAAGCCTGAAACAAGTGCGTCCAATTCCCACTTCCAGCCGCGAGATGAGCCTCCGTGCGCTCTGCCGCGGTCTCCAGACGAGAGACCCAGAGGAGGACCGGGAACCTAGACCGCGCACGCTGTAGGCCCTCTCTTGCGGATTGGTCCTTTTTTTCGCGAGAGAGAAGGTCGCCCATTCGCTCCCTCGAGACCGCGCGTAACGCTACTCTAACTAGCCCGCGCCCTACTACTTCCCGTCGCTATTTGACAATCCTTTTAGTGTGCTAAAATGCCGTTAGGGAAATTTCAAGTTTCGGGGTCCCTTGTTAATGCTTCCTGATTGGGACTGGGAGTTGCGAAAGGAGATTCGCGATCTACAGCCTCACACCTGATGCCGAGTACAACAAGTGGATTCTCGGAGAACTGAATTTTCGAAGGCGTTCGTACATAGGTAGTCGGCTGTGGCGACTATGTCAGCATCCCGTTGACCGTGCAACTTCACTCTCCTATAATCTGCCTTCGCTTCTGTGGAGCTTCACAAGGGTTTGATGAAGCCCGGTCTTTACCCTTGCGCGCCTCAAAAGTTCGGTGAGGGCGTATCTCTCGGCGCCCATCACGTGACATATATTGATCTCAGATCATCGGAGCACCTTCTTCCCTCTTCTTCCGGTCAAACCGTTGAGCCGTTGGAACTTTGCAGTTGGGATCGTCGTGATTTTCACAGGTCGCGCCGCGCATCTGTAACGTTCAAGCATCCGTATCGCGAGTGGTGGGCCCATCCCCTTCCGCGTACGTAGTAGGTCCTCGAGTGGTGCCTCTGGTCGGTCTGAGCAACTTGCGAGAAGGGCTCTGCTGTGACGCAGGCTCGTGTTCGTCTCCGGGAGTTGTTCTCTAGGTTGTCAAACGCTCTGGTCCTCAAAACTCGACCCAGCTACGATACGTTCAAACTCTCCCTGGCGTTCTAGCCTATTTGATGAAGCCGACCGTACCTTTTTACGTAGTAGAGGCTTTAGGCGTCTTTCGCCCCGGCACGTGCGCGCATGAATGAGCGTTCGGTTGCGTACGCAAGCCCCTCCACGCTGCCCTTGCTCCTCCTCATCCTTTGCAGGAATCTCGACAGCGCGCGCTCCAACGTAGCGCCGTCTGACGGCTTTCTCCGTCCCGTCAACGTGCACCCGGCTTCCTTAGTAACCCGCAGGATCGTGCTCAAAAGCCCTCGCTATTGGGCCTTTTCGCAATCCGTTCGCCATTTCCTGCCTTTGCCGGGCGCCGCTGACTTCCGGTGTTCCTGCACGCCCGGGCGGCCACGGACCGTGAGTTCGCAGCACCGCTTGCAGTCGCGGTTGCGAGCTGCAGGGCGGCGCGAGGCGGAGGAGAGCTATAACCAATGCCTGCCCGGCCGCCCGGTCGCCCTGGGACATATCCGACACGGGCGCTCCTGTTGGGCGGCCGTTTGGTGGTTGGTGCTCGCGAGCGCTCGTCTCATGTCCTTTGTCGGTCGAGTGCCCCACACTCGGGGCGACACGGCTCAGGTCAAACTGATCTGGTCTGGTTTGGTCTTATAGGTAGGTAAGGCCCGAGAGGGAACTCCCCCTGAAAGCAGAGAGCACCGGCCACGTCTGCGGAAGAGCCGTTCCGGGAGAGGTTTTACCACTTCGCGAACGTAATGCTGCGAAAGTGAAATCCTGCGAGTACCTTTGGAGCCTCCATAATGTCTAGGTACCTACCTACGCGGGCACCCGGGCGTTCCAACGGTCACAATTGGACGGAAATAAAATACGTATGTAGTAGGTCCAGGGTGCCCCATTAAACCCGCACATTGCTGCCCCTCCGAGCCGAGGAAACGACGCGCGCTCGTCCCCGTCACTCGCTCGAACGACCCATCGCGAACCCCGGCCCGATCTGCAAATGGACCGTTTCTAGATCCTCCATAGGCACATACCACATACCCAAGAAAAGCTCCACGATGACGCGCTGCGCTGCGCTGCGCCGAGCTGCGCCGCGCCGCGATGCCGTGACAAGACCTCGCGTGATGGGGAAATCGACCCCACGATTTCCCCAACCCTACATAACCG